>CM032447.1:51042094-51222094 GCA_019049505.1 Pachyrhynchus sulphureomaculatus
TTTCATCTAAAATCTAAATAAAACACCTTCTCGAAAGTAGAACGCTTGGTGGCATTACCCTAAAAGTTGTCAAGTCAGCCATTTTCCGATGTGAATAGCATCAGAAACAGAAAATGGCTTGTAAATTGTCGTAGCATTACATCGTAACTCTTTTAAATCGTCTAAAAGTCTTTTCAAGACTATGTTCTTGGCACTAAATCTACTTAATATCCTTGGTTATCATCTTGTCTTTTGTAAAGGGTGTTTTTTTTAAGATGTGACATTTGTTTAATATGTATTATTTTTTATGGGTCTAGCACACGTGCTACAGGGAAGTCCCTAAAGCGCTCCAGGAGCGGCATGTGTGCGAAAAAAGTGATTCACGTTGTTCTTGAATCGCTGTAAATTGTACTCGGTGGGAAACACAGCGCTGGGCAAATTATTCCAAAGGGATGATGTTCTCCATATAAAAGACTGCTTGAAAAGAGTTGTCCGCGGAGTAACAAGCTGAACCTCATACGGATGTGAAGCACCAGCGCGACGTGTATTTCCAACATGCACCGCTTTGGGAGGAATTAAGCGGGCTACATCCTTCGAACACTTTCCATGAAAATACTTGTAGAACAGACTCAAGTCGCCAACCGTTCTTCGATGTTCCAGCGAATCAAGGCCGCCAGTCAATTCCGGGTCTCCAATCAGACGGACAGTTCTCTGAACAGAATCCAACAGATGCAGTGTATGTTTGGGAGCGGAGCCCAAAACGTGGGAGCAGTATTCCATAGTTGGTCGATTTTGAGCTTTGTAAAGAATTAACAGTTGGTGTGGGGAGTAAAGCTTTCTGGTTCGAAATAATATTCCCAACTTTTGAGAAGCTCTCCTTGCTATGCCTGCAACATGTTCATGCCAGGACATATTTGCTCCCAAACTAACGCCCAACAAATTGAGCGACGATGCTAGGGGAATGGAGTGCCCCGACATAACTATGTCGGGTTCAGCAACGTTAACTTTTTTAGAAAAAATTATTTCTATAATAAAGTTATATTATTAAAAAATAAAATTCCTTTAACTTAAAAACTTGACTTTCGGTTCTACTAAAATTCCCCCTTAAGGTTTGTTTACATTTCTTTTTTTAAAAATCTCTCGACATCTTGAAACATAAAGAACTCGCTTTCTATATGGTCGTACTGAGTCCAATTTTACAATACTTATTGCGCGAGATAATTTATTTTAGTGGATATCATAACCTCTTGGTATTATACCATGTCAAATTAAGGACGTTCCCAATAAAATAAATTTTCTTACGATTATCTAGAAAATTTGAACACATGTTTATTAGTGTCCTTTATACGTAAAAAAATTTTCAATACTCGTTACGGCACTAAATTTGTAAATATTGACTGTTAAAATTTGCAATTTAAACCTAGGAAACCTACCCCAACCTATATTGGAAAGGATGTTTTATTATATAACAATGGTAATTTTCTTACGATTGTTTTGAATCATTAATTAAAAATATAAAAAATATTTTTGGGTAAAGAAAATTATAGCAGGCAGTATTCCTTTTTTTGATAAAAAATGTTGAAAGGAGCTACTTTTGATCGTTTTCCAGTTTTCCTCGCATAAATTGATAAATAAAAGTTCGCAACTTGGCAACATCGCACCGCGCGGGAAGTTTAAAATACCGTCCATACTCAACTGATTGTAATAAATGCGTGTAGCTTACAGATATAAGAAAACTATGGGTTAGCGTAAATAAAAAATCAATATTTATAACAAATATTAATTAGTTTTCAACATAAATATTATACATATTCATTAATATCAGAGACTTGGTTTCTTATCACTCCAGTTTTTACTAAATTACATTTGGTACAGTTGTCACATTTTATTTTGAACTTTGAATAGAGCCCTTTCCTTTTGAAATCACTCAATTTTCTCATATCTAAGATTTTTGCAGTCGGTGCATTTCAGATTTCTAGCTAACTCTCTCAATGAAACTATACTATTTTCATCAGGAATTTTAGATTGAACTATTTCATTGATTGTTGTTTAAATTTCCTGTTTTTTTTTTTGCACCAAACATACTTGCTAATGCTATGTTTATTTTTTTAGCAGTTTTTGTTAACAAATCTGCCATTCTTTAATCGCGAAGTTATTATTTATGCACTATTAAAAATCTCCAATATAAAAGTAACCTCGAAAAATACTCAAAAACATTAAAACTCAACATAAACAACTCGTTTCTTGATCAGAGTAAGAATGTAACGTTGCCAGATCCGAAAAACGACGCAGTGGGATTATTTTTGTACTTCTGCGCATATGGGACGGGGCGAAAGAGCGCATTGCGCCTCTACTATTTTTTATTGTACGCATGTGCATTTACATAGGAGGGATGTTTCTCTAAGTTGAGCACGACTGCTCTTTGGGAACGTCCTTAAAGTGACTTTCAAGCCTTGCACTTACAATTATATGAGGTGTCTTCAGACATATTTACTCTTCGGTCCAAGGTCATTAAATAAACCCGTTGTATGTTCACCGAACCCTTTATAATAATGAATTTCTAAGTGTAATAGGTCATAACCCATATTTACCTTCAGTAATCCTTATCTAAGTATTAGAGGTATTGTAGACCTTACTGAAATATTAATACACACAATGCAGTAGCTTGTAAAGAACGATTTGATCTTACCTCGGATTTGACCCTTGGCAGGTCTGTACACTTGTTTTATTTAAGAATATTTGACTAGGCCCCATACCTAATCATGTTGCTTCGCAACAGACATTAAGAGCGTTGAAAAACTTGTCTTTCTGGTGAAGGCCACTAAGACCGGACGAGACTGACGATGCAGGACGCGAATTAGAGTGGGGAGCATACCCGAAGTCGCACTTCGAACGTCCCGGAGCCGAACGGCAGGTTATTGGTTGAGAGGTCACTTGAACAGGAAGCCTGAGGAGGGAGACAGTATACAGGGTATCTCATTTGTTTCGGGAATGACGAAAAAATGTTAAATACAATAGTTTTAGGGAATGTTAAGGTGCACAGTTTAAAATTATTTTTGAGTATACAGGGTACTTCAAAAAAGTGTGGCCGATATAACATTTTTTTTTTTAAAAGGAACATCCTATTTTCTAATTTATTTTTAAATTCTGCATAAAATTTTTTCTGATAGATGTTACAAAACCCTCCAACTTTTATTAAGTATGTCATATACCTATTTCTTATAATTTTCTATTTATTTTAAATTTGTCAATTTTTACCCTTGTTTTTAATACACTTACGGTATTGTGAAAATATAAACAAATAGTTAATAATAATTTTAAGATAGTTTAACTTATCTAATGATTAATTATTATGACGTAATAAATGTTCAAAAATATGCCCGTCTACTTACACATGTTTAGTCGTTTAGTCGTTTTACTATATTTTCCTTCACTTCCTTTAGCATAAAGGGCCTTATTGTCCTGCACGCATTCCGTATCCTAATTTCCATATCTACTGGTGTTGTAGGGAGATTGACATAAACACGATCTTTAATGTAGCCCCACAAAAAGAAGTCTAAAGGTGTTAAGTCACATGATCGAGGGGCCACTGAATGGATCCATCCCTACCGATCCATTTTTGTGGGTAACGATCGTTTAAAAATTCTCGAACTTCTCGGTGGTAATGAGCAAGAGCTCTATCTTGTTGAACCCACATTTGTTCCCTTCCAAAGTAATCAATTTCTTCAAGAAGCTGAGGTAATTCGTTTTGCAAAAAAATTAGATATCTAGGCCCGTTAAACGGTTCGCGGAAAAAATATGAACCAATAATTCGAAAATTTAATATTCCACACCATACATTAAGCGACCAATGGTTTTGGTTTTGAACTTCCCGGACCCAAAATGGATTAACTGTTGAATAATAATGCATGTTATGGCTGTTAACTGCTCAATTACTGCAAAAAGTAGTTTCATCAGAAAACATAATTTTGGATAAAGAAATTTGGATCGGCCTCTATTGCTTCATTCATGGTGGTACAAAAGTTTACTCGTCGTTCAAAATCACGGTCTTGAAGTTCTTGGTGTAGTTCCATATGAAAGGGATGGTACGTGTATTTCCTCGTGGTGCGATTAGCCGTAGATTGGGATATGTCAGATAAGTCAGCTAGTTAACAGCTGCTGACCTGGGGATTATCTTCAACATGAAGTAAAATTTCTTTTTCCTCATTGGTAACACTCTGGTTTACTACTTTCCATTTCGTATACTCAACGCTACCACTACCATCAAACCGATCCATTAAGCACTGAAAAGATTTTCTAGATGGTATACATCTATTAGGATACTTCGCTCTGTAAAGCCTTAATGCCAAAATACAATTTTTCCCCCCTTGCCCAGTATATCAATTAATTCATTTTTAGGAAAATCCATAACTATTACCTTTATACGTCACTTACTACAACAAATTAAACTATTATTACTTGCTTAATAGACATGTCAGAATTTGACAATGCCTACATTTTTGTTTTGTCTTGGCAACTATGATGTTATAGCGTAAGTGTATTAAAAATAAGAGTAAAAATTGAAAATAGGTATATGACATAATTAATAAAAGTTGGAGGGTTTTGTAAAGTCTATAAGAAAAAATAATAATATACAGGGTATGCCATTTAAAAAATTTGAAATTTTTTCAATTTAAAATAGTCGAAATGCATAAATTTATTTTGAACCTGTAGCATCTAACTCAACTTTCTTTACATATATCTTTTTTTTCGTCTCTATAGAACGCTTGTAACAATTATGAGTATTCCACCTTTAGAAACAATGGGGCTACTGGCAATTTTTTTCAAAACTGAAAACTAGTATTTTTTTAAAAAAAATTGAAATATTAGAAAAACTATTAAGTTTAGGTTTATAACATTATTAATAAAAAAGGTTATACAATTTTACTCAGAATAGGATGTTCCATTTAAAAAAAACATATGTTATATCGGCCACACTTTTGAAGTACCTTGTATACTCAAAAATAATTTTAAACTATGCATCTTCACAGTCCCTAAAACTAGCGTATTTAACATTTTTTCGTCATTCCCGAAAACAAATACGATAATGAACTTTACTCTATCGTTGACTCACCCTGTACATGCCATTCTCGAACGGAATACATATCTGAAATTGGATGGGAAGGTTTGAAGGCTGTCGACACTAAAAAATACTTGATCGTAATGCCACGAAAACGTTATAAGGGGGTTAAGAAAGTTAAAGTTTGGCACGTGAGAATTACAGAACAAAATCATCTGTCGATTACTTGCTTCAAATCACACGTTAAAAACTGTAGGTTCCATCTGGCTCACTGTACCCAGACGCTAATTAGATTAGCAAAAAGGATCTCTCTGGTCTGTTTGCTTAGTTATAAGCCTCCCCACCCACTTCTAATATTACTACTACCATCTCGTTTCAAAACAACTGAATTTTTTAAAAAACATTGTCGGGTTGAGGTCGCCAAAGAGTTACCTTCTTTGGATGATTCCGTTTTGAAACATATAATTGCTAGTGATGAGACGTGGATCTTTTTATATAACCCAAAAACAATGTAACAATCAAGTAAATATTGTGAACCAACACCGAAAAGAAGGGGTCAAAGTCGGTCAAAAATCAAGGTCATATTTATTATTTTGTTCGATTACCGTGGTGTTGTATATAGTTCGTTTCAACTGGTCGACCAGTTAACAAGGCATATTATTCAAACATTAGGCATCATTTACGTTAGTCAATTGATAAAAAAGGTCTCAATTGGAGCTTAACAATTCGTGAATTTAACATCACGATAATTATTCGTAATTTTTTAAGCTAAAACGAACAGATTACACTACGAAACACTAAAAAATTCTCCGATATCTCGAATAGTCATTCGTATTAGGTACATCTAGTACAGGGGTTCCCAATCTTTTTTTTACTGCTACTCCCTTTACAGGTTGCAATTTTTATGTGACGCCCTTCTAAAAGAAGATACCTGTGTGAAGCTCTAACCGATAATAAAATTACTTTATTATTTAAAAACTCTTAATTATTATTTTTTAGAAAACATAAAAAAGCTACAAACAATACAATTAATGAGAAGGACGAGCTCGCTTTTCTGAGCATAACTTCTCAAATGGGGGCTGAAGTTTTGAAATTGCTACTCTCATTTCTTTTTCTAAATTTATTTGTAACCTGTACTTCGCACCGCAACTGCAGAAAAGCCAGTTTCATCCAAGTACGACGTAGCAAATGGTAAAAGAACTCTCAAAGCCGTAGTACTGATAGTAGGATATTCTTGGGATGCATTGCTCCAAAATTGAAACAATTCATCTTTATCGAATCGTAGTTTTAGGCTCGTATCCCAAGATAGTTCTGACACTTGTTCTTCCTCGACTGTTCAAAGTGTAGATGGTGGTGGGGTCGATTGGAATGTGTTTCTAATCCAATCGTTTTGATTCAGATTCTCTGGAAAATATTTATTAAAATGAGTGCTTAATGTTGATAAGTGTTGCAAACTTATCTCAAGATTTTGAATAGATTTGTCTTTCAGAAAGCCTTTCAAAACAGGAAAACAGTCAGTATTTCCTTGCTCTTCTTCTATTTTTCTTTTCCATAACAGCAACTTCTTTTGAAACGCTGCAATTTTATTAAGAAGTCAGTATTTTTAAACTTTTCTGCGTCACGATGTGATTCTGTCAATAAATACGTGTACAACTCATTTTTTAATTCGTGTACACGTGAGAGTACGTCACCTCTCGACAACCAACGACAGTAATAAAGTAAAGATGTACGCTCGGCACCCAAATCTTCACAAAGCTTATGGAAAAATCTTGCCTTCACGGCACCCGTACTGTGCCGTGAAGGCACGATTTTTCCATAAGCTTTGTGAAGATTTGGGTGCCGAGCGTACATCTTTTTGATAATTATATCCATCACGAAATTTAATTCCGGTGAAATATTTTTTGCAGGCAGTGCCTCCGTATGTGTGACGCAATATGTCCATTTTACATTTGGAGTCTTGGTTTTAATGAGAGCTTGAAGTCCTCTATACTGCCCTGACATCGCGTGAGTTCCATCCGTTCACACACACATTATCTTCCATGTAAGAATCTGTGATCTCAAACAAATCACTAGCCTTACCGATATCAGTCATTATTTTGCAAAATAACCAATTCTCACGTACATTTATTTCTTTCCTGTACCGCATGTAACATATTAATTGAGCGTCGTTATTACTGTTGCTTCATCCAGTTGAATGGCAAATAAACCAGACAGATTTTCCACACTTTGCTCATTAATGTCTATGTCATGAATGTGACGACTAATCGTAATGTCAGAAAAAGGAATATGTGGCTTCTTACATTCGGCAATACGGTGAGCGACCTTGTAAGAGGCTTTGGAAGGAATAGATACTCTGGAAAACAAGGATGTTGACTGATGTTCCAGTTCTCGCAATTTTCTTGTAAAAAAAACTCGCGTTTTTCCTTGTAAATTACTGAATTTTTTTCTAAATGACGTTTTAATTTATTAGGAAGCATACTTTCAGCTGCCAACACCTTATGACAAACAACACATTGAGGAAGTTCCATATTTCCTTTGCCTTTTGCGTAGGTAAATCCAAAATCTAAATATTGGTCATCATCTTTTCTGTACTTTTTTTGTTTTTCTAGTTTCTTTTCTACTCTCACCTGCGTCTTCAACACGTTTTCTATTTATTTGAATAAAGTTATCCATTTTAAGTAATGAATACGCGCGAGTAAATTAAATACAACACACTTGAAATCAAAACACTGCATTCATCAATGCTTGTAATCAACGCATAATTAAAGCGCCGGAATAAAAGACCGAACGATGAACGAACGAAAGCGCGGGGAAATGGAGGGGCGGGCTTACTCATAGAGATATTAGAATAGAGGAAGTAAGTTCTTGCAAAAAGCGTAGTGCTCATAGAAAGAGAAAGAAATAATATAAGAGTCAGTCTGTCTCTCTTACTCGACGCCGGAATTCAGCGCTGAAGCGCAGAGTAAGAGAGATATTATTTCCTTTTCTTTTAACGACTATACGCTTTCACTTGCAGCAAGCTGTATACTCTCCTCTATTCTAATATCTCTATAGGCTTACTGAATCGCTGATGAGACGCGCGCCGCGCCGCGCACTAGCTCATTACGGCGCGTGCAGGTGACCTGTGCGTATCGTTTCGCTACTCCCCCTATGAGAGCCCAGCGACGCCCCAGGGCGTCGTTACGCACAGTTAGGGAACCCCTGATCTAGTATATAAAAAAAAAAAGTTTTATGTCGACATCACATCTCATAACCTAGAAAACTAGTAATTTGTTTTATTTAGTCCTCGTATCTATCACTTGTTTGAGGTAACTCATAGAAATATTACTTTTTTGTGTATAAATGTGATTAAAACATTTAGATTATTACTAAATATACAAAATGCCCCTCGTTTGTCTTAATTCGCCTAGTTTATTTTGTTACATTTGTGGTAAAATTACCCCTAAAAGTGAAAACAAGTCAATTTCCCCGCTGCTTGAAAAGTGTTATGAAGCTTATTTTAAGACCGATAATCAAGATAAATCGTAGGTGCCCCGAGTGTGTTGTTTAAATTTTTATAAATATTTGACGGATTGGTACAATGGTACTATAAAAGAAATGCCTTTTGGCGTACCAATGCAGTGACGCGAACCCAAGAACTACACAGACGATTATTACTTTTATTTGACAAGTGTGAAGGATTTTTCTAGAAAAAAAAAGTTCCGTGAAATATATTAATGTACCATCAGTGTCAATGCCGCTACCTCATTCTCCTGAAATTCCTATACCGAAACGACCTTTGAGCCCATCAAGTTCATCGAGTTCTATAGAAGGAAAAGCGAACCCATTCCTTCTAGTGGAACACTATTTCAAGATCCAACTATTGCATCAGAACCACATTTGATTAGTCAATCAGAACTAAACGATCTTGTTAGAGATTTATATTTGACCAAAGAAAAATTTGAAATATTAAGACAGACATTAAAACAGTGGAATCTTTTACAGACTGACGTTAAAATTACAGCTTATCGAAATCGCCACAGCTCCTTAACTACCTTTTACTTAAAAGAGGATAGTTTAGTTTTTTGTAATGATATGGTTGATTTAATGTCGGCACTGAGCCACCATCATTCGCCAAAATAGTGGAGACTATTTATGGACGGATCAAAACAAAATCTAAAGGCAGTTTTAGTCCATAATAGCAACATATTTCTTTCTTTGCCTGTAGCGGACGGTGCTCACTAAACCTATGACATTTTAAAACTTATTTTAGAAACAATCAAATATGGTACACAACGTTCAAATGGAAAATATGTGCAGATTTAAAAATAGTGGCTATACGAAATATTGTTGTTTCTTATGTGAATGGGATAGCAGAGCGCGTTCAGAACATTACGGAAAACAAAACTGGCATTTAAGAAATAGATACGTTCTTGGTCAGAAAAATATTAAAAATTAATCATTAGTATCACCTGAGAATATCATTTTACCACCATTGCACATCAAACTTGGCTTAATCAAGAATTTTGTCAAAGCATTATGTAAGGATGGACCTGGATTTCAGTTTCTCAAAAATAAATTTCCTAGGCTCAGTGATGCTAAAATAAAAAAAGAATTTTTTTTTTGGGCCCGATATAACAAAATTAATTGATAACACAGGACCACAAAAAAAAACTGTCAATTTACTTTGACTACAATAGGTCTAGGTTATGTTTTTTGGGCCGCTGATCACGAATTCGAGGCCTGTCTTGGTCCATCATATCTAGATTTTGCATAAAATAGCTATAAAAATTGTTAAAAATGGGTTCAAAATAAGACATTCATCGTTCTAAAGGGTATGGTATTCCGGAATGATCAAATTCGCCATATACCCGCCACTTTTGGGGTCGGAAAGGTATTACTTCAATATGGTTTTGACAGCGACCATATGTTCTGCAGCTGTCAAGTGACGAAGAGGTTCTATATTGCTAATGCAACCATGCTACCTGATGCTATTGGCGATTTTGATCAAGATCAGAAAATGCAAAATGTCATTTAACAGCTGTCAAGTTTACTTTGGCAGCTGTCAAGTTTCCTTTGACAACTGTAAAGTTTACTTTGACAGCCGAATGTCGAATGAAACTGTCAAAACAATGCGAATATTCTATTCCATTGAAAAATCGTGGATTGGATTGGTTATAGTAAGGAGCCTGACATAATATGTTAATTGATAGCACTCAAGTGCACCTCAACAGCTATGAAATGATGCTTGCAAACCCGTGAACATTTTCGGAATCGTTGACCAGAATACTATGCCTTATGCCTTCATCGGAACTGTTGCAGTCCTGATATCCACGCAAGCTAATTGGCAACTCTGAGTGTAATTTGACAGCTGCCAAATGGCAGTCAACACTGTCGTGATGATAGGGTTACTCTATTTCCTGGAAACTTCGGTATACTATATTATATTATATAGTCTTGGTGGCTTTGGTAATGGTCCTAACATATAAAATGTTATTTGACAACTCTCAAGTATACTTTGACAGCTAGCACTGCTGAACAGAACTGTCAAGGCCATGGAAATATTCTAAGTTTAGATCTTTGAGAAAGACGCTACGTCTTATGCTTTCATCGATTCTGTTCCACTGCTGATATCCACGCAAGCTAATTGGCAGCTGCTAGTGTAATTTGACAGCTCTCAAATGGCAAATGAATGGGCGAATACTCCGTCGCAAGGGTCAATATTCCTTATACTCTTGTTTACTATACCAATTCCAACCCAATAGCATTGGGTAGCATGGTTGCATTGGCAATATAGAATCTCTTTGTCAAGGCATTTTGGCACTTGACAGCTGCAGAACATATGGTCGCTATTTGGGACACTGAAGCAATATCTGCAGAACCCAAGAGTGGCGGGTATATGGCGAATTTGATCATTCCGGAACCATGACCTTTAAAATGGCTATAGCTATTTTATGCAAAATCCAGATGTGATTGACCAAAACTGACCTCGAATTCGTGATCAGCGACCCAAAAAAAAACATAACCTAGACCTACTGTACTCAAAGTAAATTGACAAAAAAAATTTTTGTGGTCCTACGTAATCCTTCTTTTCAATCCAGTCTAAGTTCCATAGAAAAAAAGGCATGGTTGGCTTTTATTGATGTCACGAAAAACTTCCTCGGGAACCACAAATTACCAGATTTCCACGAAAAAAAAAAAATTAATGCTGAATGCCTCTCACGAACTATGATTCAATATCTCATTAAAAATCCATTTTCTACACTCTCATTTGAGTTTCTGTTCGGAAAATATGGGCTCAGTTAGCGATGAACATGGAGAACGCTTTTCACCAAGAAATAGCTGAGTTTGAGAAGCGTTATCAAGGTAAATGGGAATCAGCCATGCTTGCAGACTTCGGTTGGTGTCTTCAGAGGGATACTACGAGGACTGACTACAAGAGAAAAGTCAATCGATTAAAAAAGAAATTTAATGAAAGATAAAATTTTTTGTCACTAATTTAGCGTATTTTGGGATTAACCAATAAAAGCTTTTCTTTCTCTCTGACGTGATGTGACTATTTTGTTAATCAATTTTAATTGAGTTGGTGGGGAGAAATCTGTATTTCGTATTATAAACCCAGTGGAAAAAAAAATATTTTTTTTGTTGCATAGGGTTATCATTACACAGGCACCGTATTCGCCAGGTATGGCATCTTGTGTTTTTTTTTGTTCCCCAAGTTGAAACTACCACTCCACAGACACTGTTTTGAATCTATAGAAACTATAAAAGTAAACTCGTTGGCCACATTGAAAACAACAACAGAAATTAAGTATAACAAGTATTTTAAAGTGGAAGAATATTACTTTTTTACATGCAAATATTTTTATTTTTCCGTATTTAAAGAATATATTCAGTATACCAACATAGTTAATTTATTATTGGAAAAATGGTTGTAACCTAGATAGTCTAAATCAGAGGTTCCCAAATTTTTTTTTCTCGTAGACCACTATCAAAATTTTACTGGTTCCGGTGGACCCCCTACTGCTACATTTCTACCATATTCCCGAATCTCGTCAAAAAATGTGAAGATTAGATCTAACGATAGAAATTTGCGTGGTGGCTGAGTTCCAACCCTAAATTCGGAGTGGTAAAAATAAAAAGAAAAATAATATATTTTCTTTGTGTTCTATTTATTAAAATAATATGATTACAGACTTAATAGAATTAAAAATTAAACATTAATAACGTACCGTAACTTCAACAATGCAAATTAACAATTAAAAAAAAATAGTCATAATTTTAATGGGAGGGATGTAACACATGGGCTGAAAAGTCCCGGGCCTAACAAAGAAAACACGGTTTTTTTGGTTCAAAATTAGCTTTATTCATCGACGTAATCTCCATCAAGAGCAACGCAATCATTCCAGCGCCGCTCTAACATTTCAATACCACTTTTGTAGAACGATTTATCTTTTGCCTCAAAATAGGCCTCAGTTTCAGCGATAACCTCTTCATTCGTGCGAAATTTCTTACCAGGTTCAGGTCTGCGAACAGCCAGTAGTCGCTGGGAGCCAAATCTGGCGAATACGGTGGATGTGGGAGCAATTCGAAGTTCAATTCATGTAGTTTTGCCATTGTTTTGATTGACTTGTGACACGGTGCGTTGTCTTGATGAAACAAAATTTTTTTCTTTGCCATATGCGGTCGTTTCTTTGCAATTTCGGCCTTCAAACGCTCCAATAACGCTATATAATATTCACTGTTGATGGTATTTCCTTTCTCAAGATAGTCGATGAATATTACACCACGCACATCCCAAAATACCGAGGCCATAACCTTTCCAGCCGATTGTTGTGCTTTCGGGCGCTTTGGACGAGGTTCACCAGTTGCTGTCCACGACGTTCGTTTTGATTCCGGAGTGAAGTGATGGATCCATGTTTCATCCATTGTCACATATCGACGCAAAAATTCCGGTTTGTTACGTTTAAACATGGCCAAACACTGCTCAGAATCATCAACACGTTTTTGTTTTTGATCAACAGTGAGCAAACGCGGCACCCACTTTGAACAGAGCTTTCTCATAGTCAAATGCTCATGCAATATAAAGCCAACATGTTCTTTTGATATCTTTACGATGTCAGCTAACTCACGCAACTTCACTTTTCGATCATTCAAAACGATTTTATGGATTTTTTTGATGTTTTCTGGTGTTATCGCCTCATTTGGACGTCCACTGCGTTCTGCATCATCGGTGTCTCTACGACCACGTTTGAAGTCAGCAAACCAACGTTTTATTGTTGTTTCTGATGGAGCGGAGTCCCCATAACACTTTTCAAGCCATTGCTTCGCTTGAACGGTATTTTTTCCCATCAAGAAGCAGTGTAAAATTAAAACACGAAATTGTTTTTGATCCATTGTTTTGAAAATAACAAAAGTAGCGTCACTCTTAGCACAATAACTCACAAACTAATGAATAGAATATCATGAAATTTTAACAGCTGTCTTTTGAAGGTTAGTACTAACTGAAAAAAAGGTGACTGCAATAAAACTAGCGCCATCTATGTGTTAGGCCCGGGACTTTTCAGCCCATGTGTTACTTGATGGATTGACAGCAAATTATCAATATTTGGCTTCAGTTTTGTAAGGAATAACCGCAAATCTCCCCGTTCTGTGAGGTTCAATCTGCTCCCTTTTTTTGTTAATAGGTTTGTAACGACACTAAAACTTTTTTCAACAAGGTATGACGAGGGAAACGCTATCAAAAGTTTTCTCGCAATTTCCCACAGCCCAGGATATTTTTCGGGTATTTCTGCCTGCAGCCAAAATGTTTGATAGCCTTTTTTAAATTTCACCTTCAGCTCCTTATTGGTGCTAAGCTGGAGTAGCTCCTCTTGTAATACCACATTCGCCACTTCCGTTTCATCAAATGGATTTATGATCCATGGTGGTATTTCCATCGTCAGAATATCTTCAAATCTATTTTTGAAGTCATCATGTAGGGAATTTTGATGTTGAACGTATGTCTGAATATCCTCATCAAGACATTCTGCCTGTGACAAGTGTGGAAACTGGGAGAATTCGCGCCGACTAATATTTTGCTTCATAAATTTCAATTTTCCAAGAAAAGCCGAAATTACACCCTTTGTTTTTATTAAATTTAGGCTGTCCCCTTGTAACTGCAGGTTAATGTCATTAAATTTTTTGAACAAATCTATCATATACTATCTATGTCTGCTTTCAATTTGATCAGGTTGTCTTTTAAATCTGGATCTTTACTTTCCAGAAACTCTAAAAAACTGATTCAAAAAGTGAGTAAAATCTTGTTAAACGTGCACCTTTCGATAACCAGCGTACTTCAGTATGTAAGAGCAATCGTTGGAAGTCTTCATCATTTTCGTCGCACAATTGTGCAAATAAACAGGTATTCAACGTATTGCTTCTTATTTTGTTAACTGCTTTAATCACAAATTGAAGCGATTGGTGCAATCTATCACTCAAATTTTTCGCTACCAGGTGTTGTCGGTGGATGACACAGTGAATTGCAGTTACTCCTGGTATAATTCTTTTAAGATGGCTTATAAACCCACGATATCGCCCGAAGATGGCTGCTGCCACCGAAATAATGTTTGTAAATGGAATCGATTTTTCCTTGAAAAAATCGCTCAGGACAGTAAATATTGATTCGCCTTTAGTGTCCGTCTCCAAAGTTTTCGCGAATAGCAGCTCTTCATGGATTTCTTCGTCCATAACAAATCGAACATATGCCAATAATAATGCTTTATTACCAGGTAAAGTTGACTCGTCCAGTTGAATAGAAAAATGAGTTGTTTGCAGATAATTACACAAGAAGCTTTCAATATCAGAGCTCATTTCATCAATACGTCTTTGTACAGTGTTGTTACTCAAAGGAATTCTTTTGAGTACGTCAAATGTAGATTTGTGCAGAACAGTTTTTGAAACCTCTTCAACAGCGGGTAAAATTAACTGTTCTCCGATGGTGTGCGGTTTTCCAGATTTCGCTATAAACAATGAGATATTGTAAGATGCCCGCAAGCCATTATCGTTACTTTGAGACGTTGAAGCGAACATAATGTGCACGGTGGATCTCTTTTCATACTTTTCCTTCAATGTTTGAAAATATTTTAAATCTTTACCAATCATATATCTCTCCTTTAGTGAATCACCACAGTCGGGTAAATAAATAATTTTATAATAAAAAGTACTAAAAGTTCAATCAATTTTTTTTGCTCCCTTAATTTTTTTGAGTAGTGTATTATCTGCCTACATTGATAGGTAAAGCCAAGCCAACATTTTTGTTCTTTACTATCGAAACCAGATAAATTTTCGTGGACCCCCACTTACAACTTGTGAACCCTCATTTTTTTTTCACGCCAACGTAGACCCCCGTCGAGTCTCCCGTGGACCCCTGGGGGTCCACCTGAACCACTTTGAGAATCACTGGTCTAAATTATAAAGATCCCGTTCGGTTCAGAAACTGAGCATTCCTTATGGAATAACTATCATCAGTAAATAGCAACGAAAGATAATCAGTCATCGGTTTTATATATCTTATATGTAACACCGATATTATTATTTTCAGACTGCGTATCATAAAATTTATTTTATTGAAGATAGACAACAAAAAAGCTTCTGGCTCTGATGGAATCTCTTCTATAGTTTTCTGTAAACTTTTTAATCTACGCTACAAAAAGGGAATATTTCCTTGCTGCTGGAAATACGCTACTGTTCAGCCGATAGCCAAAAAAGGCAAGAAGACCTTGCCAAACATCTACCGACCAGTCGCACTGTTTTTGATAACATCGAAAGTTGTGGAAAAGGCTATCAATCAGCCTCTTCTAAAATATGTAGAAATGCATTACACATCAACAATCAATATAGCTTTGGTAAGTAAAGATCAACAGGAGATCTTCTAACTTATGTTAAACCAGTTTGAAACAGCGAAATTGAACTATTTGGAAAATATCAAGTTGCACTTGATATATCCAAGGCGTTTGACCGTAATTGACATGACCGATTGTTGGGTAAGCGGCGCTCTTAAGGTATGTCTGAACAGTTTTGTTTATGGTTCTCGTTTACTAGTGGTAGTTGAGGGGATTCTT
Organism: Pachyrhynchus sulphureomaculatus; assembly: GCA_019049505.1. Classification (NCBI taxonomy): domain Eukaryota; kingdom Metazoa; phylum Arthropoda; class Insecta; order Coleoptera; family Curculionidae; genus Pachyrhynchus; species Pachyrhynchus sulphureomaculatus. Next base: position 51,058,214 of record CM032447.1, read on the forward strand.
TTAATACCTTCACTACCAATGCCGGTGTGCCCGCCTCAAGGCGCCATACTATCTCTTAGCGGACCAAAAATCCAATTTGCAGCTTTGCAGACGACCATACGCTTATTGCTTCATTTATTTTGAAAGCCTGAACATCTGTTACTCATGCAGATATCTGCAGATAGCAGGAAGTCGTTTAACTTAACAAAGATCTGGAAAATGTTCTATCTTGAGGTAACAGTAACAACGTAAAAGGACGTTGGGCTGGAAGCAAGTGTGTCTTGGCATGAACATGTTGCATGCATAGCAAAAAGTGCTTTTATTTCGGTACAAAGCTCAAATTCGACCAACGGTAGAATACCGCTCCCATATTTGGGGTTTTGCTCCCAAACATACACTACATTCTAATCAGAAAAGAGCTGTTCTCCTAATTGGAGACCCTGAACTCACCAACAACTTTGATTCCTTGGAACATTGAAGAACAGTTGGTTCTGTACAAGTACTCTCATGGAAAGTGTTCTATGGATGTAGCCCGCTTAATATCCCCCAGAACGGTGCATGTCAGGAATACACATGGCACTAATACATCACATCTGTATGAGGTTCAGCGTGTTACTTCTCGTACAACCCTTTTCAAGCAGTGTTTTATATGGAGAACTTCATCCCTTTGGCATGATTTGCCCAGGTCTGTGTTTCCCACTGAGTACAATTTACAGCGATTCAAGACCAACGTGAATCACTTTTCCGCCAATGTGTCGCTTCTGTAGTGCCTTAGGGATTTCCTTGCAGCACATGTGCTACGCCCATAAATAAAAAATCTAAATTATAGAGCTGAGCGTCCGTCGGGCCCTCTCACACACGTCCCATTAGTTTAGAATCGTTGGCCTCCTTTTAGAATAATGGTAATCAGTAAATGTTTTTTATATGTTCTAAAATACGGCATTCTAATAAAATGTCTCAATTGACTAAATATAATACTAGGGCTTCAAAGCGGAGTCCTTTTGAAGCCGTTACGGATAATCTGTTGATTTATTATATAACAAAGCCCAATATATTATTTATTTGAGAAAATAGAAAAAGAACTTTATATAAAGGATAAGAAGGCTTTTGTGTTGAGCATTATACAGTAAAATGTTTGTTTATAAAGAATAAATCAGAAATATATGTAGCAAGTAAATTACATATTTTTGAAGGATTTTTCAAAATTGTGATAAATTACAATTATAAGGAATGCGAGACATTTCTAAGGGAGGGCGTAATTTGTTTTATATCGCATCGGGGCATACTGTTGCTATATGCTTGGTAAAGCACCATCATTTCACTTTAATTATTAGTATTTGTTATTTTGCCGAAGTGTAAACAACATATTTTTTTTGGGCATTCAATATGTCGAATGACGTGCCAACAAAACACCATTTGCGGGAAGTGTTACTTTTCAAAGAAAAGCGCTGCTAAAAATCATCGATTGCTGTCGGAAACCTATGGTAATTATATTTTATCGATGTGAGTACTGGTTTCGATGCTTTAAAAGTGGTGATTTGGACACGGAAAACAAAGAACGTCCAGGCCAGCCGAGAAAGTTTAAAGATGAAAAATTAAAGGCATTACTCGATGAAGGCCCGTGCCAAATGCAAAAAGAACTTGCAGAATCATTCATCATGATCGCACAACTATTTCCAAGCGCTTACGTGCACTGGGAATGATCCAAAAGCAAAGAAATTGGATGCCGTACAAATTAAACCAAGAGACGTTGAAAGGCGAGTTTTCACCTGTGAACATCTGCTTTAACGGCACAATCGGAAATGTTGTTTGCATCGTATCGTAACTGCTAATGAAAAATGGATACGCCACGATAATCCCAAGCGCAAAAAATCATGGGTAAAGTCCGCTGAACTATCAACATCCTTACCAAAGCCGAATATTCATGACTCCAAGCTTATTCTGTGTATCTGGTGGAATCAGTCGGGTGTAGTACTCCAATCCAACAGAACAATTATTGAGGAACGTTACCGACAACAATTGATGCAGTTGAGCAGAACGTTGAAGGAAAAACGACCACAATATGCCAAAAGACATGACAAAGTGATTTTTCAACATGACAACGCTCGGCCGCATGTTGCAAAACCCATCAAGGAAACGCTAGAAACGCTTGGATGGGATATCCTACCTCACCCGTCATACTCGCCACTTGTTCCGATCGATGACGCACGGCCTGACTGAACTGCGCTTCCATTCTTATGAGGATATCAAAAAATGGGTCGATTCGTGGATAACCTCAAAAGATGAGTTGTTCTTTCAACGGAGTATTTATATGTTGCCCCAAAGATGGGAGAAAGTAATGGTTTGCGATGGACAATACTTTGAAAAATATTATATGCAAATATTTTTTTACAATAAAGCGATATTTTTACCGAAAAATCCGTCAAAATTAATTCACATATCCAATAATATAACAGTTGTCCGATATTGTCGAATAGTTGGTGGGGTTTCCAAAACATTTTTTGTTTTTTTTTTTGTAACGATTTTTATTAAAATTTTTCAAAAATTACTTTCTACTTTCTAATCCTTTTGTTTAATACTTCACTCGCTAATTATTGTATCCGAGATTTTTTTCATTTTTTTACGTTTCAGAGACTCTAAATCACGAAACAAACTTTAATCCGTTGATCTGTTGGGATTAAAACACTGATAATATCTGAAGTATGCGAGAAGCTTTTGGTTTTCGAGTTACATCTCTTAAAGGCAAAAAGTTATATTTTATATAGTTTCAATTCCTTGTTTCTGGTTACAAATTGGAACCGGAATAAGTTTCAAGTATAATAATTTATAGTTAATTAATTAAGGGATACGTACGGTGTGTCTGAAACAGGTTTTAATGACTTCTTTGATTGTGTTAGCCGATACTTATTGAAAATTCATAATAAAATTATATAAAAACAACAGTATGTTTTAATTTCCAATATATTTAAAATAACTTGACAATTGTTTCACCATACAATGGCTTCTTCAGAAGTAAATTAGAAAGAAAAATATTTGGTAGTGATCCTGATTATATAGTGCTTAATCTTAGGTAATTAAGGATAGTTTTTAAGCACTATGTAACCAGGATCACTATCAAATATTTTTCTTTCTAATTTACTTATGAAGAAGACATTGTACGGTGAAACAAGTGTCAAGTTTTGAAAAAAGTTCATTTAAAAATTGAAAATGGAAAATTTCGAAATAAACATCATTTTCTACATTAATAATGCTCATTGAATTTATTTAAAAGATAATTATATCGTATTTAGTTTTAAGATTTTTTAAAATTCCAGATTAAAAATCTCTGAAAACATATTTTACTCATTTTTTTGGTATTTTTTTTTAAATTTTCATAACTTTAGTTCTAGATCATCTAGAAATTTCTTTAAAAAATGATATTGAAGGTTTTAACTTCTAGTTTCATAATCTAATATGAACATGCTTTCTCATCGAGGTATAACTTTGCTAATTACGTCAAAATAATGTATAATTTATGTTTAGTACAATATTTAATGGCTTCTCTCTTTTTTGAGATAAAGAAATAGCTACTTCAGATCGTTTCTTGTCAACAAATTTTTCTTTCTTAATGTTTTTTAGTAAAACACATACTAAATGTTTTTTTTTTATTATTTCAGAAGCAGAGTATCACCTATTTTTTAAAATTTTCGCGGCCACAAAAATGAGGCTTTCCCTATGTCAATTCCATAGTACATTTTGGACAATACCTTACAACTTTTGTTTCCACTCTAGATTCAGTATTTAAAAAATTAATATGTCCTGATTTTCTCGCTAAATCACACAAACTGCATTCATATAATTTTTCTTCTTGAGACCTCGTATTTCTATGCAATGCTTTAAATGTTGAATAATCAGGTAACTCAATGGATTTAATTGTTTCATTTTTTTAACAGCCTCATAAACTAAAATTTTACAAAACGGTAAATTAGGGATGTAAACATCGTAAAGTAAAACATCGATTATTAACGTATCGATGTTTTTTTAAAAAACATCGATGTTTTTTAAAAAACATCGATGTCAAAAAAACATCGCCTCGAAAACATCGATGTATCGCAATATCGATTTTTTTTTCAATTTTTTTATTTATTGTGAGCGTAGTATATACTAATGTATGTGTATGAATGGAGTTTCTGTACAATGTATACATTCTGAACGAGGAGTTGTTTGTTTCTGGAATGAAATTCATTTGAAATTATATAATATGTCCTTATTTTTATTAATGATTATCAGAAAAAAGTGACAAATACAAAACTATAATTTATTTATTTAAAACCGAATTCAGAAGCAATAATTTGGAGAGACGTTTTGATGCCAATCGATTTCTTTGTTGATTTATGATCACACCGGCTCGGCTTTGGAAAAAAGTCGTTTGCTCCGAACTGACGTCGATACAATAGATAGGTATTTAACAGCGTACTTGTAGAGTCCCGGGAACATACTCTTCATGTCATCCCATATTTCAATGGGATTCTGGGTTATGGGAGCAACAGTCGACCTAAGGTACATTTGTACCTCAGTCTCTTTGTTGAAAAAGATGTCTGATTCGCCTTCATGTTACTGTGGGCCAAATACTTATGGTATTCCCAAATATCAAAGGCCTTTTCTTCTTTTTCGGACTCGTCGGATGATTTTGATTTATTGGCGTTATTGGCTAGTTTCGCAAATCCGTTTAGATAACTGACCACTTTACTCTTAGCAAAGGGATCTTTAAAGTGCAGTAACTTGAACCACGAGTTAAGAGTAGTTGCCAACGCTAAAATTGAGTTGTGTTTCAGTTTTTCGAACCGTTTACTCATTTCCTTTTACAATTCATTTTATATATATATTATTTATTTGCCATCAGGCAATCAGTGGCTTCACATTCTGATTAGACGAGATGACGTCCATGGTACTTTGCATAAATTAAACAATGAAATAGTTACCGAATAAAAGGAGGGTCACGACAGAAATTACAATTAGCACATAATTAACTGCATTTGACTTGAACTTCTTATAAATTTACCATAACGTAATTTGTTCCCGACATTTTAAAGCAATAAAACAATAGTGTTAATAATCTACTCACCTTTTCGAAATTACATACAGGCAACTTCAGCCAAGTCTTTTGTAGTTTATATTGCATTATGATTGAATGTTAATCGAACTGAACGAAAGAAGTGAGTGAAACATTAAAATTATTGTTCCATCATTTATTAATAGGAGACAGTACCATTAATCCAAATCATTCATTTTCAACTAGCTAGAGAAATAGTTAATGGGTCATTTAATATCGCTAACCGTAGTTGAAGTAGTATTAAAAATAGATGGAGCTGTTTGAAATAGTGAGTATTTCCGCTAGACATAACATCAATAAGAAACATTGTTTGAATTAATATCGATGCATCGATGTTTTTCGATTTAAAACATCAATGCAAACATCGATGTTTTTTGACCAAAACATCGATGTATCGTTTGCATCCCTAGTGCAAATTACTGTGGGAAGATGTTTATCGTCTGAGTCGAAATTTATGACTTAAAATATAATCTTTTAAAGATCCAGCGATTTTTGGCATTGAATCTTTTCAGGCATAATAAACATAACTTTTCTTGATTTTCTTCATGAATAAGGGCACTATCTTTTCTTTTTTATACATTTCGTTGAATTAAATAAGATAAGAAAATGAGAACTGTTATGTTATTTTCTACAACTTTATACCTAGCCAACTTAAATTTAAGTAATAACGTTATTGACCTCACTCAAATTAAAATCTATCACATGCACATTTATATAATGTTGAGAAAATGAACTTTGATTTTTAACCTGGAGTTTTAAAAAATCTTGAAATTACCACAATTTTGGTTCCAGAGCACCAACAGACTTTTACCACGTCTCAAATTAACGGTTTTCACGCATGTTATTATAGACAGTTGCAATAACATCTCATAAATATGATGTAAATATCTTTTAAATAAATTCAATGAGAAAATTATGTTTATTTCGAAATTTTCCATTTTTAATTTTTAAATGCACTGTTTTCAAAGCGGCTTGGCAAAAAATTTTAAAATTATTCACACATGCATGTGTGTAGTATTACTACACTAATCGATTACGAAAATTTGGAGTGGTCGCCGAAGTCATTAAAACCTCTTTCGGGGCCATCGTGTACGAGAATTGGTAAGAAAAGGTTGCTTCGAATATATTATGTCTCTTCCAGGAAAATTATGTTTTTTTTTTTTTTCATTATTTCCAATTTAAGCAGAGGCCTGTTCCCTGCTGAACTTTGTTTTACAATCAATATGTACCATAAAGAAGCTATTATTTAAAATACCAGCTATGGTTTAAGTACTTCTTTGGCGTGAAGAAGGCAAATTCACACCGAATCAATATTCGCTGCCAAAATTGAACAAAATCTCTATTTTAGCAATTATTTACTGTTCTCCCATCTATTGACGTATTTTTGGACGTGTTTTGTCGTATCACGACTCATCAACCGAGCTAGGATAGTGAGAGGAGAGAACAGAGCGCAGAGCTTATTGCTGCACGAGCGCAATATGACAGCAAGATAGAGTTAGTACATATGGGTAATGTGAACTGAATATTGAGATCATACCTATCCTCTGCCGGCCACTATTTAAGAAAATGACCTGTAGAGAAATTATTGGCAAGGACAAGGTCGCAGGTAGCCTACAATTAAAGCGATAAACCGGAATCTCTCGTCGAGATATCGACACTTTGTCATTACGAAGTATCCGTCTGCGATCTGTGACTTGAACGATCTTCGACAGGAGGGTTAATATCAGCAAGAGATACTAATTGTTATATCTTACAGTCGCACTTTTTTTTATTTCAATTTAAAAAGAAGTGAAACAGTGGTTTGCTTTTTTTCGTAATTTATATTTTTCTTAAAGGGTCGATGCTAGTAAAGTTTTTAGAGTATACTATGATACTATCAGTATAGTTGCCAGATCAAAGGTGTGAGAGACATATAGATATAATGGGTATTTCTCTAAAAAAGAGACTAAAGGTGAAACTACTTCTGCCTTGTAAAAGTTTAGACACATAGTAAACTAAAAATTGCTGATGAGATTTTTTTTACAAAAAAGAACGCTATCATGCATTTGACCTTTAAATACTTACAACCAATTTAAAAATCGATACCCGGAGAGAAGATTATAAAAAATAACATCCATTGAAAAGAGTCCCAATAGGGGACATGCTCTTTTTAACGTTCTTGGCTACGTCACAGGATACTATCCTAGAAGTTGTAAATACCTGAAACTTAATTTTTAATGATTTCTAACAAAAATAAACGAATCTTTTTAAAATTAAACCTTTTTTACTGCAGATGAGTTACCTTTTTCGTAAACAAAAGCTGATTTTTTTGTTGTTTTTACGCTTTCTAAAGCTCTTCTGTAATCTCTATTTAGATTTTTTTCAGGGATCAAAAATTATTTAAATTTCGATATTGGCTTATTATTTTTTCAATTAAGCCACCCATTTCGTCTTTATATTTTGATCTTCACAGAGGTGGTTTTTTATTCCTGAAGTTTAAAATATATTTTTTCATTATACTTTAAAAATTAATACATCACAAAAAAAATGTCGTTTTTTTTGGTTTAAAATTAATTTTCCTTTATCGCATGTTTTGAGGCTTGTTATTAATTAATTGGTATTTTTCTGCTCTTGCTAAAGGGGAGTATTGTGTTGGTGAAAAAAAAACTTCTTTCTGTCCCATGTATTCACATACATCGGCATCTCCGTACCATTTCTTCAGTTGTTATTGAAGTTGTTATTTTGTGCTAGTCGAAAAATGGACGCAGCGTCCGGAACTCTACACCAGTCACTGATATTCCGAAGTCACGAGTGCTGTTTCTACCGGGTTCTCACCGACCATCCATTTTTCCCTGAAGAGTAAATTTTTGGAATCAAGTAGCCATCACCTCTTAGTTATGTTGCAAATAAGACACCTTTCTTTGTTTTACGATATTAAGTAGTTGCTTCTTCATCCCGGTCATTTGAAGCACTTCTTCATTGGTTAGGTGCTCTGTCCAAGAAATTCGTAGCAAACGTAGCAGTATCCATAGGTCGAAAGCTTCAATACGATTTAATAATCTTACTTTTAACGACAATATCTTTACGCCATATAAGAGGATCGGCCAGACATAGCATTTTATTACTCGTAGGCGCAGGGCGAGTAGTAAATGTTTTTGAAGCCCCACGTTTTTCAACTTTAAAAAGGTATGCGCCTTTGCCATGCCAATCTGCAGTTTGACCTTCCCATCACAGTCCCATCATTAGTTGACGACAGAGTAAAAAAAAAGACCCCCTGAGATTTTTGCATTTTTAAGTTTCAGTGGTTCTGTTGGATAACTCTCGAACGAAATTAGACACTTACTTACTTACTTAATCCTTATGCCTTTCTACCCCTTTAGGGATGTATTTGACCTTTCCATATTTTTTTCCACCTCTTTTTATCCTGTGTGGGTCGTCTTGCGTGTTCCCACTCTATTCCTCTTTTGGCCACTGCCTCTCTAACATCCCCCAACCATGCCCTTCGGCCTCTCGTTCTTTTCTTGCTCACTCTGGCTTCAAACACTTGTCTAACTATTCTTTGTTCAGGCATCCTTTCAACGTGATCATACCATCTTAGTTGTGCTTCCTCAACCTTTTCCACCATTGGTTTCAGGTTCAAATTCTTTCTGAGTTGTATATTCCTAATCCTGTCCATCCTTGTTTTGTCCTCTATTTTCCTTTTGAATCTTATTTATGTAGCCGTTATCTTTCCTTTCTGTCTGTCTGTCATTGTCCATGTTTCTCCTCCATATAAAAGTATTGGTGTTACAACCTTCTCGAATACTTGGGCTTTAATATTTTTTGGTACCTCTTTCTTTCCTAGGAATGTATTGTTTATATATTAAATAATCTTCCTCCTGTTATTATTCTCCCTTAATCTCCTTTTCCATCCTTCCATCCTCCGTTATTGTTGATTCCAAATATTTAAACTTCTCCACTTGGTCCAGCCTTTCCTCTCCTATCTTTATTTCATGTTGTTGCTTTGCTTTCGTATTATCATAGCCTTTGTCTTTTCTTTATTAATTTTCATGTTTATTTTTTCCAATGCTTCTTTATATATCCGTATGTTCTTATTAAGCGTTTCCTCGTCTTTTATTATAATAAATATATCATCCGCATAGCATAGTTCTGATATTTCTATCTTTTTCATCTTCCAATAGCCTATCTGGTATGGTCTTATCCCTTTCTTCTTTGCTTCTTTTATTGCTTCGTCCAGAACTACTGAGAAAAGCATGGGGCTCAGGATGCATCCCTGCCTAAGGCCACGAAATTAGATATCGATTTAAATTTTGATACACACGCGAAATAGCAATTTAACGTATAGCTTTTAAAGAGTGTCTCTTTTAACAGAGTGGTGAAAAGAATGAAGGTTAGATTTGGTGTATTTTCAATAGTATTATGACGATTTTTTCTGGTTTTGATAATGAATAAGCTTTAAGTAAAATGGCTAATTAGATGGGTGGCTTCAAAAATACCATGTTATACTTCCTCTTCGGACTTCTTGAATTCGACAAATCTGGAAATTAGCTTAGGTACATAACTTAAAAATACATTTTTAAAATGAATTATTTTTGTTTCAGTTTTACTCACGGTTGTGTCAAAGCCTGCGATGAATGAAGTATACCTGATTATAATCTCCTATTTTATATTATTAACTTTTGTAACTTTACAGGTAAGTCGAAAAACTTAAAAATTAGATCTCGTAAATGTAATGTAAATATATATAGTGTATTCACCATGAGAATTTATTTTTTAAGTTTAGTTTCTGACAAATAACGAAGTTATTGGGAATTTTACATTGAAAATTATTGTTGAAACGAAAATAATTTAACAAAGTACACAGAAAGCGAGAAAATTTGACATCAAAACGTTTTAAATTGAATATTAATTTCTAGTTTTTTCGAAGAGTAGTTAAATCATAAACCAAAAATTTAGTTCTTAGCTGTTTTGATAACTGTGTCAGTTTTAAATAACCAGTTAAAGGACAGCAAGAACTTCGCGGGGTCGGTTGCAATAATGGAAACGCCGGAGACACAAGTTGATACTCCGTATTTCAAGAGTATACTAATTTTATTAGAGACTGAACTAGTAAAATAGGGCTAAGTTGGGAATGTGGAATCTTTGGCACAATGACACTACCAGGTATATATCACCACTACACCAAACCCTTTATTTTTTCACTAGACGGGCGTTTCGCTAAATATGCCAGCTTCATCAGGAGCGATCATTGACTGTCAATCATCGCTCCTGATGAAGCTAACATGGTTAGCGAAACGCGCGTCGAGTGAAGAAATGAAGTATAGTGGTGATATATACCTGGTAGAATAAAATAGGGCGTTTGAAATTATTACGCCTTCTATGTTTTTTAGTTAGAGTGACGGTCATTTTAGTTTCATGTCTTTATGTCACTTCATTTCTGTCCATGCGTCAATACTCGTCGTCCTCGGTGCTAAAAAACCAAAAATTTTTTGCTGCGTAATTCGGCCATCATAAATCTTGAATTAAGCAAAATGATATCAGCTCACCCCCTACAACACAAAGTGGCAGCTTACCACAGTATGTTGCATAGACTTGTTATCTGTAGATGATTTTAATAAAGAATTAAATCTAATAAAACAAATTGCTGTTAACAACGGATATTCTCCTAACTCCATAGACTCAATTCTAAACAAAAAATTAAAAAAATAAAGCTATTTCTTTAGTATACCCCAAGAAAGAAAACACAGGGGAAAAATATAATGTTTTAACCTATTTTTGTAACACGTCAGAGAAAATTAAAAACCACTTAAACAAATATAATATCAACATAGCTTTTAGAACAAACAACTCGTTAGAAAAATTCATTAAAAAACGCAAAGGGAAAACAAAATAGATCAAAAAAATCTGGAGTGTATCAGTTGAATTGTGGTTCTTGTCATAAAAGTTACATAGGTCAGACAGGTCGCTCATTCGAAACTCGGATTTTAGAACATAAAAGAAGTTATTTAAAAAATAAAACTCACCCAGCGTACAGTAATCATTTAACAGAATCAAATCATCTTTTTGACGATAAATTTAAAATTCTACACATACAAAACAAAGGCGTAAAATTAAAACCTATTAGAAAATTTAGAAATAAATAGAATTAAAAATTCAAACATCATATTAAACGAACAAAAAGATACCTGTCTGGCCCATGGTAACTCACCTTTACTCAACTTATACAATTAATATTCAGAATGGATTTCCCTGCAATATTCTTTAGCATATAGTATTAATTTTATTACCTATCTACCTTATTATTTGTATTTGTATAAATGTAACAACGCTTTGAATTGTTGTGGCTGTTACTTGATGGAAATTCATAACGAATGTAATGAAAGACTAATATTGTCAAATTTCCACTTTATTTAAATAAATTTAAATAAAGTGGAAATTTGACAATATTAGTCTTTCATTACATTTGTAACAACACTAATATTCAATATCATTTTGTATCAAACGAAGCTGTAGTATAGCGAAACGCGTCATTCAGTTTCAGTGAAACTAAATAAAGTGGAAATTTGACAAAGATCAGTCTTTCATTACATTCGTTATGAATTTCCATCAAGTAACAGCCACAACAATTCAAAGAATTTAGAATACTTAAAATTACTGATGCATTTTACATCAGGGAGTAAATTATTATACAAAGGAATTGCAACATATGGTAGGGACGTCTAATAATTATAAGATGTCTAAATTCCTCTGGATGCTTGGTCAAAATCACAATATGTAGTGGTGTAGGTATAGTAAAAGAATATAACAAATAAACTTAATATTACGGCTTGAAGTCTAATATTAATGAAATCCTGTGCCAACCCACTTAAAGAGTATTTGATTATTAAATCCGAAAATATCCTACAATTGCAAACAAACTTATACCAGAGCAACTTTTAATAAATTGGAGGGTTTTAGTCAAATTTTAATTTTCTATTTTAGTGCTTAATAATTGCAAAAGAAATATATTTTTTTTAAGTTACCTTTTCCCTTCTTACAATATTTTTTTACCGTTAGCAACCGAAGCTTGGCTGTGTGCTGTATATTAAGTAGGAGCCATAAAACATGCTCTGAGTTTGATAACTTGTATAAAGAATAAAGTTTTCTTAGTATTTTGATATTGTAAAACGTTTTTCATTCCTTATAAACGTCTGTGAATTCCAAGTGCATATTACATTATATTTTTCCTCAAAGATTAAAAGAACGTATTGTTATATATACATGATGCGTGTTATTATTGTTCTTGTGTGCATTAAAATAACCTTAAAGCTTATAAGGATGCAGAATATTTTTGTTTGAAAATTGAAATAGAACGGTAAGCCTTACAGATGTTTACGGTAATCATTTTATGTTTTAATTTCTTAACGCCGAAGCTCAAGCAAAATAAATAAATAAAAATAAATAGATAAAAAAATAATAATTATGTCACTTTATCAAATATACGAGGCGTATTCAAAAAGTAAGGGCCGTTTGCTTATATTTAAATATTGGTGGGCCTGAATAAAGTTGTACACATGCAGCGCCATCTATTGATTGTTTCTGAGGCCACTGAAGTTATTGTTTGAATTCAGGAGTCGTTTGCTTGTCGGTGAATGCAGACAACAATGTCCGCGAAAATCGTTTCTCCCGCCAGTTGCAAAGTGCATGCTGTGACTCGATTTTCAGCTGCTCAGATTTATCGGGAGTTGTGCCTAGTTTATAGACCTACAGTAATGAGTGAAGGAAAGGTTAGAAAATGGACAATGGCAGCACAAGTGTGCATGATGAAGAACGGAGTGGCAGGACCAGTATCTAGACAGATGAAATCGTTCAACGAGTGGACCAAAAACTGCTACCAGATCGACGATTGCACTTGAAATAGTTGCTTGGTGGACAGCTGTTTAAAGGCGACGAAAAACTCAAGGCCGCCGTTGTCAACTGGTTCATTTCCCAGGCGAAATACTTCTATGCAGAGGGATTAAAGAAGATGGTGCAGTTACCAAAAGTGCTTAGAAGTGAACGGCGATTATGTGTAAAAGTAAAGTAGGTTTGTAGAAAACTAAAACCGTCAATAAAAACTCTTTCTAACGAATATATTTTTGACCAAACGGCCCTTACTTCTCGAATATGCCCCGTACATTTGCAATTTTTTTTTAAAAATTCAGGTAATAATCAGAAAATTAAATAAAAAGACAACACTGTATCTTTTAAAGTTCTACAATATAGAACGCGCAGCTCACGCAGAGTTGTACTCAGAATTTCAAAATAAAAGCATATTTAAATTTCAGGGGACTTCGAGACGTGCCTTTAAAAATATGTTGTAAAGAAAAATTCGTGTCTAATGATTTTTAGAACCGCAGTAGCGAAACTATATGAGAGCCAATATCCTGCACGACATTTATAGACGAGGAAATATTGTTTTGACGGCTTAGGTTTATCTAGGGATATGTTTTGACTACATAAGAAGCAAGAAGCTGTTGTTAGACAGAACATATTATTAAAACATATTATTACGATCAGAATGAAATGTTATAGTTGCCTACCCCAAGATAGAATTTCTTCCAGGTCTTTGTTAAGTTGAACGACCTCCTGCTGTCTGCGGATATTCGCCTGAGCAGCCGATGTCCGAGCGTTCAAAGTGAATGAAGAGACGAGCGTACTGTCACCTGCAAGCTGTGGATTGGATTCCCAGTCTTTTCCAGCAGGTCGTTAATGTAAATGAGAAAGCGAGTAGGAGACAGTATGGAGCCTTGGGGCACACCGGCGTTGATAGTGAAAGTGTTAGAAACAAATCCGTCGACGGCCACTCGTAAAGAACGCTCTCTGAGGAAACATGAGAGCCACAAACAGAACTTTTCACACATTCCACAAGAGCGTAGCTTAGCCAACAGTCCATCGCGCCAAACACGGTCGAATGCCTTGGATATGTCAAGAACAACCGCTCGAGATTCTCCAAAGTGTTCAATTGCGTTGTTCCAAACATGTGTTGCGTAAGTCAGAAGATCTCCTGTTGATCTATGTTTACGAAAGCCATATTGGTGATCGCTAATAATATTGAATCGTTCAAGATATTTTAGAAGAGGCTGATTGATCGCTTTTTCCATGACTTTCGATATTATTGAAAGCAGTGCGACTGGACGGTAATTATTTGGCAAGGTCTTCTTGCCTTTTTTAGGTATCGGCTGAACTGTGGCACATTTCCAACAGGACGGAAATATTCCCTTTCTGTAGGATAGGTTGTAAAGTCTACAGAGAACTGGTGTTAGTTCCCTTGCATAGTTTTTTCAGAACTAGGGCAGGTATTCTGTCAGCGCCAGAAGACTTTTTGGTGTCTAGCTTCATTAAAATACGCTTTATGATACGCTGTCGGGCATCGGACATCTTGGACTGCAATATGGGAATAGTAGGTGGTGTTTTTTCCTTAGAAATTGACAGTAGAATGTGAAGCAAAGAGTTCAGCCAACAAGTTCGCTCTCTCAACAGGTGTGGTTGCAATGGAATTATCTGACCGTGTGAGTGGTGGTATGTTGGATTTGGTGAAATTTTGCTAAATTCTCTATGATCTAGTAAGATATATTTGTTCCACCACCGAATTTCCTCCAGATTTTTATTAAGTTGCAAAACTTTCTGCTACTTACAGATATTTGAATCGACAGCTGCTGTTCGAGCATTCACGATAAACCAGCAAAGCTATAATTTTGATTGGAAAGTATCGAGAAGAAATCCATCAACAGTCACCTATTTTGAACGATCTCTGAGAAAACTTGGGATCTATAAATAAAGCCTTTTAGACATACTAGAACAGAGGAGCTTTGCCCACAATATGGGAAACTGAACATTTCGAACGTCTTGGTTATATAGTATTAGGAACAACCGCTATTCACTACGTATAATGCTCAATTGTATGTTCCAAATATATATATAAACGTAGGTCAGAAGATCTCCTGTTGATCCTATTGCCTACAGCAGTCATATTTGTGGTCGCTAAATAAACCCTTAATTTCAAAGATGGCGATTAATGAGACCAGTCGCTAGTTGGTAGACATAATAATAATAATAATAATGTCTTTATTGTAATTTACAGGGTAATATTACAAAAGGCGAAATTGGAGCCAGGCTTCCTCATTTAACCTATACAGTTGATTTAATAATAATAACTAAATTTAAATATATGAACTAAAAATTAATACATAAATATAACCGTGACACAAATGTTTGAGACATGGTAAAGACACAATAATTCTACATTTCGACGCAACGGTGACATAAGAGACCGGATCAAATCAGAAGGCAAATCATGCACGAGACGCCAATGTTATCAACATGTTGCGTGCCCTATGTTTAAACGCGGTGGGTTTTAATTGTCTTAAGTTGGCAGGTAACTTATTGTAAGACATTGATATCTCATAGCTAAATGATCGTTCAAATAAAGCTGTTCTATGATAAGGAGGAATTTATGCCTCAAATCTAAAGCATGAGCATCATATCTAAATTTAATTTTCTGATACAAATAACTTATTAAATAGAACCAAACTATGTTAATGCCTTCTTTCGCTCATAATCAGCCACCCAATCTCTTTCATTCCAGCACTCAGTCCCCTCTCATACTTTCTTATGCCACCAATTAGACGCACACCACAGTTCTGCATACGCTGTATACGTCTGACATCCCGCTCCACAAGACAGGGTCCATACACAGTGTCGCAGAAAGCAAAGTGCGATAGCACCAATGATTCGCACAAGGGTTTTTTTCAGAGCGGCATTCAAAAGGTATCGTTGGTTAAAAATAAGTTTTAAATTTGCAGATGCTTTCCTGATACAGCCGCTAATATGTTCTGAGAATCTCAATTTAACGTCCATCGATAATCCCAAGTTCCTGGCAACATTGGAAATCTGTACTGTGTCATTATTTATACTGACATGTATCAAATCCTAATATTGTTCCCTACATTGCTCTCGTCCAAATAAAAGTAACTGACCTTTTTTAGGATTCAATTCAAGACAATGGTTTGGCGAAACTTTCCGAAGATGCTCAAGCTCATTCGAAAGTTTATCATTCGCCTCCAGAATTTGTTCGGGTCGAAATGACATGTAAATCTGCGTGTCATCTGCATATAGGTGCATTGAGACGTTCTTCAGGTTGAGAGTAAGTTGAAAAGTGTACAATGTGAAAAGTAGAGGCCCAAGGATTGACCCCTGAGGCACACCACACTTAGCGACTACTTGACTGGATTGTTTACGATTAAGTTTTACACACTGTGTTCTGTTCTCGAGATAGCTCTTAATAAGCCCACAAGCATCTCCCCCAAAATCAAGAAAACGAAGAATGGCCAAAAGCAAAGTATGATTTATTTGATCAAAAGCTTTCGAATAGTCCAAGAGCACCAAGGTAGTGAGCTCACCACGGTCCGCCGCCAGGAAGAAAAACTTTTTTTTCTGTAATTAAAAGGATTAGAAAAAGATTACTGTTGATTCTCTTACACATTTTTTCCGTACTATGACAGATATTGCATCAGGATTCGAGGAAGGCAAGCAAAGAATATTGTGGGCTGAAAATAATCGAGAAAATATATCGTACGAGGACTGCCTTTGAAATTTTTACAAACAAACACTAGATGGCGCTATTGAGATGTGACATTACCATTGTGGTAAAATTTGACATTTATTATTGTTAAAACAATGGTAACTCAGAAATTAGCCGAGTAGTTTATTTATAGTGAACATCTAAAAAAAAAAAAAAACAGTTTTGTAACCACATGGAAATTTCACGTGAAGGTTTTGTTGGACGATTTTTTACGATTTTAGTAAAGGCTTAACTCAATAATACTACCTCGAATCGCTTCTTTCAACTTTTGGTAACGAGTCACCATCAGAAAGCACTGTTGGTGTTGGTTTGTAGAATTTTGTCATGGTCGTGGTTCCGTCAGAGATGAATTTCGTGGAGGCCGACCAAAATCAGTTGTTATTCCAAAAAATATCGATATGTGACTTATCGTGAGATAAAGACATCCTTAGGCATATCGAAGACTGCAGTACGTTCGATTTTGCAGGAATATTTAGTTATGAAAAAGATTTGTTCCCGACGGTTTCCGCATAATGTGATCGAAACTCAAAAATAGGCTCGTGCTAATTAGTGCAAGGAAATCCTCAAAAAAATTGGACTAAGGACATGCAAAATCCGTATACAACATCGTAACAGGAGACGAAACTTGAATATATTCGTGCGAGCCGGAAACTAAGCAACAATCAACTGTTTGGGTGTTCCAAGATGAACTGAATCCAACAAAAGGGGTTCGTTCGCGAAGCACTTCCAAAAAAATGATTGCTAGTTTCTTTGGTTATACTGGACATGTTGCAACCATTGCTTCAGATGATCGAAGAACAGTTAATGCTAAATGCAGAAGTCATCGATGAAATCAGGAAAAACAACCGAAAACGACACATCATTCTTCATCATGACAATGCCAGCTCTCACAGAGCACGTCAAATAATTGATCATTTAATGGAGAAAAACATCGAGTCAATATCTCATTGCCCGTATTCACCTCATTTATCGCCTAACGACTTCTTTTTGTTCTCGAATGTCATCGTGGACTGCGATTTCCATCACCTCAAGAAGCTATTGAATCCTTCCAAAACCATGTTTTTGAAGTACCAACTTCAGAGTGGAAAAAATGTTTTGAGAATTGGTTCGAATGCATGCAAAAGTGTAGAGGTAGTCTTCATATTTCTCAAACTAAGGTGATACTTTACACTTTAACACACAACAACCAACACGGATCCCTGATCGAGACGGGGAGTTCGCCAGTCTTCTTGATCTGTTTTTAACCACCAATCCGGAGATATACACGGTCACCGTAAATCCGCCGTTAGGTTCTTCCGACCATAAACTGCTTTCGACATCGAGTATCCTGCCAATCAGTGACAGAGAGGCGCCTAGACCGTGCAAGATTTGGCACTACAAATCTGCTAAATGGGAAGATCTCATGGAATACTTTCGAACTTTCCCTTGGATGGACATTTGTTTTCGATCCGATAACCCATCTGACTGCGCCAGGGAGGTCTCCGATGTTATTTTGGCGGGTATGGAAGCTTACATCCCTTTTTCGAAGAAATGCTCCTCCAACGGCAAGCCTTGGTTCGACCGAAAATGCAAAGAAGCTGTTGCTTCTAAACATATTGCCTACCGACAATGGCGTGAAAATCCTAACACCGTAAATCGTAACATCTTTGTTTATGCCCGGAACAGATGCAAGGGAATTATCGACGAAACCAAGGAGGCACACAATCAACGAATTAGAAACAAACTTCTCGCTTGTCCCAACAATTCCAGGTCCTTTTGGGCAGTCGCTAAGGCAGTTAGTCAAAATTTTACCAAATCCACCATACCACCACTCACACGGCCAGATAATTCCATTGCAACCACACCTGTTGAGAGAGCGAACTTGTTGGCTGAACTCTTTGCTTCACATTCTACTGTCGATTTTCAAGGAAAAACACACACCTACTGTTCCCATATTGCAGTCAAGGATGCCCGATGTTGTCTTCAGACATCGAATCATAAAGCGTATTTTAATGAAGCTAGACACCAAGAAGGCTTCTGGCGCTGACGGAATACCTGCCATAGTTCTCAAAAACTGTGCAAGGGAACTAACACCAGTTTTCTGTAGACTTTTTAACCTATCCTACATAAAGGGAATATTTCCGTCCTGCTGGAAATGTGCCACGGTTCAGCCGATACCTAAAAAAGGTAAGAAGACCTTGCCAAATAACTACCGACCAGTTGCACTGCTTTCAATAATATCGAAAGTCATGGAAAAGGTTATCAATGAGCACCTTCTAAAATATCTTGAACGATTCAATATTATTAGGGATCACCAATATGGTTTTCGTAAACATAGATCAACAGGAGATCTTCTGACTTATGTAACACATGTTTGGAACAACGCAATTGAACACTTTGGAGAATCTCGAGCGGTTGCTCTTGACATATCCAAGGCATTCGACCGTGTTTGGCACGATGGACTGTTGGCTAAGTTACGCTCTTATGGTATATCTGAAAGGTTCTGTTTGTGGCTCTCATGTTTCCTCAGAGAGCGTTCTTTACGAGTGGCGGTCGACGGATTTCTTTCTAACACCCTCACTATCAACGCCGGTGTGCCCCAGGGCTCCATACTGTCTCCTACTCTCTTTCTCATTTACATTAACGATCTGCTGGAAAAGACCGGGAATCCAATCTATAGCTTTGCAGATGACAGTACGCTTGTCTCTTCATTCACCTTGAACGCTCGGACATCGGCTGCTCAGGCGAATATCCGCAGACAGCAGGAGGTCGTTCAACTTAACAAAGACCTGGAAGAAATTCTATCTTGGGGTGACAGTAACCAAGTGGAATTTAACGCTACAAAAACCAAAGCGGCAGTTTTTTCTAAAAAAGTTAACGTTGCTGAACCCGACATAGTTATGTCGGGGCACTCCATTCCCCTAGCATCGTTCAATTTGTTGGGCGTTAGTTTGGGAGCAAATATGTCTTGGCCTGAACATGTTGCAGGCATAGCAAGGAGAGCTTCTCAAAAGTTGGGAATATTATTTAGAACCAGAAAGCTTTACACCCCACAGCAACTGTTAATTCTTTACAAAGCCCAAATTCTATGGAATACTGCTCCCACGTTTGGGGCTCCGCTCCCAAACATACACTGCATTTGTTGGATTCTGTTCAGAGAAGAGCGGTCCGTCTGATTGGGGACCCGGAATTGACCGGCGGCCTTGATTCGCTGGAACATCGAAGAACGGTTGGCGACCTGAGTCTGTTCTACAAGTATTTTCATGGAAAGTGTTCGAAGGATGTAGCCCGCTTAATTCCTCCCAAAGCGGTGCATGTTAGAAATACACGTCGCGCTGGTGCTTCGCATCCGTATGAGGTTCAGCTTGTTACTCCGCGTACAACGCTTTTCAAGCAATCTTTTATATGGAGAACGTCATCCCTTTGGAATAATTTGCCCAGCGCTGTGTTTCCCACCGAGTACAATTTACAGCTATTCAAGAACAACGTGAATCGCTTTTTTCCGCACTCGTGCCGCTCCTGGAGCGCTTTAGGGACTTCCCTGCAGCACGTGTGCTAGACCCATAAAAAAAAAGATAAACTTAATTTGTTATTGTAATAAATTTACCGAATATAAAGCGGGAAAATGACACAAAAAATTCATTTGTTCATTTTCTTTAAAATTTCTTTACTAAAATTTTACGAAATACAAAATGATTAACTCAAATAACAATGTAAAATAGTAAGAGCTCATAGCTTATTACATTCTATTAAATATTCCGTAACCAGACGACTTGCTTAAGAGTAGTTTCATGTTACCTAAAAGTACAAAACTAATTCGCAAACCTAAACTAACAAACTTTGAACACGAAGTCACAACTACGTGTAAAGCCATGTTATTTTAATCTTGGGGAAAATTGTAAAGTTTGAAAAACCCTTACCACATAAGTAGTTTTAGCTTTGTATTATATAATTTTAAACAATACAAATTATGCATTATTTCAGGAGCTTTGATGTTGTTTGTATAATTTAAAATAAAAAAAATGTTTTTGGCATTTTCAAGTGTTCTTGCTTCTGCTGCTACTCGATACTGTAATCTTGCTACTGCCGCTCGAAGCTGAGGGCTCAGTTATAGAAAAAGTTGCTGAACAAAGCTACACTAAGTGGATTAAAATTAAATGCGATCTAACCATAAGGAATGAAGATAATATACAAATTATTAGGACCCGATGAAAATGATAAAATTCGTGTTTGAATATTTAAAAAGTATTGTTTCAAAATAAATATTTATTTTCTATATGCGATGTTTTAATACTAACATATTTAAGATTAAAAAAATTATTATTATGCGTTATTTATAACTACTAGAAATTGTTACTAGCCTGAATAATTCATTAAATTCAATAAATGAAATATTAGTTTTATTACTTTTTAGTGTTCCGTACGGATGATGTAAGATAATTTCGGTGTCCGTCCGTCTGTCTGTCACACCCGATTTTCTCCAAAACTACTTGACATAGAAAGTTGAAATCTGGCCAATTTTTTTTTACTCAGTCATCAAGTGGGGTGTCAAATGAAAGCTTGTAATAAAGAGGAGTTCAAAAATATATATAATGTAATACTTACGCATACTTGTCTTTGTATCATTTTTAAAAAATCGCGAAAAATCGCTAACCCTCCTTATCTCGCAAGTACTGATCAAAAAATTTTTAAAAAATTCTGGAATATTCTCTACAGGATGTAGATTGAACGAAAATTATTATGAGTGCATTCATTACCTTTAATAATTTATCTGTTATATGAAAAAAACAAAACAAAAATCATAGACTCGGTAGAAATGGAATGTTTAAGAAGATCATGTAGAATATCTAGACAGGGGCACGTCCAAATTGACAGGACAGGAAGAATAGAAACCGGATAATTAATTTGGTACAAACCCGTGAAAAGAGTACCCGATACTAGATGGTCAACAAGAGCCTTTGAATATATTCCTTCAAGTAGAAGAAAGAAAGAAAGACCAGCACAAACATTGATTAACGGAATAATGGAGATAATAAGAGATAGAGCTATACACGAGAATGATTTTAAAGACACGAAAACATGGTGGTCGCAGCCGAAGCTGTAGGATCCTCCTAAATATGTATATATATATATATATATATATATATATATATATATATATATATATATATATATATATATATATATGTATGTATATATATATATATATATATATATATATATATATATATATATATATATATATATATATATATATATATATATATATATATATATATATATATAAAATAAAGAGAGAGAAAGCAAAAGTTGCCGTATCTAACAAAATCCTAAATTATGAAACTAGTTGAGGAACTCGGCAAAAATGCCTTCCTATTAGATATCCTTTCCTTTTATACCAAAATTTTACTATATGACGTAGCACTTAATTTCGTACTTAAACCGGTCCTTTCCTGGTCGTTTGACCTTTCCTTTTATTCTTTGTGAGTGATCCCTTACATCTGTCAGGTGGTCGTCCTTTGTCAGCGCCCTGTCAAAGTTGTCACTTTTCATTTTTCTTTAAGATGGCAGGTGGTTAATTAGTTTTGAATTTCAGCATCCAACGTTATCAATGGCATCCCTGCTGTAAATGCCATGTTTTTATGTTAAATTGTTAGTGAATAGTGGTTGTTTTAATTCAGTGTTGGTTTTTTACTATGGCGATTGTGTTTGATGGTCGTTCTTGTTAGATTAAATTTCATACTACAAGTGAGTTTTGTTGACATTTTTTAATAATAATGATAATAATTTTTGATTGTTTAAAATAATAATACTGTTCAATTGAAATAGTTACATATGGATAATTGTAAGATTGAAATCAAATTAGAAATTAATAATTAGAATTGATAATTTAAAAACTTGACTTCATAACACCAAGTCTATATGCCTAATTTTCTTTATTGGTTGCTTCGTTATCTCTTTTTCAGTTTGTGCCCTGATGAAGGTCCCAACCTAGGACCGAAATATTGGCTGAATGAATATAGTATGAACATCTGTTGATGCCCATTTTTGCCGAGTTCCTCAACTAGTTTCATAATTTAGGATTTTATATATATATATATATATATATATATATATATATATATATATATATATATATATATATATATATATGTATATATATATATATATATATATATATATCTGGTATATAAAAAAAAAACAAAAATTTTAAGATCATTAGTTTTCAGTAAAGATCGGAAAAAAAACTTTGTTAAAAAAACTCATTCGGGATGTGTTTTGTGAAGTTAGTGATCATTTTATACTTCCGTAACAAAATTTTTTATTTTAAAAGCAATTAAGGTACGGAACACTAATTGCGCAAGTCCAACTGGCACTTGACTGGTTATTTTTTATTTAAAAATTTACATACTTTGCATTTAACGATTCATATACTTACACCGAATATAAACGCATTTGAATTTTTTGTCAATGCAGTGTTGCCACTTCGCCTGATATAGATTATTGCTCGAAATCATTGATAATTATTATAATTTTTCATTCATTAAAAGCTTCCTAATTAGTTGACAATTTTTTAAAAAAAATTCATCTTATTTTGATGTATAATATATCTAAATTTTTTTTTGTGATAAAAAAGAAATGTACATTTGCTGCATTAAATGGATACGTTTACGAAACATAGATTTTTTAATTTATTGAATTAATTAAAATTAAAGTATTTTTCATTATTTTCATGTAACTCCCCAACCTCCTTAAATTTCAGGCGCTTCCCTTTAGATTTAAGTGATAAAAGGCCCACTGGCCTCGAGCGACACAAAATTGTTACAAAGGAGGAACGGTAAACTAAGGGTGAATGCACATGTCAGTTGCTACCTGCCAGTTATATAAACAACAGGACAGGATGAAAGAAATACAACAAAAGATTCAAACAAAGAATGTAACAACTATCAATGTCAGATTCATGCTTAACAACTTCAGATAAAAGAGATAGCCTTCTATGAAAATGGAGGTTTGAAAGAGAGGCAGCGTACGGGTATACATACTTAGATATCAAAGGAATGCTTGTGTGACACCTGTAAAATGAACAATGACGTCAAGGAAAAGAGTGAACAGTTCCGTTATTCACAGTCAGTGGTAACCCCTACTCGTGATGGCAGACAATAACGTTAACGGATAACGACAAATGGTCACAGTAATTAACACCGGCAAGTAGCGACGCTGACTGGCGACGGTCAACAGCAAGGCTAACAGACGAAGGTAGATTTTCATGGTCACTGATGACGGTAAAAAGGAACGCAATTAACTACGGTTGATGGTTACTTTAACCAAAGAGTATTAACGGTAATGCTTCACGGCTTTAACATCGGCAGGCAGCTCTGAAGGATGATCAGCAGAAGTCGTTTAACAAAAACATTAAACGGCTTCGGGGAAAACTATTTTTGTCATACTACGTTCCAGTTCCAATAGAATGTAAATTAGACGTATCCGAGCCATGCGCGAGTCGAGTAAAAGTCTTTTACTACTTCCATGGCCTGCATCTCTAGCTCGTATTCAATCTAGTTTTTGGTTTACGGCCAGAAGTCTTACTGACTTGCTTACGATGATGTACCTAGGTTTTAAAAATGCGGAATCGAGTGGGGAAGCGATGACAGGAGATATCAACTCACACTGCCTACGAATGTATATTCGTAGGCGAGGCGGTGAGAGTTGATTTCTTCTGTCATCGCTTGGGTATAATATTGGCGCAACACACTGGCTGAAAATTTACAGTTAATTTTTCGAGACTTTTACGGATCATTTTCAGAAGGATAGCAATCCGTACGATCGTATCTACGTATTGCAGCAATGATGAACATTATGAGATGTAGATAAGAAATTAAAAAGCTTAAGCTGGGTTAGGATGAGGAAGGAGAACCAGATTTAAAATTAAGGGAAACAACAAGATGCGAGGAGTTTAAGTACAAGGGAAGTGTAATTTTTTATTGAAGGATCATCAGAAAGAGAGACGTAAGTACAAGACTAAACAGGGCAAGAAATGCGCAGGAATTCTACACTCTTTACTTTGGTCAAACTGGATGACAATGAAAACAAAACTTACAATCTACAGGGCAATTGTTGAACCGATATTGACGTATAAATCAAAACGCCGGCAAATGATAAAAAAAGATAAGGAAATTATAAACTTATAGAATATATGGATTATTTAACAAGATCATGTAGAATATCTAGACAAGAGCACGTCCAAATTGAAGATATCAGAAGATGGACAGGAAGAATACATACAACAGCAGAAAGAATCGAAACCGGACAATTAATTTGATACGGACACGTGAAAAGAACACCCGATACTAGATAGCCAACAAAAGCTTTTGAATATATTCCTTCAAGTAGAAGAAAGAGAGAAAGCCTAACACAAACATGGATTAACGGACAGAGCTATACACCAGAATGATTTTAAAGACACGAAAACATGGCGCTCGATATGTATACATATATGTATATATAAGTCGCAATTATTACATGTGAATATCATAACAATAATTGAATACTTTAGGACGGTATCTTTTGTGAAGGAATATCTGTATATCATGAGGGCAAGATACATAATTTTAAATATAAAATAATAAAAATAAATATATATATATATATATATATATATATATATATATATATATATGTATATATATATATATATATATATATATATATATATATATATATATATATATTTATATATATAACATATTTATATATATAACATATTTATATATATATATATATATATATATATATATATATATATATATATATATATATATATATATTCTCTCTATTCCAAATAAAATTATGTATCTTGCCCGCATGATATACAGATATTCCTTCACAAAAGATACCGTCCTAAAGTATCGAATTATAGTTGGGATGTTCACATGTAATAATTGCGACTTTCTGTACTTTGACTAAAACTTTTGAGTGATAGTTCTCAAGATAAAATAGTTTGCGGAAATGGCTGGAAAGTACGGAACACTTGATTAAACCAGTGGTTGGCATTAAGAATAACACATTATTGTGGTCTAAAATATAGTGTCAAATCTAAAATATATTAGTTTTTATAGACAAAAACATAAAGACAGGGTATGTTACACAAAAAAATATTTAAACCAAGCTGGAATGTTGCATTGCAGTCCTATGATTTGATAGCCTTGTCTGAGATCTGGTTGTCGAATGCATTTTATGATCCAGAGCTTGGAATGCCTGATTATGTGATTTTTAGAAGAGATCGGTCCCTAGCCACAAATGCTGCACTCAGGGGAGGTGGTGTGCTGCTTGCCATTAAGAAGCACATTCCGTGTCAGCTAATTGTATCGCCGAATAGTATTGAACACCGATGTTTCTATTAATGCTTTACTGTTATTGGCTGCGTCTATATACGACCTAGATCACATCCCCGAACTCTAAGTTTTGTGTGACTGGTGATTTTAATATTCCTAAAATGGCCTGGATCGAGAAGGCGTTGAGTTCAACACCGTTTTCCCTGGATTCACCCTCTGGCCGTGAACTGGAGATATGTGAAATAATGTCAAATATGTGTGCCTTTCATAATTTATTTCAAGTGAATAATGTAATTAATAAAACTGGTTCTGTTCTTGATCTGGTTCTAAGCTATGTAAATGATGTGTCCCTGGAGATGGCTGATAATCCTCTGATCCTACCGGATGATTTCCATCTACCTCTTCAATTTAAGCTCATATTTATTACTAATAAAAAAGTTTTTTTTATGGGTCTAGCACACGTGCTGCATGGTAGTCCTCCTCGAGGAGCGGCAGGTGTGCGGAAAAAGCGATTCATGTTGTTCTTAAATCGCTGTAAATTGTACTCTGTGGGAAATACAGCCCTGGCAAATTATTCCAAAGGGATACCCCAATGTACTGAATTCTGTTATGATTTTAAGTCTGTGGATTATATTTCGATAAATCATTTTCTGGGTTCGGTATCGTGGAATCATCTGCTTTCGAACCGGGGGTTTGACCAGATGTTGAATATTTTTTATGATGTACTTTATAAGGCCATAGATTTGTATGTTCCGTTAAAGAAGGTATCTAGTAGAAAATTCCCTAGGTGGTTTTCACCTGAGTTGAAAAATTCGTAAAAAAGACACACAAAAGATTTGGATCGTCTGGGGAACCTCAGGACTATTATTACTTCGCTGCTTTAAGATCACAGTGTAAGAACCTGTCACGTAGGTGCCATGTTGATTATATCTCCAACATTGAACTCTCTATTATATTAGAGATAATGTGAAAAGCTTTTGGGATTTTATTGGCGCACAGCGTGGCACAAATAAACTTCCTCCTAGGATGTTTTATAATGATCAATCTGTGGACATGGGCACAGATGTGGTTAATCTTTTTACAAGTTACTTCGGATCTGTTTACTCTGATGAGTTGCTTGATTATCCAGCCTTACCCTTTACTAATATTCATAATATCTTCAAACTTAAGATTTCAATCTCTGAAATTTACGAGGGGCTCTCGAAATTGGATCACAATAAGGGACCTAGTTCTGAGAGTTTGCCTCCTGGATTACTGAAGGCATGTAGCTTTGTATTATCACGACCATTATGCATGATGTTTAACCAGTCATTGGAGGAGGGTTATTTTCCTGAGTATTGGAGGACCAATTTTGCCACCCGTGTGTTCAAGTCAGGGGACAGGGCTGATATCGCAATCTATAGGCCAGTAAGTATTTTGAATAAGGTTCCTAAATTATTTAAAAACCTAGTAACTATAGTATTGGCATCTAACCTGGGACCATCTATAATACGTGAACAGTTTGGTTTACAGAGAGACAAGTCTGCTGAGTTGAACTTGATTTGCTATACGGACTACCTGTCGAAGACCTTAGATCTGAAGTAAATTTCATCCATACCAATTTCTCTAAGGCCTTTGATAGGGTCAACCATGATGTTCTTCTTAAGAAGCTCAATAACCGTGGCATATCGGGTTCACTGTTGAGCTGGACTAGGAGTTATTTGTGTGGTAGAGTTCAGGTGGTTCGAGCTAATAATTTTAAGTCTGTCAACATTACTGTGCCCTCGGGAGAGCCTCAAGGCTCTCGTATGGGGCCTCTGTTGTTTAACCTGTTCTTGAATAATGTGGCCGACTGCTTTCGATCTTCCAGGTTCTTGCTCTTTGCTGATGATTTGAAGTTGTACACGGCGGTTGGATCGATTGAGGATTGTGTGGAATTGCAGGGTGATTTGGATAGACTTAGTGCCTGGTGTCAGTTAAACGGTATGGTTTTAAATACATCTAAATGCTTCTCTATGTCTTTCTCGAGATCGCGCAATCCATTGTTTTTTGATTACAGCATAAACGGACTCGAGTCCGTGGTTAGCGTTAGGGATCTGGGGTTAAGTTTGATGCGACACTGAGTGTTATTCCTCATATAACCGAGGTAATGTCTAGGTCTCTGAGGATGCTTGGGTTCATCAGGCATTGCTCATCAGAATTTTCATCCATTACCTTTATAAAAATGCTGTACTGCTTGTTGGTTAGGCCTCTCTTGGAATATTGCTCATGTGTGTGGAACCCACCTTTTGCTTGCCATGCTAGGAGCTTGATGCTTCAGAGTAAATTTCTACGTCATATTAATTATAAATTCTTTAACAATGATTCTTTTAGTTATGCAAAACTGACATCTATATTAAACTTGAATACCCTATCTAACCGGAGAGTTCAACGAGATCTTGTAATGTTCTTTAAAATTTTAAATGCCATTGTAAATTATCCAGCACTTTTATCTCAGATTAATTTGTATGCACCCTCTACTCTACGTTATTCTTCTTCAAACCTTATCATAAGACAACCTATGGAGCTAATACCTTCATGACAAGATCTATGGGCATTGTAAATAACTGCCCGTCACTGTTCTCCAGTTCCTTATCTCTTTTTAAGAGGCAGATCGGGGTTCTTTTCTGAATTTTTTAATTTTAGCCTTTAGTTAGTCATTTAGAGATGTAACCTTTTTATTTTGTCTTTATGAGTTGAATGGGCATGTCCTGTAAATAAATAAATAAATAATTAAAAAACACGATCTAATAAGCCTTCAAAAGAGAAAAAACTATATCTTATCGATATAACTGAATTTACAACAAAAAGTATTTGGTTATTTTCCAGACCCTTTAAAAAAGTCTTTGGGTTTGATGCATCTTAAATACTACTCATTATATATCGCCACTTTATTTTCGCACTTGACGCGCGTTTCGTAAACGTTAGGACCGATTTGTTAGCGATTCAAGAACAACGTGAATCACTTTTTCCGCACACGTGTCGCTCCTGTAGCGCCTTAGGGACTTCCCTGCAGCACGTGTGCTAGACCCATAAAAAAAAGCGATAATGGCATGGTTAGCGAAACGCGCGTCGAGTGGAAAAATAAAGTATTTGGTATATTAGTGACATACACTGAGTCGTGTCATTGTGCCAGATTCCAAATTTCCAATATAACACATTAAATAAATATAACATTTTTTTTCTTTGTTTCAGATCTGCATAGCATTTTTCTTCCGTAGTAACAGACCATTAATTAGTACTGCGTTTGCTGTTACATCGACATATTTAACTTACGCATTGATGCCAAATCGATTAAAAGATGCTGTATTATCTGGAACGATATTAGCTGTGACTGAACTTTTATTATTGATTTACGTAGGATATTTAAGAGATTTCCTTAATGTAAGTAATCAGAAACTAAGAAAGTATAAACATATTTAGTTATTATTATTTTTAAATAGATAATGTCTTAAGTGTTATTAATTTTAATCGTATTATTAAAATAATTTATATTTGTCATTTACAATTAAGTTGCCTTGTTAACCTATATTTTTATTGGTGTTAATTTAAAATTAATAGTTGCTCGCTGTAAGACTCCAAGTTGGGTAGTTATCCCTGTACCCAATTGACAAGAACGCCACTTTCTGAAATGATGTTGTGTAGTGTGTGTAGGTTATTAAAAACTGAATATAAAAAAATATTTCTACCTTCTACTAAGTATATACAAAAAATTACAATCTCTGTATTTACTTATTTACTAGCGATAACCGAATATATTGTTAAAATAACTAAGCACCTTTAAACATATTAATACACTACGGTATTTTTCAAAAATATTTCATACCCTAGCGAAGACAAACTATGTGCAGTAAAAACAAATAGAAAACAGTGGTGTAAATTGCAACTCTGTTTGATGCAAAAAAACTGACTTATCGCCTCTTGCCTTGTGGTAAAACCTGTCTTGAATGGAAATCGGTGTTGTCACTCATATTTATTAATTGTAGTAGCTGGTTATATGTCTTACACGCAGCTTATTAAAGTAGAAATCTAGAAAATATTCAGCTATTACTTATATTTATAATGTTATTTTCTTCACTACTGGCTAAAACTAAGCACTTCATTAGGTAATACTTTTAATGATATTGAGAATGGCAGTGATCAATAAATTTTAAAAACTCTTGAAGTCTGATAACGTTATATAGTTGACTGAGTCGTTAGGAGCCTATTCAGTCAACCAATTTTCAGCACAGGGCAAATGTGTAAGCGCGTTTTATTGTAAATATATATAGGCTTAGTATTTTTAGTCTCAGTTTATGTATAAATAAAGATGAACAAAAAAATAATCTGCAGGGTAGGATTCAGGTTTTTTTTTCTGGGAAGCATACATTATTCTCTATATTATTCGAAAGAAATTTGAAGGAAATACTAATCTCAATTGCAAAAATAATTATGAATTCTAAATTTGTAAAGATAAAAGGAGAATATCGTAAGTGATATTAAAATTCCGTGTTTCAGTCCGTTCGTCTAACAATGAATTTGCACGACGTTTCGCCGAATTCTCATTTGGCATTTTCAAGTGCTCTTGCTGCTGCTGCTAATCGATACTGTGATCTTGCTGCTGCTGCCACTCGAAGCTAACTCGAGCGGCAGCCGTCGCAAGATCACAGTATCGAGTAGCAGCAGCAGCAAGGGCACTTGTATATGTGTATATGTATATCAAGATTATGATCTGCCTATGTTAATCCACTGCTGGATGTAGGCATCTCCCATTTCATGCACGCCATTACCATCTACTTTTCTCATTTGCTGAGTTCTTTTTCTAATATCATCTGTTCATCTTCTATTTGGTCTCCCTGCACTTCTACGTCCAAACCTCCACTCCAAAATTTTCCTCGTCCGTCTGTCATCTGTTCTACAAGCTACGTGTCTGGCCCACCTACATTTTAATTCGGCCACCCTTTCCAATACTTCCACGACTTTAGTTTGTTGTCGGATACATTCGTTGCGTTTTCGGTCCGTTAATTTAATGCCCAACATTCTCCTTTCGTGCGCTCGCCCGTAAGTGAGTATAGGGAGAATACAATAATCGTACAGTTTTCTTTTTAAAATGTTGGATATTTCTAATGTAAGGCTGTCATTTAAGTTGCCAAACGCTGTCCAAGACGTTTTAATTCGTCGAGAAATTTTCTGTCATTAGGTCTTTCGTTGTGATTCTCTATCCTAAGTATATATAATGTCCGCCTTTTTTTAGAGGTTGGCCGTTGAGCGTTATATTCATGTATGTATCTGTGCTTGTCATGATCTTTGTTTTGTTGGTATTGATTGTTAATTCTACTAATTTGGAGTGGTATACTCGCGTAATCCGTATCTCTTGTAGTTCAGCAGGGTCACTACTTATAAGAACAATATTGTGGGCGAATTGTAGATGGTTAAAATATTCGCCGTTGATGTTTAGGCCTTTACCTGACCAAGTTATTTCTCTGAATATGTTTTCAGGAGATTGTTTGGATAAGCCTTTTGGGTGGAATCCCAAATTAAAAACCAATTAGAACAAATTTCCAAGTTTTGCATGATAATCGTTTTGAGGCGATTTCTGAGAATTCCAGCTGAAGTAAAAATTCATTTCAAGTTTCTAGGGATTATGGAAATTCCTAGTGACATTTTATGATAAAAACTATGCTATAAATTTCATTGCCTTTTTGGAAACTAACCATTCGCAAACAGTACTTGGTCATTGATACAGGCTCAATTGTTTTGTAAAAATGCCAAAAACGAAAGAAGTTTCCGTTGATAATTGCGAAACATCAAATTGGTCACTCGAGTCGACAAATCGCGAGTGATATGCGTATGCCAAGAAGAACGGTGAACTACATCGTAAAAAATTTTCCTGCAGGACATAGAATTCCAACCAAAAAGTTCAGGAAGGCTTCGAAAAACGACTCCCGCGCAATACAGGGCTATAAAAATGTCCAGCAGACGTAATCGCCGCCTAACCGCATCAGAAATCACGGCTCAAGTAAACCTGGAGCGGCTCATCCCTATCAGCGTGGCAACCATGAAAAATAGGTTAGCAGAAGGTGGTCTACACGAGAGAGTTGCACTGAGGAAACTACTTCTTAGGTAAGTAAATAAACGTAAACGATTATAATGGGCCAGAGAACATAAATATTGGACATCAGAACAATGGAATTCCGTCCTTGGGAGCGACAAATATAAATTCGAAATTTTCAGTTCAAAGCCTGTCAGTTGCCTACAATAAAACTTGTGGAGGTTCAGTAATGGTTTGGAGTTGTTTTGGCAACGGTAACGTTGGAAAAATCTTTAGGATAGAAGGAATCATACGAAAAGAACAGTATCAAGAAATTTTTCTAACTCAAATGCTTCCGTCTGGAAGAGATATTTTGCAGGGGAAATTTATTTTTCAGCATGACAACGACCCAAACATTCTGCTAAACAAATTAAAGCATTTTTGGACCAATGGAGATCCGATGACGCCCTGGAAGTGATGACTTGGCCTCTACAATCACCCGACTTGAACTCCATCGAATTGCTGTGGGACCAGTTGGACAAGTGTGTTCGAAAACTCAATCCAACATCATGAAAATGACTTGTAGGAACTTTTACAAGCAGAATGGGTTAAAATAACCAAAGAAACTCTGAAGAAAACTACTGGACAGAATGCCGATACTCAGTAAAGCGGTAATTAAAAACAAAGGAGGTCACATAGATGAGAAAATTCCTGGAAAATCATAAATATTTTTCTGATTTTCTAGACTGTAAATAATGTAAAAATTAATAATAATTCATTAAAATTAAAAAAAATCTGGGTTTTTGTTGTCTTGGGACTGAAATAACTAGGTGGGCAGATACTTTCTGACGGTAGTTTTATATATATATATATATATATATATATATATATATATATATATATATATATATATATATATATATATATACATATATATATATATATATATATATATATATATATATATATATATATATATATATATATATATATATATATATATATATATATATATATATATATATATATATATATATATAAATAATATATTATTTTTTTATTATCATTATAAGGTAGGAAATTTTAAAATGCTAGTGCAATTTTAAATTGATCTCATGGGTTTTTGTTGTCTTGGGACTGAAATAACTATAACTGGGCAAATACTTTCTGACGGTATATATATATATATATATATATATATATATATATATATATATATATATATATATATATATATATATATATATATATATATATATAAATAATTATTATTTGTATTATCATTATAAGGTAGGAGATTTTAAAATGCTAGGAAAGAGGAATTTTAAATTGATCTGATAGAAACACAAAAAATCAAAAAATTTGTTATGCCCCGACAGGCCCTGTCATTCGACGATAATACTAAAATTAAAACAACTTATGACATTCTGTGCCAGAATTGTAAACAATTATATATACTGATGCCCCTTACAATAATGTAATCATATTTTTTTTCGTCGCAGATGTTTTAAAAATTCATTGTCTAAATTAGTAAGTAAAAAAAACTGCTTCTTATTTTGAGTACCTAGCCATACGGATATCCGTGATTAAGATACTGGTTGAATAAAAGACTCTCAAATGCCTCAGGAAATTTCAGCACCTTTTAGGAATTTCATACACACATCTACTGAACAATTGGCTCGTCTAATTAGGGAACCAAACCCTGGGTATACCAGACCCTTATTAGAACTAAAAAGAAAGAACCTGAAGATGGTAACATAAATCCTTGCAAGACACGGACACTAAATAAACACCTTACCTGCTTCTAATTCAAAGTTAATCGGGTCTTTAGATCATGTATGGTGGAAAAAGAAGATGCACCTCATTTAACTAGTTCTTGTTCTACAATTATAAGGGTTACACAAATTTACCTGGATTATTTTGGGTCAGTTAGATTTTCTAGAGGATACTGACCTTGCCCAATCCTAATATAAGGCAGCTACACAACGCCCCTTTAAATACCCATATACGTTAGACCTGAGAGTCAACTTTATATTTAATAAAATTACTTTTTGATTCAATAGAAAAAATTTTCCAACTTGTTGTCTATTTTGTACTCTAAATATACAACTCCACCCGTATTTTTAGTGTTCCCTACGGTACACTTATAAGATGACTTCGGTATCTGTCTGTCTGTCTGACCGTCCGTCCGTCTCTGTCTGTCCGTCCGTCCGTCCGTCCGTCTGTCCGTCCGTCCGTCCGTCTGTCCGTCCATCCGTCCGTCCGTCCGTCCGTCCGTCCGTCCGTCCGCCCGTCTGTCCGTCCGTCTGTCTGTCTGTCACACCCGATTTTCTCCGTCATCAGTTTTCAGTAAAGATTGGAAACAAACTTTGTTAAAAACTCATTTGGGGTGTGTTTTAAGTCACTGATCATTTTAAACCTCCGTAATAAATTTTTTTATTTTTTAAGCAATCAACGTACGGAACACTAATTGTGCAATTTCAACTTGCACTGGACCTGTTATTTAGCTTTAAAAGGACAACAAGTCTCTAAAATAGATATTACTTAAATTCCCCATATATGTATGTAAGACTCCTATACAGCTAAATTGAGAAAGAAATGATTCGTCGTCGTCGTTAGTAGAGTATAGACGATCGTTTTTCTCTCGCAACCGAGCTCGGAACTTCGCACGAACTGCGCTTGCGTTTAATTATATAGTATATTTTAATCATATGTTAATTATTATTGGTTTACCTATATAATTTAGTACATTAATTCGTAAAAATATTTCATTCACTTCTTTTCTTTATGCACGAAACGAATGCATTATATACTGCATAATGTATATAAGAGACATGCGCATTAGTAATCTGCTCTCTTGCTTATTTCTTCAATGGCACTCGCTTATAGGCGAAAAATAGGGCGCTAGCTATATAGGAGAACTACATATATGGAATTCTCAGTGAAATTTCTATTTT
Source organism: Pachyrhynchus sulphureomaculatus (assembly GCA_019049505.1). Taxonomy (NCBI): domain Eukaryota; kingdom Metazoa; phylum Arthropoda; class Insecta; order Coleoptera; family Curculionidae; genus Pachyrhynchus; species Pachyrhynchus sulphureomaculatus. The sequence goes on from CM032447.1 coordinate 51,093,162, forward strand.
GCCAATTTCATGTGCATGACTAGTTTGATTGTTAGAACACACAGGATTAATAACTATTCCATGTAAAATAAGTTTCTGCCATTATTTTCTAATTAAGATGATTTCAGTATAATTGATTAAAAATGTATTTAAAGCTTCATAATATTTTTTCATAAAAGTGTTATGTGAAATTTAGTATTGATTTAGAGGCAATGATAACACAGCCACACAAAAAAAAGTTCAAAACCACGAACCAAAATACATGGATGTAGTGTATTTTTCGACACTGAATTTGAATCCGTAGTTAAAAAAAAAGATGTATCGTGTGTTTTTTTTTTTGGCCAAAAACATCCCTTGAAATGGAGTAAAACTATAATAATAATGTAATGACTCTTAATGAAGTGTGAAAAATGATAAATATTTTATAGTCTAGAGAAGAGAATGTGCATTCAAACCACAACAAGGTATTTCTATTAATGAAACCAAAATCCACCATTATAGGGGGTGAAAAGTTACCTCTAATACTCAAACTCACGTAAGTTTAAATAACATGTAGAAAGGACAAATTCTTGTAGCTCTTAGGACAAAATATCTGAATCTGATGTGACAACCAGACATTACTCTTAAAGGGTTGAGACTCACCCCTACAGGGTATAAAAACCACCTTAACCTTCAGAGGTATCTCATAAGTTTCAATAACGACGAAAAAAGTTCAGGCTTTTGTAGTTTTAGGCAGGGTGAACAAATATGTAGTAGATTCGCTTGAACCACCAATACACGACTATAAACTACCCTTAGAGGGTGGTAAAAACTACCTTTACGCTCTAACGATGCACATGGATGTTGAAATTCCGAAAGGATCAAGTACTTTTATCTTATTGTGCCAAACATTCTAGACAAACCGAATCATCTTCCTAATAAGATCGAAAATCATCCCTGGGGGGACTACCTCCTGGGATTGATGTATCTTAGAAGTTCTAGCATCTGAGAAAAAAAAAATACAGGCTTTCGTTGTCTCAGGCAAGATGAACAAATAGAGCCTGAATTTTTTTCTCAGATGCTAGAGCTTCTAAGATCCTTCAATCTCGGGGGAGTAGTTCCCCGCCCTGCTAGTGATATTTTTAGACCTTATCAGAAAGATGACCTAGTTGCCTTGAATCTTTGGCACAATGACATAAAAGTACTTGATCATTTCCGAATTTCAATAACATCCATGTGTATCATTAGAGCGTAGGAGTAGTTTCCACTACCCTCTAAGGGTAGTTTATAGTCGTTTGTGGGTGGTTTAAGTGAATCTACTACATATTTGTTCACCCTGCCTAAAACTACAAAAGCCTGAACTTTTTTCATCGTTATTGAAACTTATGAGATACCTCATAAGAGACAAAAAAACAAAAAATTGGTGGATAAAGGTGACAAAAACTTGCCGAAAGAATGATGAAAAAGTTTGAGAAAAAAACTGGAAATAGATAAAGAGTCGTGTTCATTATTTCTTTAGTATTTTTTGAGTCATTATTTCCCCAATGTTTTACTTCAAAATATTACAGCAATTATATTTTTTTAATGAACATCGCTAAGGCGCTTCAAGAGCAGCAAGCGTGGGGAAGTAACAATTTATGGTTGTTTAGGTTGCAAGTTGTTCTGAATAGTTTACCCAGTTTTGGGAGTCTTATTCCAAATGGTTATGCTTCTCCATACAAGGAAGTTGTTGATGAAGGTGGTACGACAAATGACAGGCTGAAGGTCATATCGACATAGCATATTAATGTGGCTTGGATTTCTGGCCTATACTGCTTCGAACACTTCCCAAGGAAAAAATAAATAATTTGAGTGAGTTCCGGGTCCCCAATTCTGGATAGAATCTAAGAAATACAGAGTACGAGGCTGGTTTGAAAAGTCCGTACAAAAATAAAAACTACTTATGTGTTTGGGGTAAACCTTTTTTATTTTTCGACATAGTCTCCTTTTAGGCTTATACACTTCGTCCAACGATGTTCCAGTTTGTTGATCCCTTCCGAATAATAGGATTTGTCCAAGTCTGCAAAATATCCATTAGTGTCTGCAATCACCTCCTCGTTTGAATAAAATCTTTGTCCCGCCAGCCATTTCTTCAAATTGGGGAACAAATAGTAGTCCGAGGGAGCCAAGTCTGGAGAATAGGGGGGATGTGAAACGAGTTGGAATCCTATTTCCATTAATTTTGCGACCACAACTGCTGAGGTGTGTGCTGGTGCGTTGTCGTGATGGAAAAGGACTTTCTTGTGGGCCAATCGCGGGCGTTTTTCTTGCAGCTCGGTTTTCAAACAGTCCAATAACGATGAATAATATTCACCTGTAATAGTTTTACCCTTTTTCAGATAGTCGATGAGGATTAGCCCTTGCGAATCCCAAAAGACAGTCGCCATAACCTTTCCGGCCGAAGGAACGGTCTTCGCCTTTTTTGGTGCAGATTCCCCCTAGGTAACCCATTGTTTAGATTGTTGTTTGGTCTCAGGAGTATAGTAATGTATCCATGTTTCATCCACAGTGACGAAACGATGCTTAAAGTTCTCCGGATTCTTCTGGAACAGCTGCAAACCATCCTTGCAACACTTCACACGATTCCGTTTTTGGTCAAGCGTGAGCAATCGCGGCACCCATCTTGCGGATAGCTTTCTCATGTCAAAATGTTTATGCAAAATATTATGTACCCGTTCAGTCGAGATGCCCACAGCACTAGCAATCTCACGCACCTTAACTCTTCTGTCGTCCATCACCATATCATGGATTTGATCAATGATTTCTGGAGTCGTAACCTCCACAGGCCGTCCAGAACGTTCAGCGTCACTTGTGCCCATATGGCCAGTCCGAAAATTTTTTAAACCACTTATAAACTGTTCTAATCGAAGGTGCAGAGTCACCATAATGTTTATCAAGCTTCTCTTTAGTCTCCTGAGGCGTTTTGCCTTTCATAAAGTAATGTTTAATCACCACACGAAATTCTTTTTCGTCCATTTCTTGAAAATCACTCGACTTTCTTGATTCACACGAATGCCAAACAGAAAGAAATAGACCAATATGGCTGAAACTTGGTGTGCGTTCATTCAAGAGATGCTACTAACTAAACATGACCTCGATACGCGCCGGTGGTGCCATCTCTCGGACTTTGCACGGACTTTTCAAACCAGCCTCGTATATCTGGGAACAGAATTCGAAACATAGGATCAGTATTACGATCATCGAATTTGATCTTCATATAAGATTAACAGCTGATGTGGATTATACAGCTTTCTGGTAGGAGATATAATTTTAACCTTTGAACTTTAGAAAATTTCTCTCTAATGCCTACAATATGAGCATAAAACACATAATTAAGTGACAATGATAATGGAATCAAGCTTTTTAAAAAAAGCAGCTGCTTTCGTTTTTCAAACTTGTCACCTTGAGTCGGAATTTTGTTCTGGTATTTGGTAATTTGTATAACTTTGTTAATATTTGGATGACTAGCTGTTGTTCGAACCTTCAAGGTAAATAAAATTAGTTATCGTGAGTAACGCTGGATTTTTCCATCTTTCTTAGTAGATCGTCGATATAAATAGGAAAGCGAGTAGGGGACAGTATGGAACCTGACGGTGATAGTGAAGATGTCAGAAATAAATTCGTCAACGGCCAGTTGCAAAGAACGATTTTTATATAAACTCAGGAATCATAAAAGAAGCTTAACCAACAATCAGGTGCGCTAAATACGGCGAGTACATTGGGTTTATCAGACACAACTACGCGAGACTACAATGTTTAATTTCGTTATTTTAAAGTTATGCGACATATTGGTGGGTATTTTAACAGATGTTGATTGATAACGCTCATAACGTTCGATTTTATTGGAAGCTCCGTGGCATAGTAACTTGCTTGCGGTGCAGAAGGTCTCGGGTTCAATCCCGGCAGGTCGGTATACGTTATTTTAATTTATTTAATTATATTTGGCCTGACCATGTACATAGGTAGTAGTTTTTTGCAGAAATGCAATAACGTCCGTGGCAGCACACTACCGCATTATCTAAAAGGTGCTGTGAAATACAAAAATGTGAGTTTCGGCATTTGGACAACGTTACGGGTATTACGACATCCTCGCCGATATCCTCAGGATATAAAAAAGGATAAAATCCCTACTCAGGCGGGAAGATGAACAATAAAAAAATGTGATCGGTCGGTAGTTCTTTTTGTAAATACTAGTTAGACTTTAATTTAAAAGTCTGTAACATATTGATATGACTACGCTATGTTGGTTTTTACGATCGATAGAATCAGCATTTTATATTATTAAGAATGTGATATCTCGTAACTTAAAATGTCTCAATAGACCATTTCAATGTTAAACTCAAAATCTAAAGATTTTTAAATAATATAGCCTACATTTGTATATATCGTCTATTATGATACTGTTCTTCTTAATTCTTGACGTTGTAACTAGCTCAGATACCTACCTATATTTATATAGGTAATACCTGCAAGTAAATAAGGTGCAATAAACATCCATATTTTGTCCTAAAATTTAGAACTAGTCGGTTTACAACAAATCGAAACTCACGTTTTATCATCCATACAAATAACAAAGGTGTCTGCTTGAAATCACGTAACACAGTAAAGCAATTGCTATTTGAAATCACGTAGCATTACACAAGCTTGAAATACAGAACATGATTCATCTCACTTCGCTGATTATCGAATATCAAAGAACGAGAGCTCTTTTTGGTTTCTATTGATATTTCTATTTATTTGTGTGATAATACTAATGTATTTTGGGAAAACATATGAAGGTGAAGATACGACCACAAAAAATGTGGCGATGGAGATTGAATCCACCATCTCAGAATATGCGCCCCTGTACTTTACCAAATAAGCCACAGTACCAGTGTCTCTTGTTATTCAGGAATTTCTTTTGTCGCCCTTCTCGTTATAATCAAGTATATTAGCATCGTCAGTAAATCAGCCCAACCTTGACGCCGAAATTCGATACATATTTTATATTTACTTGTGGTTCTATCTTTATCTTCACATGTTTGTGCACGGTTTCAGTGACTTTAAATCGATATTATTTTTTGTCATTCACTTCATGAAATAGTATGTTCTCCAACTATATTGACAACCACTATTACATCCCTCTGTCCAAAAAGAGACCGAAAATAGGAGAAATTTCTAGCGTCAACAATGTTTTTTGTTGTCGAAAACATATTTTTAACAGTACTTTGATGGCTGACCTCATAACCATCAAACCCAATAAAAGTAAATTTGCCAGGATGGATGAAGTTTATACAGAAGTATTAAAGTTGCCGAATAAAAAGAGTTTGGTCAAACACGTCAAAGCTATATCACAGTTTAAAAAACATCTCATTAAATTATCGGTCTCTAATGAAAAAAATCGACTGCTAGGAATTTTAAGAACCACTGAACCACATATTTTAACTTAGTCTAAAATTAATCCTTGCCGAATTTATCGAATGTATGAAGAGTTTATATGATATTCACATACACAGGGGGAGAGAGGGCAAGATGGTTCACTTAACTTGATTAATGAAAAAAAATACTTGGCATTGACATTCAAAATCGCTTTTATTTTTCACAAAATCAACTATTTATAGACTTTCAAAGTAATCATACAAATATCAACAATTTTCATCACAACCATAACACGAGATCAACAAATGAAATCTTTGGTTTAATTCGTCTTGCCCTACCCTATCAATTAAGATGGTTCAAGGTAACGGGTAAGATGATTCAGGAAGATGCTGAACATTATTGATCTTGACAGTCATCACAAAAATTTGTTCCCCATCCAAGATAAGAAGAGCTGGAGGATGAACATACTGTTCTTTACATACCGTGTAATAGTAATCACGAGCGGATTTGGAGGCATTTCGTACTGATTTTGTTTTATTGATTCTGGATGTAGATGGTTTTTGTGAATTTCTAAAAGTTAGTGTATTTTATTTTCCAAAATTTTTAATAACACGCTGTTCAGAGTTAATAAATTTTTGTTTTTAGTCCACTTTGACTAGTGTAGAAATCAGAATCACAGCATTTTGACTTCTTCTCTTCCTTTGTCTCACTTTTTGACCTACAGCACTTGGAATCGGATGTATGGAATAGAGAATATTATCAGCTGTTGACTGGAAATCAGCAGTTGCAAGGGTCGCGGGACCAGCTGGTATAGCCGTAGCGCAGATGCAACCGACGGTGTAGGTGGAGGTGTCTTATGACCTGACGATTGGAGATGTCACTTGGTGCGTCGACTAGAGGATACCAGTACTGGGTTGCAGCGTATTAGTGTCAGAACTAGACTGGATTTCTATTTGCGATTGATTTGTCACTGAGGCAGAGGCAAAGTCGCAATCTTAAAATAAATTTCTGTTATGTGGCCATATTCCAGCAACACGGAATCCACTAATGGAATTCATTGGAGATGCACCCTTCAAATAAAAGGGGTTGAAAATAGAAGCTACGTCTAACTGAGTGATGGTTCTACCTGGGTGAGCTTTGTGGAATGTTACAATTTCTTGCTCGAAGTACTTTTTGATTGGCTCATATACGGCAACATCCAATAGTTGTAGCTTATTTGTAGTATGTGGGGAAACGATAGAAATATTATATGATGTTTCGTTGCATATTCAAACCCAGGATAAAATTTGTGCGATTTATGATTATCTAACAAAAGAAGTAATTTCTTTAGTTCTTTTCAACCAAAAATTCCGACCATGTCAGAAATATTTGCCCAGAAATCCAGCCTGAATCGGATACAGTATCTTGTGATCCAGGTGGAGCTCCATCAAGAAGACGTGGTAGAAATCGTTTCCGCTTAAATATGATAAAGGGCGGTAGGAACGACCCTGCTGCATTACAGTAGCATACTACTATTGTTAAAACACCTCCTTCCACACTGGAGATTAGTCCAACTTTTCGCTTGCCGTATGAAGACAGGATTCTTGGTGGCTTGATAGTGGACGTGCGGATGCCAGTCTCGTTCATGTTGTATTTTTGGGTAGAATCCAACGAGTGTTTGTCGATCAATTCTTCTATAAGATCATAAAAATCTCTCTACCTGGGGACGGTTAAATCCTCGGGCTTTAGCCAAAGACGTAAGTTCAGGAGTCCTTAGCACAATCGAAGTATGTTTCTTTCGAAACCCTGATAACCAGTCTTTTCCTGCGCATCCTTTTGGAAACCTTTGCCCAGTTTCTGAGCGATTTCTGCAAGAGTTTTTTTTTTAATCACTTGGTGTTAGGGCATCTATAGGCATCCTTGTGAAATATTTTTTTTAATGTGTTTTCTTCATCTTCAGTGAAAACTGATCCGAACCTACCCAAATATTGGGTGCTAGATTGTTTTTTGTGATGTCTTAGCAAAGTGCTAAATGGTATGTTATATTTCTTGGCTGCTGCTCGAACTGAAGTTCGGCTTGCCTCTTTCATAGCTCGTTCTAAAAATTTTTCTGTGAAGGTGAATGTAAATGAAATCGGATAAGATGAATATAGGAGGGCAAGATGAATAGGGCCATATTCATCTTTCCCGATAAGGTACTTAATGGATAAAAAAATAACCTAAAATTCTAATAATAGCGGTGTTGAAAAAATCTATAATACAAATTAATTTACATAAGATGGGACAACAGAAACAACTTAAATATAGGATGTATACAATTTATGGGATTAAATATTTTATTTTCGGGCGTACGTTTTGTTTTTCGTCACTGACGTGCGTACTCCCTCATTAGCAGTCAGGTTCGCCGCGCGTTCTCTCGAGCTTGAGATGTTCATGTACCGAGCGAATAGAAAAAGATATGAGAATAATTCGTGTTGCCCTCTATATTCAGCTTGCCCTCCCGTCTCCTACTTTGATGTGAACGTTAATGCTTACACATGTTTTATAAACTTTGAGAAAATATTCGTCATGGTAATGGAATAATGACATGATTAGTTTTCATACTGCCCCATCACTGAATATCATTAAAATTTATTAATTAACTTTACTAGAGACACAACTAAAAACTATTTACCTAGAACTGTAAATGTAATTTCATGGCTAGTAACTTACCGTTACCGACCAAAAACCTGAACTGTTACGGCACCGAAGGAAACTTTGTTTAACTGGTGTGACAAGCTGTCTTCCCTTTTCTGCAGACTGATCACCGAGACATCTCGACACGCCATCCAACACATTCCTCCGAGTAACGACCCGACTACACTTTGTTAATGGGAAACCCATGTTAGTTAAGAGGAAAATCCAAAACTATTTTTCAAAAGCCTATTAATAAACTCAACAAGAAGTATCAACTATACAAGGACAAATGAAAGATAAAATAAGATTAATATTGCAATAATAAAATATTTATGTTTATTTGTAGTCACAAATTTATATATAAAACCTTTATTCGATTTTTAATGATTACACAGCCCCACAAAAAAAAGTGGGGTATACTTTCGATGCGATATATCAGATCCGTAGTATTTTTGCCCGCTGATCACGAATCTGACGTCAGAATATCGCCATCACATCTCAATTTTTTTCTAACCTCAAAAAATAGGTAAAAATTAGTAAAAATTAAGAAAAATATACTCCTAAAAAATTGATTCAAGCTTTTTCATGAATCCAAAGATGTATTAATATGTATTCGGACACGCTAAGCTAATATTCATCGGTTGGATTGAGCCATACAGTTCTGTTTTCTTTCTAACCTCAATAAATCAGACAGATATAGTGCTTCTCGAATGCAAAAACGAATTCAAATTAAAATTCAACCGATCCTTACCAAATTTGGTACACGGGGATTTTTTGGGTCGCTGATCACGAATCTGAGGTTGGATCTGCAAAATTCAAGATGACAGATGTTTTCGCGAAATTTTGAACGCCGAGAAAATTCATCGGTCGATTTTTATTCTTCTACCTGCATCCAGGGCACCTCCACGTGGTGACGGTGGGCAACGGTGTTACTCCACTAGCCGGCAGAGTCCCTGGATAACTGCTTAGATGCCGTCATGGCAGGTAGAAGAAAGAGAATTACGATGCAGGGACTCGGAAACCCAGTATCGGCGGTTGGTCAGGGTGGGAAAAAGCGGGCCCGCAGCCGTCGTCATCCAGCGACCGTAGCTCTTCATGTGTGGGTGACTTGGCTCATGTAGAGTATAATGCTACAAGAAAACGGTCTCACGGTACAAGGACTTTTCATAAGTGCGATAAAAACAGTGATTCATTTTGTTATATTTGCTGTCAACATGTATTGAGTAAAATGGGGTCACCGATAACGGATAAGATTAACACCTTATATAAGGATTGTTTTAACATTGAAATACAGCACCAGGATACAGATTGGGTTCCCCACATCATTTGCAGTTCTTGCAAAATAATGTTGTACATCAATAAGAAGGCGATTAAATATTCCAGACCAGCAATATGGAATAGACCATACAGTGAAAATGATTGCTACTTTTGTATGAATGTTGTATCTAGGCATAATCGAAAAAATAAAAGCACTATTACGTATAATGATGTTTCGACAGTAACAAGACCAACTAAACTAATTCCGCCTCCTGAACCACTTGATGATGATGTTATGGAAACAAATGATTTCACCTTATCAGTTCATGCCGAAAACATTGAGACTGTCGAAAAAGATTCAAACACTTTTACTAATGAATGTTCTAGTGACAACCTATCATATACTAGTGACACAGATAAAGAATTTCTACCATACAACCGTAAACCAGAACCAATACTCGTATCACAGTCAGAACTTAGTGATCTAGTCAGAGATTTAGGCTTATCCAAAGATGGTTCAGAGCATCTTGCTTCCTTTTTAAAGAAAAGACATTTACTTAAGCCAGAAGCTACGATTTCTTATTATAGAAACAGAGATGAAGAATTTCGAAAATATTTCACAATGGACGAGGAATTGTCACTTTCATATTGTACCGATGTAAAAGGTCTAATGGATGAATTTCAAAATAACTCATACGATCCTGAAGAATGGAGACTGTTCATTGATTCTTCTAAACGGAGCATTAAGGCAGTTTTGCTGCATAATACCAACGTTTACGCTCCTATTCCGATTGCTCAATCCACAGTTATGGAAGAGCAATATGAAAAAATGAAGCAGCTATTGATAAAAATAAAATATGCTGATCATAACTGGAAAATTTGTGGAGATCTGAAAATTGTAACAATATTGCTTGGCCAACAGTCAGGGTTTACACTTTATCCCTGTTATAAATGTCTGTGGAATAGCAGAGACAGGGAACGTCATTATAAGAAAAAAATTTGGTCAACAAGAGAATCGTTCACTCCTGGTGAAAATAATGTATTGTTTCCACCATTGGTAGATCCAGGAAAAGTTCTTATTCCCCCGCTTCACATTAAGCTTGGACTTATGAAGTAATTCACGAGAGCATTAGATACAAACGGCCCATGTTTCAAATATTTGCATAAAAAATTTCCGAAATTTTCTGAAGCTAAAATTAAGGCAGGCGTATTTGACGGGCCACAAATAAGAAAATTGTTTTAAGATTCATTATTTGTTACTAAAATGAATAAAGTTGAAAAAGCTGCTTGGCTTAGTTTTAAAGAAGTCGCAACAAACTATTTGGGAAATAATAAAAGTCCTAAGTACAAAGAAATAGTCGAGAAAATGGTAAAAAATTTTCAAACATTAGGTTGCTTAATGAACCTAGATACAGCCAAAAAAAGGAAAGTTGGGCGCGGGTCTAACCTTCGCAATTCTAGGGCTTAAGGGTCTACTATTTGAGAGTATATGGTTTAAAAGTCCTGGTTTTGAGTTTATTGGGTCTCATTTTTAAAGTTACAGGGTTATTGAGGTCTATTTTTTGAGGTTACAGGGTGTGGGAGTCTAAGGTTTCAGGGTTTAGGGTTTAAGAGTATCAGGTTTGAGGATTCCCCAACTGTATACCAAATTTGGTAGGAATTGGTTGGTTTTCAAAAATTTTGTCCGCCATCTTGGATCCGCCATTTTGAATTTTGCAAATCCGACCTCAGATTCATGATCAGCAACCCAAAAAACCCCCGTGTACCAAATTTGGTAAGAATCGGTTGAATTTTAATTTGAATTCGTTTTTGCATTCGAGAAGCACTATATCTGTCTGATTTATTGAGGTTAGAAAGAAAACAGAACTGTATGGCTTAATCCAACCGATGAATATTAGCTTAGCGTGTCCGAATACATATTAATACATCTTTGGATTCATGAAAAAGCTTGAATCAATTTTTTAGGAGTATATTTTTTCTTAATTTTTACTAATTTTTACCTATTTTTTGAGGTTAGAAAAAAAAATTGAGATGTGATGGCGATATTCTGACGTCATATTCGTGATCAGCGGGCAAAAATACTACGGATCTGATATATCGCATCAAAAGTATACCCCACTTTTTTTTTGTGGGGCTGTGTTAGGTGATCTTGCTTTCGTTACTCAATATGTATGTATTTTTCATAACAGAAAGAATCTATGGTATAAAAAAATTCTGTTTATTTGGCAACAACTACACCTGATGGAGGTATTCCATTAACGTTAATATGTATTGGAACCGGAGTGTAAATGGCAAAATATAAACTAGTGTTTAGGTTCTATGAGATAGGTAAATCTATGTGTTTAATTATAAGGATATTTATCAAATAATAAAGGAAGTATAATATAAAACTGTGATACGTCTGACCATATTGCCGATAATATTTATAACAATACTAGAGTCAACAAAAAAGTTCTGGGTTTGATGAAAGATGGGTGCAACTAGTGAGTAATAACGCATTTTGCTGAATTTAGATCAAAAATGTATGCCAAAAAAGTTGTTTACAAGCAAAAGGAGCTAGAATTGAAGAAAAACAAGGTTTTTTTATGAGTCTAGCACACGTGTTGCAGGGAAGTTCCTAAAGCGCTACAGGAGCGACACGTGTGTGGAAAAAGCGATTCACGTTGTTCTTAAATCACTGTAAATTGTACTCGGTAGGAAACACAGTCCTGGGCAAATTATTCCAAAGGGATGATGTTCTTCATATAAAAGACTGCTTGAAAATCGTCGTACGCGGAGTAACAAGCTGAACCTCATACGGATGTGAATTATTAGCGCGACGTGTATTTCTAACATGCACCGCTCTGGGAGGAATTAAGCGGGCTACATCCTTCTAACACTTTCCATGAAAATACTTGTAGAATAGGCTCAAGTCGCCAACCGTTCTTCCATATTCCAGCGAATCAAGGCCGCCGGTCAGTTCCGGGTCTCCAGTCAGACGAATAGCTCTTCTCTGAATAGAATCCAACAAATGCAATGTATGTTTGGAAGCGGAGCTCCAAACATGGGAGCACTATTCCATAGTTCGTCGAATTTGAGCTTTGTAAAGAATTAACAGTTGTTGTGGAATGTAAAGCTTTCTGGTTCGTAATAATATTCTCAACTTTTGAGAAGCTCTCCTTGCTATGCCTGCCACATGTTCATGCCAGGACATATTTGCTCCCAAATTAACGCCCAACAAATTGGGTGACGATGTTAGAGGAATGGAGTGCTCCGCCATAACTATGTCGGGTTCAGCAACATTAACTTTTTAGAAGAAACTGCCGCCTGGGTTTTTGTAGCGTTAAATTCCACATGGTTACTGTCATCCTAAGATAGATTTCTTCTAGGTCTAGTGAATGAAGAGATAAGCGTACTGTCATCTGCAAAGTTGTAGATTAGGTTTCCGGTCTTTTCCAGCAGATCGTTAATGTAAATTAGAAAGAGAGTAGGAGATGTATGGAGCCTTGGGGCACACCGGCGTTGATAGTGAAGGTGTTAGAAAGAAATCCGTCGACTGCCACTCGTAAAGAACGCTCTCTGAGGAAACATAAGAGTCACAAACAGAACTTTTCAGACATACCATAAGAGCGTAGCTTAGCCAACAGTCTATCGTGCCAAACACGGTCGAATGCCTTGGATATGTCAAGAGCAACCGCTCTTTGGCGGTGAAGAAAACAAGGATAAAAGAACTGTTAAGAAAGGTAAAGAAACTAATAGAAATCTCTGAAGTTTATGTGTCATAAAAAGTATTAATGAAATTAAGAAGTCGGTTCTAAAAGGTTCCGTTCAATTTGATGACTGGAATGTCCTGAAACCTTTCTAGAAAAATCTCCCAAAATATAATAATGTCTAGGAACATTAGTTACATATCTTTAAAAAGATATTCATTCATTTCATGGTTAAGCACACCGATTATTAGTATTTGATGAGTTAACACAAGTTTCTAAATTAAAGTTGAGTCTAGCATCTTCCTATCACTTCCTTCAATATTTCCAAGGTAGTATGAATGTGCAACAAATAAAATTTTATTTAAAATTAGTATTTTTTTTATCGTTTTATGTTGCCTACCAAATATACCTAATATATAAATTAATAAGTAAGTATACCGATCTACCTGGATTGGACCCAGAGACCTTCTACACCGCAAGCAAGTAATACCCTACTGAGCCACGGGCCGCCATCTTGTCAACTTAACACAATAAGCCTTTGGCAATCTTACTACCTGGGTTGAAAAATCCCAAAAGTTTTAAAGAAAAAACAATGTTTTTGCCAAAAATTAATTTTATTCTTCAATATACTTTCTTTCAAAAGCGATACGCTTATTCCAGCGAGCTTCTAACATTTGCACACCTTTCATTTATTCAGATTTAGCTTGCTCATGAAGAATATAAAAATGTTCAGGTCAGTTCATATTATATATATATATATATATATATATATATATATATATATATATATATATATATATATATATATATATATATATATATATATATATATATATATATATATATATATATATATATATATATATATATATATATATATATATATATATATATATATATATATATATATATATATATATATATATATATATATATATATATATGTATATACTAATAGACAGTGAACGATTAAATCACTTACGGTTCGCAGATGATGTCACAAAAGAAGAGTTACAAAAAATGCTGATATAATTAAATAACAACTCTCGAGAAATAGGTCTTCACCAAGATCCTCCTGGAGCGCTTTAGCGACTTTCCTGCAGCATAAAAAAAAATATGTATTGCCGGTATTAAGATATGGCACTGAAAGGTGGGCTTTAAATAAAAATATAACATATAAACTCCAGGTAACCCAATGGGCAATGGAGAGGAGAAAGATTAGACTCCAAGATCGTATTCCTAACATCGAGATACGAAGTGACATATGTAATAAACAAATATGTATATTAAGATTGAATTGGGCTGGGCATATCGCGAGGATGGATGATAACAGATGGATATGCCGTAGAGTTGAATGGAGTCCTAGAGAACAGAAAACATGCAGAGGTAGACCACAGACAAGATGGACGGATGACATAAAAAGATTAGCGGGACACGATTGAATGCAAAAGGCAAACAACAGATCTTACTGGAGACAATTTGGGGAGGCTTATACTCGACTATGGATGAAATAAGCTAATGATGATGATAATATGTATATAATTTTTATATTGTATAGAGTTGTCAGTTATTTTTGCTGATATGTAAAAAATATTTAATTATTAATTTATTGCAAAAATACAAGGTTTAAACCTTTCTGAATAATAAAATAATCAGTTTCTGTTTAACCTAATTTTAAAATATTTGAAGGCATAACATTTATGTTTCTTTTTACAGATTATCAGCAACTTTATAATACTGCTCTGTGCGAATATGGCCGGAATTTGTACTCATTATCCGAGGGAGGTAGCTCAGCGAAAAGCTTTTTTAGAAACGAGACAATGCATCGAAGCGCGTCTGAAAATACAAAGAGAAAACCAACAGCAGGTAACGTGTTTTATATTTAGCATTTAAATGTAATTTTCCTGAGTTTGTGTATATATTAAAAGAAAAGAAAATATTATTACAAGTGGGTGTCTCTTTAGTAGGTATTTATTCCCCCTATTTCTTAAAGAACTGAATATATATACGGGGTAACCTCTTTTGTATGCAAAAGATTTTGAAACATCAAAAGTAAGAGAAACCTAGTAAATATATGTTTAGAAATGTAAGGCAGAATTTCTCCGTCTTACACACAATGTTAAGAAACTAAAGGAGCTTAAAAAAAATACAACATAGCCCTCACATAGAGTAGATACAAACAACATACAATAAATAAAGCCTTAAAATAATAACTAGATTCACGAGAAAAATCTAATGAAGATTCGAACAACATTCATTATAGGGACCACTGGCAGGATTGGGCAAAGCAAAGCATACAGTCTGTCGTCTGCGTCCGCGATAATTTATTTTTGGTAGATGCGATTCTAGCGATTCAACAAAAAATCGGTAAAGGGATCCTTTGTCTATGACGTATTTTAGTAAAATTATCAGTCGATTCCGAACTTTCGTCGAAATCACGTAAAATCCAAAATGCGTCACTTGTTTGCGCCTCGGTTCGAGACAGCCTTTCTTTGTTCCCATCCAAAAGGAGCCGAAAATGACACATTCTGCGGCCGCTAAATATATTAAAATCTCGGTATCATTTATAAAGCAGTCGGTAAATCATTTTAACGAGAAGAAACATATCGACGATTTACCAAAATGTGACTCGGTAGGCAAAATAACTCGGAAAGTCGAAAAACGAATCGTGTGTTTGTATTCACGGAACCTGAAATTGATGCTGAGACCATTCGACAACATCTTAGGGCTCATGATGTCAAATGCCAAAGCATATTGACAAAACCTTTGCTGGGCGAAAATCACGTCGCGAAGTGGCTCGCTTTGGCCTAGAATAAGATACTAAACTGGCCCCCATAATTACCTGACGCCAACCCTATTGAAAACGTTTGATCCCTTGTAAAGAGGAACGACTCTAAGGACCTTGATTCAGCTGTTTCGCGAGATTCTAAAAATTTGCAGAGTATGCAGAAAATCTCGTTGACAGCATGCCTGGAAGATATCAGGCGATTTTTGACGCAGGTTGCAATTGGAACTTACTAAGGTGATTGCGCCGTTGTTAGCACACCAAAGAATACATTGATGGCAAAAAATGTTCTCGAAACACATTTTTTCAAGAGTACAAGCGATCATCTTCTTACTTAACAGACTGTATCTTGTATAAACAAACAAAATCAAAAACAACTCAACAAATTAGATCTGTCATTTTTCAACACCAAGTCCAGATAAGGCATAATATAGATTTTACTAGCTGCAAATAGATAGCCAAAATTGAAAACTAAAAAACAACAACGATCCGAGGGGCTATCTAAATCGAAAAATCGGGTCATTTGGAACAAGAGAGATGATATACCAAACTTGTATACTCAATACGCTGAAAACGATAAATAAAAAAGAAATCCATAAATCCACAGACAGAACCTAAAAGACAATAACGGAAACCACTAGAAACTGTAGTCAAGGAGGTGGAGCCAACTACCACCAGTTACAAGCATTACAACCTTCACCGAGGATGTATATTCTGGGCATCAACGTAAGCCCTTAATGAGCCGCTACGAGTCAGCATAGAAAATACTATGTGAGACCTTGTCGAAATTTCTACGCGAAACCAGCAATTAAATATATTCGGATTAACACTTCTCTATATGCATAAAAATGTCTCTGAAGATGCACAAAGGATTTTAAAAGCATAAAAGAATTCTTCGACTCAAACCCACCTTCTTTTTCAAAGAGGAAATCTGTCTGCTGCCAAAAAAATAGGAATGGATGGGGAATAATTTTTTTTTATCGTTCACCTCCCAGCCTGAGTAGGGATTTTACCATTTTTCATATCCTGGAAATATCGGCGGGGATGTCGTAATACCTGTAAACTTTGTCCAAGTGCCAAAACGTACATTTTGGTATTTCACGGCACCTTTTAGACAACGCGGTAGTGCTGCCACGAACGTTATTGCATTTCTGCAAACAACTACTACCTTTGTACGTGGCCAGGCCATATATACTTACGGTATTTCTTACGAGAAGATAGCAAGAGCATAATGTTAGAGCGAAATAATTTGGTTTTCAGGGTATAATGAATGTGGCAACGTAGCTTCTTACTTGCTTCCCGCCGCACATAATCACGTGTTATTTATAATAATATATACATGCCAACCACACAGGGCACTGATGCAGAAATAGAGCCTGTGTATGAGCAAATCGAAACCGTTTTTCAAGCCCAAAAAAGAACACGTTATTATACTAGGCGATTGGAATACGAAAATCGGCAAAGGAATACATGAAGGAAATTACGGATTAGGTACACAAAACATTAGATAAGAACGATTGTTTTAATTTGCTATAGGCAATGACTTCGCTATTGTCAACACGATGTTCAAAAATCATGCATGGCTAGCAACTTGGACTTCTCCAGACGGTCAGTCTAAAAACCAAATAGATTACATCTTAATCAGGAAAAGATGGAGAACTTCTATTACAGACGTGAGAGCAAAATCTAGCGCTGACTGCGGATCCGATCACAAATTACTAAGATCAGAATTTACAATTAAACTAAGAAAATTTCCATCAGGCATAAAAATAATCAAAAAACTCCCCAAGGGCCCCGATAAATTCCGAAAAACTCTAGCAAACCTCAACTTAAAGGATATCTGCACCAGACATGGAATGATATTAAGAACTGGATACTAAATTTTACAAACTCTCAAACTGCAGTAATAAAACAAAATTACTAGATGTCGGAAAAACGCTACAACTCGTAGAATAGAGAAAGAAGCAAAATAACTGACTCATATAAAAAGCAATTACGCATAAACCATCTAAACAACAAATAAAATGCCTGAACAGGAGAGACAAGAATATTCATATAAATGAGCTAAGCTGACAGCTACAACAACATGAAGATCGCAACGAATCCAGAGAACTTTATAATACAGTAAAATATCTGGCTAGAGATATCAGCCACAAACTCAAATTATCAGAGACATACAAGTAAAAATGATGACCCAGATGATATTACAGAAATATGGAAATGTTACTGTGAAAACGTATACAATACCAAAGACGAAGATTTGGAGATTCCCGAAGTAATCCCAGAAAGAGAACCGGATATTCTCAAATCGGAGGTAATGACGACTATGAATAGCATTAAAAGAGTTGAACGATACTGGAATAGAAAAACTACGTGCATTGTATCAAGAAATATGGAACACTGGTAAGTGGCCAACAGAGTGGTGCAAGTCTATTTTTCTACCAACCTTTAAAAAAGGTTCCCCATCAGAATACAAAAACTACGTATCTCTAATACCTCACGCCAGCAAAGTTATGCTCACCATAACCAACGAGAGACTGAAACCATTCCTGTTGCCACAAATATTCAAGGTACGGTCAAGATTTATACCTGGTGTACCCGTGAAAAAATCTTAAATCTTCGTCAAATAATTGAAAAATCTAGAGAATTTAATATCGAAACATATATTTGCTTTGTGGACTACACTGCGGGTTTCGATACTGTACAGTGGAATGTCCTCAAGGAAATTCCATTAAAAACGGCAGTTCCTAAACATCTGGTTTGGATCCTTTTTAATTTATACAAGGATAACATAGCTACACTTCGAATTAACAACAAAATATTCCAAAGATGTCAAAGCGAGGTGAGACAAGGGTGCACTGTTGGTCCTATACTGTTTAATACATACACCGAATATATAATGAGAGAGACATCAGATTGGTGGCAGGACGAAGTCACTATCGGAGGACCTAGAATAAATAACCTGCGAAACGCCGACGGTGGCGGCTTCGAAAAACGAACTGAAATTCATAATGAACAAGCTGAAAGATACAAGCGAGAGATACGGGCCGAAGCTGAATCGGGATAAAACAAAAGTGATGATAGTGAACAGACCTGGGAATAATCAACCCGATATTACAAATATCTTATACTGCGAAACAGTGTATCAGTTCAACTACCTAGGCTCAGTTATAACAAACAATGGGGGATGCGAGGAGGAAATTTTCAGACGTCTTGCTATGGAAGGGAAGACATGAACTAAATTAAACAAAATCTAAAAAGACGCAAACATCTCATAAACACCAAGCTACAACTTATTAACACACTGATCTTCCCTATTTCTGCGTATGCAGTGAAGCAGCCAAAAAGAACAACGCAAATCGAAATGTTTTTGAAATGTAGGTGTTCCGGAAAAAGCTTCGTAAACCTTGGATAGCACATCGTGCGAATACTTCCATCTAGCAAGAATTAAAAGAGGCTAACAACAACAGTAATTAAAAATATACTACGTTACTTCCGTGACATATCAAGACGTGGCGACACCATCGATTAATTGTAGGAGGTTACGTACAGGGCAAAGCATCGAGGGGATGATCACTCACTCAATGGACTGACCAGATAAAATTCCTTACTGGATGTACCTTTCCTGAAGCGGCCCATCAGGCATAGGATAGAACGGCATGGAATAGGACCATTATATGAATAACATGATGTCACCACGTCCTTACGATGGACAAAGGGCAGAGGCGGTCCGTGGCTCCGTGGCGTAGACCTTACTTACGGTGCAGAAGGTCCAGGATTCAATCCCGCAGGTCTGTATACTTATTTATTAATATATTAAGTATATTTGGCCTAGCCACGTATATAGGTAATAGTTATTCGCAGAAATGCAATAACGTCCGAGGCAGTACCACCGCGGTGCTGTGAAATACAAAAATGTATGTTTCGACACTTTGACAACATTGACGGGAATTACGACATCCTCGCCGATATCCTTAGGATATGAAAAAAGGGTAAAATCCCTACTCAGGCGGGGAGATGAACGATAAAAAAAAAGAGGAGGAAAAATCGCTCCTAATAAAACTTCATTTAATGGAAAAATATATTCAAAAGCAAAATATCATTGTTGTGCATAACAATAGAATATTTTATTCTATTTAATGTGGAAAATTGTATTGTACTTCATTGAATTGATAAATAACCTATTCATTTCAAATAATATTTATAGTATTTTTCATTTCGAACTTTTTGTATAAATACAAATCACATAAAGACTCATAAAACATTTACCAACACAAAAACTTGTACATTTACATTACATACAGAAAACGTTTTATTTTTAGGCATCCATTTACAAACTTTTCGACGTTTTAGAAGTTCTTGTTAAAAACGCTTTTATTTTAATTTCAAACAATATTTTGCATGAGTTAAAAGCACTTTGTTACAACGGTGTTTACGTCACTTCGAATACTTTTTTATGAATAAAAAAATTTAAAAAAGTTTTAAAAAGTCATGTCAAATGCAGAATGTATTTCGAATTGAACACTATTTTTCCCGCCTATAATAATTTTTTAATTGACACGACAAACGCATTGCACGGAAATGCTGCCTAAATGGCTGCAAGAGCAACGCTTGGAGGGATGTAGCAATTTATAACCTTAAACAAAAAAAGACATCAACAAACAGAGCGCTCTATCTACTGTTTGTAGACCTAACCAAAGCGTATGATATTGTCCCAGTAAAAAAACTATGACAAATATTAGAAGGATCAACCATAAACAGTTCTTTGATTGTGTTAGCCTATACTTGTTGGAAATTCATAATAAAATTATATAAAAACAACACTATGTTTTAATTTCCAATATATTTAAAGTCACTTGACAATTGTTTCACCATACAATGGCTTCTTCAGAAGTAAATAAGAAAGAAAAATATTTGGTGGTTAAATAGTGCTTAAAACTATCCTTAAATACCTAAGATTATGCTAATCATTTTATTATATTATTTACAGACAGAATTATTTTAAGAATGCAAATCTGTGGTACTATTTCCGAGAACTAATAAAGATTAAGTAAGGGTGAATGGTTTAAGTCTCCCTGTTCGTTTAATAATTGATTGGAGTTTTTCCGTTTGTTAATTTCAAGACATTCAAGCAAATTTAATTTTTTAGATTTATTTTCTACATGTAGGATTTTTAACGTATCATCAAAATTATGAGATTCGTTTATTATATGAGTTGCGTAATGTGAATTATTCTTATTTTTTAAATAACTATGTTTATGTTCTTTAATGCGAGTTTCAAAAGATCTACCAGTTTGTCCTACGTAGGTTTTAGAACAAGATCCACAATTTAATAAGTAAACTCCTGATTTTAAGGAATTCTTAGATTTGGTTTTGTTATTCAAAATAATACTCCCTAAGGAATTACTGGTTTTGAATGCTATTTTATTGTTCTTTTTTTATTAAATGTTTGGAAATTGTTCTAGTTATTTTCCCTGTGTATGTGAGTGTACTAAATTTTCCTTTTTTGTCATTAATTGTGGGGTAAATTAGAGAGATTGCTTGTTTAAAGGATTTTTTATTCAAGATATTATCTATAAAAATAAAAAAAAAAAAAAAATATTAACTTACCGAAAAATTCTAGAATTATCTCATTTGATGTACAAAACTTATTTCCTAGTATCCCACCATACGAAGTCATAGAATTAGGAGATAAGCTCTTAAGCAAGAATAAAGTAAACGAAATTATTAAACGGGATATTTTAGATTTACTTACGACGTGCTTGGATCAAAACTATTTCGAATTCAACGACAACTTT
Organism: Pachyrhynchus sulphureomaculatus; assembly: GCA_019049505.1. NCBI lineage: Eukaryota > Metazoa > Arthropoda > Insecta > Coleoptera > Curculionidae > Pachyrhynchus > Pachyrhynchus sulphureomaculatus. The sequence continues at coordinate 51,114,701 of CM032447.1, forward strand.
TATACAGCTAAAGAAGGTTTAATAATGGGTAATCCTTTAAGTTCGTTACTAGCGGAAATTTTCATGGATCATTTAGAACTAAAAATTCATCAAAACGCGGTAAGCAAAAATATTGTTTACTGGTATAGATATGTTGACGATATTATTTCCTGTTTCACGGGAACAGATAGACAACTAACAATCCTCCTTAACTTCCTAAATAATTTGCATCCTAATATTAAATTTACCATAGAATTAAAAACCAATAACTCTATAAATTTCTTAGACATATCTATATCAAAAGTGAACAATAAACACGATTTCTCGATTTTTCACAAACCTTCACATACTGACACAGTCATACACAATAGCTCATCCCACCCGTATCCTCACAAAATGGCAGCTTTTAACTCTTTCATACATAGATTGTTACATATCCCGATGACCAAAACTAATTTTAACAAAGAATTCAACATAATCAAACAAATAGCAATTAATATAATGGATATGACCCCAACATTATAGATAATATCTTGAATAAAAAATCCTTTAAACAAGTAATCTCTCTAATTTACCCCACAATTAATGGCAAAAAAAGGAAAATTTAGTACACTCACATACACAGGGAAAATAACTAGAACAATTTCCAAACATTTAATAAAAAAGAACAATAAAATAGCATTCAAAACCAATAATTCCTTAGGGAGTATAATTTTGAATAACAAAACCAAATCTAAAAATTCCTTAAAATCAGGAGTTTACTTATTAAATTGTGGATCTTGTACTAAAACCTACGTAGGACAAACTGGTAGATCTTTTGAAACTCGCATTAAAGAACATAACCATAGTTATTTAAAAAATAAGAATAATTCACATTACGCAACTCATATAATAAACGAATCTCATAATTATGATGATACGTTAAAAATCCTACATGTGGAAAATAAATCTAAAAAATTAAATTTGCTTGAATGTCTTGAAATTAACAAACGGAAAAACTCCAATCAATTATTAAATGAACAGGTAGACTTAAACCATTCACCCTTACTTAATCTTTATTAGTTCTCGGAAATAGTACCACAGATTTGCATTCTTAAAATAATTATGTCTGTAAATAATATAATAAAGTGATTAGCATAATCTTAGGTAATTAAGGATAGTTTTAAGCACTATTTAACCACCAAATATTTTTCTTTCTTATTTACTTCTGAAGAAGCCATTGTATGGTGAAACAATTGTCAAGTGACTTTAAATATGTTGGAAATTAAAACATAGTGTTGTTTTTATATAATTTCATAAACAGTTCTACAATCGCCCCAGTAAAACAGTTATACGAGGATGGATTGAAAAATTCGCGGCCTCACCAAAAAATAATTATAATATTTTTATTATATTACCCTCAATAAGTTCATACTTTCTTTTGTTGTCACATTGTAAAATTTTGTTGCTGTAGAATTTTTGGTTCTTAGGTTAGAACGAGTTTAGTGAGACCAAGTGCAGCGTTTTTGGAAAAATTGAAAAAAATTGAACAACGTGCGGTCATCAAGTACCTGTTTAAAAAAAAGATTAACAGCAAAGGAGATCCACAATGATATGAAAAGAACACTAGGGGAATCGTCATATACCATTGTAAAAAAATGGGTTGCAGAATTTAAACGTGGACGAGAGAGCATCGAAAATGATCCTCGCTCCGGCCGCCCCACGACGTCTACGACTGAAGAAAACATCGGTAAAGTGTGTGATCTCACCGTACATTAACTACCAAGGAGATTCCAGACACTATACGCTTCTCTTATGAACGAACACACAACATTATTGCCAACGAACTCGGATTTTCTAAGGTTTCCGCTAGGTGGGTCCCAGATTGCTTTCAGTTGAACAAAACCGAATTCGATTCACGATTTCACGCGACTGTTTGGAGATGTTTGAGGCTGATCCGCAAGATTTTCTTAACAGGTTTGTGACAGTGGACGAAACCTGGGTTCACCACTATACTCCAGAGTCAAAACAACAATCCAAGCAGTGGAAAAAATCTGGTAAACCGACCCCAAAAAAGCAAAAGCAATTCTGTCGGCTGGAAAAGTGATGGCATCAGTTTTTTGGGATGCTAATGGTATTATTATGGAGGACTACCTTCAGAAAGTCGAAACAATAAACTCGACTTACTATTGCACCCTTTTGCGTCGATTACGTCAAGAAATTAAAGAGAAACGCCCAGAATTACTGAGAAAGAAAGTTTTGTTCCATCAGGACAACGCTCGCGTTCACACGTCTGTTGAGTCTATGGCTCAAATTCGTGATTGTGGTTTCGAATTGTTGCCCTACCCGGCTTATTCTCCTGATTTGGCACCTTCGGACTTTCGTCTGTTTCCAAACTTAAAAAAATTCCTCGGTGGCCAGAAATATTCATCAAATGAAGAAGTCGAAGCTGCAGTTAACCAGTATTTTGAAGGCCTTGAGGAATCTCTTTTTGAAACAGGTGTGGAAGCTTTGGAAAGCAGGTGGAAGAAGTGCATAGAGCTAGGTGGAGATATATTTTCAATCCATCCTCGTACGACTAGTTATGTTCCCGAATAAAGTTGGGAAACATTCTCTCCGAAAATTTTTCTATAACAAAGGGTGTCAGACAGGGTTGCTGTATTTCTCCTACATTATTCAAAATTTATCTGAACGAGGCATTGAAGAGATGACGAAGAGCATGTGAAGGAATGGGAATACAGCTGACCGACGAACCAACGTTGAATACTCTACATTTTGCTGACGATCAGGTGGTTACTGCTCAAGACAAGGAAGATCTTGAATTTATGACAAGAAACCTGTTTAAAGATTATAAAAACTGGGGTTTAACAGTTAACTACAAGAAAACTAAATATTTATGTATATGAGGAAAACAGGGAAGCCTTACTCTAAATACCGGTGAGGTCATCGATGCTTGTGAAGAGTATATATCTCTGGGAACTAACCTAAGTAAAGACGGTAGAAGCGAAAAAGAAGTGGAGAGTAGAATAAGTAAAGAAAAGGCGGCCGAAAGACACCTAAACTCTGTTCTGTGGTGGAAAAACATAACATCACAGAGAAAACACCTCATTTATAATGCAGTATTTAAGAGCATCATGTTATACGGTTGTGAAACTTGGTAATGGACGAACCGATTAGAACAGAAACTAATGGCACTCAAAATGGATTACTGGCGAAGATCGGCTAGAGTGTCAGGAATGAATAGAGTTAGAAATGAGGGATCTAATGAAAGTAAAAGTCAACAATGGCAACTTATATGGTACGAATACGTGAAAAGAATGATAGAACACCGAATACCAAAGATGGTTCTAAAGTGGGTATCAAGCGAAAGGAGAAGAGAGAGAGACCAAGAGGGACATGCTTTGGAGGTGTTCAGAGGGCTAGGTCAGAGAGAAATCTAAGACCTGAAGATTGGGAAAACCGAAGAAAATGGAAACTGGGAACCGGAAGGATGATGATTTACAAACTTTTCGACGTGTTAGAACTTCTTGTTAAAAATGCTTTTATTTTAATTTTAAACAATATTTTATACGAGTTAAAAGCACTTTGTTAGAACGGTGGCTACGTCACTTAGAATTCTTTTTTACGAATAACAAAATTTAAAAAAGTTAAAAAGAAGTCATGTCAACTGCAGAGTGTATTTTAAATTTAACAGTATTTTTCTCGGCTATAATAATTTTTTAATTGACACGACAAACGCATTGCACGGAAATGCTGCCTAAAAAAAGTTACTGGTTCGTTGTTGACGGGATAAGCGATTGTGCCTGTGTGCTCTGCAGTGATTTGGCTTATTGCGCTCCCCCTTTTTGGTTACATAAGCATCATCCCTTTAAAAAGGTTTATTAACTTCCTTCCAAGCCCTTCATGTGGCAATTTCTCACCACAATGTAGATCTCTAAACAGGTTGTGTCTGTTCTGAGTGAACACATATTCACATTTTCTGTATATATATATATATATATATATATATATATATATATATATATATATATATATATATATGTATATATATATATGTATATATATATATGTATATATATATATATATATATATATATATATATATATATATATATATATATATATATATATATATAAGGTGAGAGTGGCCGGTGATCAATCCCAGCACTAGTTTGGTCTGGATTTTTATTATTCGAAGAATATCAGTTGTTAGTTTCTTTGAGGGTCCGCTAATTACGTTCCTTGCATGTCTTTGGCCAGATGTTGAGAGTCGACGATCTAGATGTTGCTGATATGTCCATCTGGTGAATGTAATTTTTAGCACCTCTTTTGGTATACTAACCGCTGATTCTGGACCCTTGCATGGTTTTGATACTCTGCTGCCTGCTTTTTCAGTACCTTTATTATTCCCGAATATCCTAGAACCCCCCTAGAGTTCAACCCTGTTATTCCTGGAGGAGTTCTAACAGGTCACATTTACACTCCGTCGTAATTTTAAATTTGACCTGATAAGCATTTTAAGCCTTTAAAGCAGCTTGGCTGTCTAAAACAATATATATTTTTTAGTTGCGGTAGTCTCGTCTAATATTCTCGTGAACACATGCTTGTATTGCGCGAAGTTCTGCCTGGAATATTATTACTTACATTTAGTCAAAATTTCACCATACCACCATTCACACGGCTAGATAATTCTATTGCAACGACACCTGTTGAGAAAGCGAACTTGTTGACTAAACTCTTTGCTTCACATTCTGCTGTCGATTTCCAAGGAAAAACACCACCTACTATTCCCATATTGCAGGATGCCCGATGTTGTCTTCAGACAGCGTATCATAAAGCGTATTTTAATGAAGCTAGACACCAAAAAGGCTTCTGGGAGTGACAAAATTAACAGTATACTAATATGATGTATTCTTAACATGCAACACTCTGGGAATAAGCAAATAAAAGCGTTTAGAAAATAGACTCAAGTATCCGACTTTTCTTCTTCAACGTGCCAAGGAATCAAATTTGCTTATCAGTTTTCCTCTAATGCAGATTATTTGAGTTTAGCACGCTAAACGTCACACAGTGGCACTAAATGACATATTTTCGTTCAAAATTATCTAGAGCACTTATTTTGTAAAATCGGGAAAAAAAGAATTACTACTACTTTACTTACATACGTGTATATGTTGTTACTCGGGGGGTTTTCGTGGTCGCTGATTTCGAATATTTTTTTTTACATAAAAATTATAAAATATATGCGGTTTTGTCCTAAGAGCATTGGTGGACTCATCAATAAGAAAAAATGCTCTCCATCTTAAGTCGTAGAAAGATGGTAAAAGCAAACATTTTATGTGGCTTTATATATGCTTTTTTTTCACTTATCCTGCGAGAATTTTTTTTCTTACTGATAACTCCACTAATGCTCTTAGGCCGAAAGCGTATATATTTTATAATTGTTTATGTAAAGAAAAGTATTCTAGTGTTTTTACGAGTCTTTCTCTTTATACTTTTGCTTTATACTTTGCATAAACTCTTTTTTCTTCTTTAATCCAAGAAAATCCTTATTTTTGTATGAAGTCTCGCATTAAGAATCAAACAGGAATATATTAACATCCATTTAATCCAAACAGATAGATAAGTTCATTTCAAGTAAAATTAATAAAATGTACGAGGTTTAAACTCGAACATAAATTCAGTGCACCAACCAACACCTGCAATCAAATAAACCTCATGTACTCGCTCTCTGTGAAACCAAGGTCAGTTCATCGACCAGCACAGTTAACTATATTTATCCTGGATACGACTTCTATTCCCGATTTAGGCGTAACTTTGGAATCTGTCTTTTTGTCAGAAGCGACCTCTCTTGCCAACGAGAAGAGGCTCTGGAGCCCCGAAACTTTGATGTTATGTGGTTAAAAATAACGACTCAACCAACCATAAGGTTCATCTGTATCCTGTATCGACCACCAAGCGATACTAACTTTAGAGCACTTTTCGCTTCTCTTGCAGACACCCATCGATCATTTACAAATTAACTATCCAAATGCCGAAATTGCCATCCTGGGCGACTTTAATGTCCACAATATCAACTGGCTTAAATATTCAAATACTACCGATAAACAAGGTCGTGAAGCCGAATAATTTTCAATCAGCTGTGGCTTAACTCAGCTTATTGACGAACCAACACGGATCCCTGATCGAGACGGGGAGTTCGCCAGTCTTGATCTGTTTTTAACCACCAATCCGGAGATTTACACGGTCAGCGTAAATCCGCCATTAGGTTCTTCCGACCATAAACTATTATCGACATCGAGTATCCTACCAATCAGTGACAGAGACGCGCCTAAACCGCGCAAGATTTGGCACTACAAATCTGCTAAATGGGAAGATCTCATGGAATATTTTCGAACTTTCCCTTGGTTAGACGTTTGTTTTCCGATATTATTTTGGCCGGTATGGAGGCTTACATCCCTTTTTCGAAGAAATGCCCTTCCAACGGCAAGCCTTGGTTTGACTGAAAATGTAAAGAAGCTGTTGCTTCTATACATCAGACACCATAAATCGTAACACCTTTGTTCGTGCCAGGAACAGATGCAAAGAAATTATCGACGAAACCAAGGAAGCACACAATCAACGGATTAGAAACAAACTTCTCGCTTGTCCCAGCAATTCCAGGTCCTTTTGGTCAGTCGCTAAGGTAGTTAGTCAAAATTTCACCAAATCCACCATACCACCACTCACACGGCCAGATAATTCTATTGCAACGACAACTGTTGAGAAAGCGAACTTGTTGGCTGAACTCTTTGCGAGTGGCAGTCGACGGATTTCTTTCTAACACCTTCACTATCAACGCCGGTGTACCCCAAGGCTCCATACTGTCTCCTACTCTCTTTCTCATTTATATTAACGATCTGCTGGAAAAGACCGAGAATCCAATCTACAGCTTTGCAGATGACAGTACACTTATCTCTTCATTCACTTTGAACGCTCGGCTACTCAGACGAATATCCGCAGACAGCAGGAAGTAATTCAACTTAACAAAGACCTGGAAGAAATTCTGTCTTGGGGTGACAGTAACCAAGTGGAATTTAACGCTACAAAAACCCAAGCGGCAGTTTTTTCTAAAAAAGTTAACGTTGCTGAACCCGACATAGTTATGTCGGGGCACTCCATTCCCCTAACATCGTCACTCAAATTCTTGGGTGTAAATTTGGGAGCAAATATGTCCTGGCATGAACATGTTGCAGGCATAGCAAGGAGAGCTTCTCAGAAGTTGGGAATATTATTTCGAACCAGAAAGCTTTACACTTCACAACAACTTTTAATTCTTTACAAAGCTCAAATTCGACCAACTATGGAATACTGCTCCCATGTTTAGGGCTCCGCTCCCAAACATACACTGCATTTGTTGGATTCTGTTCAGGGAAGAGCTGTTCGTCTGATTGGAGACCCGGGTGGCCTTGATTCGCTGGAACATCGAAGAACGGTTGGCGACTTGAGCCTATTCTACAAGTATTTTCATGGAAAGTGTTCGAAGGATGTGGCCCGCTTAATTCCTCCCAGAGCGTTGCATGTTAGAAGTACACGTCACGCTAATACTTCACATCCGTATGAGGTTCAGCTTGTTACTCCTCGTACAACGCTTTTCAAGCAGTCATTTATATGGAGAACATCATCCCTTTGGTATAATTTGCCCAGGACTGTGTTTCCCACCGAGTACAATTTACAGCGATTTAAGAACAACGTGAATCGCTTTCTCCGCACACGTGTCGCTCCTGTAGCGCTTTAGGGACTTCCCTGTAGCACGTGTGCTAGACCCATAAAAAAAAACAAAAATATTAAACAAATTATGAACCACCTTATTTTACCTTTAAATTAAATGAACCAAAATTTAATAGTTTTTAAATTTCTGTATTATATATTGTTACCTTTGATATATAATTATTTCTATGACATACACCAACAAGTGTAATTTAATCGGCACTATGTTTAATAATATCTTTTGATTAAAATTAACAGAAACATTTATAAATACTATTGAACAAATATTAAAAAGAAAATAACAATACAGTAATAAATAATATAATAATAATAGGAATTAAAAGACATTGTAAATGATTAAATCTGAAATCAAAAATTGAGATCTGCTTAAAACTATTATTGCTCAGATTGCTCTACGTAAGTATATCTATCACTTCCTGGTAATTCTATTAATTTGACTCCTTTTCTGGCGATAGAATATCTTTTCATAAAAAGAGTATTATCAGTCAAAAATGTAAAGGAATTATTTTTTAATATTCATGTGACTGGTTTAGCCGAGTCAGATCTGAGGCGCAAATGTCTCTGAACTTTTACATGTTCCATTTTATTGAAAAAAAAATACTCTGAAATTTTCAAAGTGCTTGTCTGCATATAATCAATAATAATATAATAAATAAATATATTAAATCCACTATTTTAATTTGTCAAAATTTCCTATAAGATTTCAAAATGAATTTTCCATGGAAAAGTTTAGCGCCAATTTTTGAATTAAAAAATTAGAAAAATCATTTGAATGATTCTAAAAAACTTCAAATAAATTCCTTAATGAATAACAAATCCTTTTTGAGTACGCTGCTTTCGAAAAAAAATGAAAAAAATGCATTCAGAATTTTTTTCTCGAAAGCAACGGACTTTAGAAAAAGTTTTTTTTGTTATAAGGAATACATATGAATTTCTTTAGATTTTTTCTAGCGATTTTTCGAAGTTTGAATTTTAGAATCCACAAAACCTGTCGTAATTCGCGATCGGGACTTTCAAAAAAAAAATCCACGGGGTGTCATTTTTGTTTTTCGAAAACAAAGATGATAATATAGTGAGATTATACAAAAAAATGCCATTCCACCTGTTTTTTTTTTCACTTTTAATGATTTTTTTGGGATGCGGTCTCCTTTCGGGGACCTCTGCGCATGCGGAATATTTTGTTTTCAAAATCTTTCAACGGCATTCAAAATTAGCTTTAATTTAAGTCCTCGCAAGTGGCTCCAAATTTTTGTTTGGTGGGGGGGGGTCTATATATATATATATATATATATATATATATATATATATATATATATATATATATATATATATATATTTATATTTTTATATATATATATATATATATATATATATATATATATATATATATATATATATATATATATATATATATATATATATATATAATATATATTTATATATTTATATATATATATATATATATATATATATATATATATATATATATATATATATATACACATACATATATATTTAAGTAGCCGTATTGCAGGTTTATATTCAGAAACCAGTAACATTGAAAAATCTCGAATAAGTTTGGCCCAAATAACTAATTTTTATAAATTTTTAGCATATTATGCATATATTGCATCCACCATCCTGGATTTTGGACTTGAACTAGATCCAATTTCAGACTTCATATTTATAATCAGTAACATTGGAAAACCCAGAGTAACATATTTAGCCAAAAAAACTCATTTTTACAATTTTTTAGCATTTTATAGCGGCCATATTTGATTCGCCATCTTAAATTTAGGAATAGTAAAATTTAGACCTTATAGTCGAAATCAGCGACAATGAAAATCTTTGAGTAGTAGTAAAAAAAAATTTTGTTCTGCAACTGTTACTAAATTTTATGTTAAAATGATGATTTTAGCTAATTTTCCTCCATCTGTTTGTGTTAATTCAAAAATCGACTCTCTTACCTTTTTTGGAAATTAAATGAGTATTTAAAAAAAAAGTATATCCTGATCAGTTGCGAAATAAGTGCTCTAGATATTTTTGAACGAAAAAATGTCATTTCGTACCACTGTGCGTCGTCGAGTTTCAAACTTGAAACTCTTCTCTTGCTATTTATTAAAACAATTTATATATAATTATGCAATTGGCACGTCAATATATCAAAAAAAAAATGAAAATTGGACCAATAACAGAGACGGACAAACAATACAAAAAACAGATTACTATAAAATTGTAAAACCAGATAATTTAGATAGATAAATATAAAATTTATATATAAAAAAATTAGACGAAAATACTTGAGGTCATGATCATGCAAGCTTTTTCAATATACTTATAGTCTCAGTTATGTTATAAATCACTGATGAAATAGTATGCATTTTGTATTAAAATTTGTTTTTTAGTTGTGTTTCGCCTAAGCTTTTGATATCTGTCTTATTATAGAATATTATGTTGTCTTAGGACCAGGAAAACATTCCCGTTACGACTTTGATAATTATGATTTATGGCTAAATGCTAATATCATATTTTATGTATAATAGAGACCTATGAACATGAATGGGTGGTACGATTAAATTTTATTATTGACAAACACACTTTTACTTATTTCACGCATACATGAATTAAAAATCAGCCGCAAGATTTTTTTTGCAGAATAGACATTAAACTTCATTACACTTTCCGTAAAGCATGATGTCTTAAGAAACGTAGGAATACACTAGCGCAGAATAAATATTTAACAAACCATTCAAATCAAGTACTTCTTTCAATTGTAAGATGGCGTAGTAAGCGTTACATAGCTTTTTGAAAATAAATTCGGATATGGCTTTCTATAAAAAATATTATTCTAGAATTCTAGAAATCTTACATTAATAAACAAAATTTTTGGTACAGTCAGTCAGGTAAATCAAGTCTAGAAATTTTACATTAATAGACAAAATTTTTGGTACAGTCAGTCAAGTAAGAACGCGACTGCTCGTATTGATGAAAAAATATGTTTGGAGAAAATTTTTTGCCATCAATGTATTCTTTGGTGCGCTAACAACGACACAATTACCTTAGAAAGTCCAATTGCCTCCTGCATCAATAATCGCCTGGCATTTTCAAGGCGTGCTGCCGATGAAATTTTCTGTATACATTGCAAATTTTTCGAATCTCGCGAGACAACTAAGTCAAAGTCCTCAGAGTCTTTCCTCTGAGCTTTCTCTTTACAAGAGACCAAACGTTTTCAATAGGGTTGGCGTTCGGCGATTGTGAGAGCCACTCTAGTATCTTATCGTGGGCCCAAGGCGAGCCCCTTCGCGACGTGATTTTTGCCCAGCAAAAGTTTCTTCAACGTGCTTCGGAATTTGACATCATGAGTACGAAAAATGTTGTCGAATGGTCTCAAGGGACACATTCAAACCCGATTTTCTTAATTTTGCTTCTCCTTGACGCAGCGTCAATTTCGGATGAAAACAAAGCCACGATTTGTTTTTCGACTTTCGGAGTGACTTTACCTACCGAGCCACGTTTTGGCAAGTCGTCGACATTTTTCGTCTCGTTAAAACGATTTACTCACTTCACAAACAACACCGACTTTTTAATATTTTTAGCGGACACGTTCTTACTTGACAGTCTGTATATAAGTTAAAATTCAAATATACATTATCTTTATTTAAAATTAAATCATTCTGTAAATATAATGAACCAATCGAGACTACCTAACAACGGTGTTGTTGGGTAGTCTTTGATAGTACTGGAAACAATCCAACTGATTGGTAGCTGTTTGATATGATTCCTTGTCTTTTTTATTATCTGCTGAACTTAAGCCCACTTTTAACAGGACGGATATTAATATTAATTTTTTATAGGATAAATTTTGAAGGTAGTCCTTAAAATATACCCCTTCAACAGATTCAGCCTTTACAAAAGATAGAAAATAAACTTCCTCAAAATTATATAAAACTGTACTTAGTACGGGTCTTACATGTTGGTGTATCATCAATATTTATTTGAGAGAAATGACCGAATCCCACACAAATAAATGCAATAGAAGATCAGTTAAAATACAGAATTTTTTTTAGTTCAGTGTGTTTTAATTTCACATACAAAATCAGGGTTTAAATGAGAATGAGTTATCGATGCTAAGTAAAAGATCTGCCGAAAAGACGATACGCAAACTGAAAGAGTACAGATCGGAAATTAAAAATGCGGGAAACCCGATCTAGATACACTGGAATCTACAACATCTGGCTATTTAGTCGACTTTTCTTATAGTGTAATATTTTGTATTATAAATATCTCCAAATAAACATTCCAATAAGAAAATTAGATGTAAAAATTGTGAATAAGGCCGCTCCCTGATTTATCGGTATACTCGATGCCGATTCGGTAACGAAAACATGCCGAACGCCTATATTTCAATAAAACCCACCTTGCTCCAATCCCGCGCAAATCAGGCACACCGAGGAAAACGATACCGCATTTAAGGCCTGAGAAGAGACTGCTATTTTCAAGTACAACCTGTTTTGAAGTTAAAGTTAAAGATAATGTTTAAAATGGAATATTTGTCATTTAAATTCGTGAAATTCTATGACATTCTTTACGCGGTATAACTAGCATGTGTAGGTCTCATATATGAAATATTTTCTAATTTTACCTTCTTTTACCTTAGATATTTAATTTTAAAAATATTAGCGCATTTCGTAAAATATTGTGTTTTTTATTACCGTTCACTTCCCTGCTTCGATACCTTTTTAGTGTTCCGTACGGAACACTTATAAGATCACTTCGGGGTCCGTCTATCTGTCTGTCTGGCACACCCGATTTTCTCCGAAACTATTTGACATATAAAGTTGAGATTTGGCACCAATATAGGAATTGATGGCCTCATCAGAGCCATGTAGTCTTGAAAGTTACATTTTGACTGAAGGGGTTAGTTTTGAAGGGTGAAATCGGAAGTGAAAAAAAAAATTTACCAGGTCATCGAGTGAAGTGTCAAATGAAAGCTTGTAAAAAGGCGAGTTCAAAAATATATATAATGTAATAGTTGTGCACAATTCTCTTTGTATTATTTTTAAAAAAGTGCGAAAAATCTTTGTCCCCCCACCTTATCTTGAAAAGTACTGATCAAAAAATTTTAAAGAAATTCTGGAATATTCTCTACATAGTGTAGATTGAACGAAAATTATCACGAGTGTATTACCTTTAATAATTTATCTGGTATATAAAAAAAAACAAAAATTTCAAGGCCATCAGTTTTCACGAAAGATCGGAAAAAAACTTTGTTGAAAACTCATTTGGGATATGTTTTGTGAAGTCACTGATCATTTTATACTTCGCTAACGAAAATTTTTATTTTAAAATTAATCAATGTACGGAACACTAATTGTGCAAGTCCATTTTGCACTTGACCGGTTATTTTTCATAAAACAATAAACATTTGTATTTCCCGATAATTTTTAAACAACGCGGTAGTGCTGCCGCGGACGTTACTGAATTTTTGTTAGATGCGATTCTAGCGATTCAACAAAAGAATCGGTAGAAGGAACCTTCGTCTACGACGCATTTTAGTGAAAGTATCAGTCGATTTCGAACTTTCGTCGAAATCACGTAAAATCCAAAATGAATCATTTGTTTGCGCGTCGGTTTGAGGCAGCCTTTTATTAAAAAGTCGGTACCGTTTGTCACTGAAAGTTCAAAAACGAATCTTCTCCTTGTCTTCACGGGACCCAAAATTGACGCTGCGTCAAGTAGCGGCAAAATTAAGAAAATCGGGTTTGAATGTGTCCCATGAGACCATTCGATAACATTCTCGTGCTCATGATGTCAAGTTCCGAAGCAACGTGAAGAAACCTTTGCTGGGCGAAAGCCATGTCGCGAAGTGGGTCGCTTGTGTCCAGGATAAGATACTAGAGTAGCCCTCACAATTGCCGGACGCCAACCCTACCGAAAACGTTAGGTTCTTTCTAAAGAGAAAGCTCAGAGGTAGGACTATAAAGACTTTGACTTAGTTGTCTGGCGAGATTCGAAAAATTAGTATGCAGAAAATCTCGTGGAGAGCATGCCTCGAATATGCTAGGTGACTATTGATGCAGGAGGCGATTGGACAATTTACTAAGGTAATTGCGCCATTGTTAGCACACTAAAGAATACATTGATAGCAAGAAATTTTCTCGAAACACATTTTTTAAAGAATACGAGTGGTCAAGTTCTTACTTCAAAGACGGTATGTGGTATAATATACTTAAATTAGTAAATAGGTACACTGACCTGCCTAGGATAGCACTCAAGGCCCTGAGCACAATAAAATAAAAAACAAATAGTGTTTTAATCTGGAAAAGTGAAAAATCTCATGAGCATACCTCCTGAAATGAGGCGTTGCGGATTGTAAGGGCGAACTCAACAAAATGAAGTTTCGAAAAAATTGAATTTATAGAAAAATCTAAATGGCGAACTCAACAAAATATTGGCAAAATTAGGTTTTTATTATTTATTTATAATTTATTAGCTTTTTATTATTTACTTAAGTAGAATAGTGTATTCCGTGAATTTTTAAATGTTTTTTAAATATTTATTTGTGTATTTTTTTTTTCATATTTTACTGTTCGTTTCTGATGCTACACTATCACCTAAAATTGGCAATACCTGGGAAAAAATTAGACCGGTATTAAAAATTTTGAACACATTTTATTTAATTTTAAGGTTATTGTTTTAATTAAAGGTTTTGTTATTACAAAATAGTTACTTGATACAACATACAAAACAGTGGAAATATGGTATTGAAACTAACATAAAAAAAAAACTAAAGAAAAGAAACAAATAATTAGCCAAGTTCAGTTGTAATCTATTTGGTCATCGTCCATAACATCTTCATTTTCGGTGCTCTTATTCGTTGCTACGTCTTGAGAGGCTATAATGTTAGTAAAGTACCGACTCCAAGGTAGGGGAACATACGGTAACAAGTCCTGAATGTCCTTTAATTTGGGGGCTGGTATTTTAATGGGAGCACTGTAAAGTCTCGTCAGTGTTTCACTGGCCAAATGAAAATGATCATCATAGTTTTTCACCTTGCCTTTTTGTAGTTTGACTGCCGTTTTGACATCCAAATTGTAAGCAGAATGAATGTAGAAACCTTGCTTAAAGTTATTTGTAAATTCAAAGATCTTTCCATCTTTAAACTGCAGCCATCTGCATTTTAGTAATTTTCTTTTGAAAATTAGAGAAATTGAAAATCACGTCCTGTCTAAGTTGGACAACGCAAAACTGGTTTTTTCGGCGACAGCTTTCAATCATTAACTTATAGTGATCCATGGTATACACAGTGCTATTCCGTATTTCTCTCTCAATGTTCCCAAAATCCCTATCACAGGGAAGGTATGAGTGCCCAGGTATCATAAAATAGTGTTTAATTTCAGTGAACTGGTCTTTGTGTATAAAGTATAGATTTGCCAAAACAAGATTTAAATTCTTGTTCTGTCCAGAACAGTTATCACTGAACATAATAACTTTTTTAACATTAACATCAACTTTACACAAATAATCGTACAAGCAACTTGCAATCTCACATGATCCACGCCTCCCTGTACTTTCATCCCAAAGGTACATCGTTGAAGAACCGGTTTTTACATTATGGATACAAAAGTTATAGGTCCATAGCTTCCTTTTGTAATACTGAATCCCAGTAGTCAGCTTTGGGGTTGGCAAAGCCTGCTGCAGATCAAAAGCTATGACCAGAAAAGAGTCATCGGCATTACTCCTTAATCCCTTAAGAAGAGACTGAGCAGCTTTTGCACGGGTCAGATGTAACTCCTTCTCTTGTTTAAGATTCTCGATTTCAGCAACATTTTCGGAATCGTGCATTTGACTACTTTTAATTTTTATGTCTACTTTATCGCAATAATTACAGGTGTCACTTTTAGGGGCTCAAAACCAATATTGAACTGCATATTAAACGTATCACGATAATAGTGCTGATTTACTGGGCTGTAACCAGGGTAATTTTCCGTAAGCCATTCATTGTAAAGAGAATAGAGCTTTTTAATATTAAGTCCAACAGGTAAGTATTTTCGATGAGGGCTTTTGGCGCGACTGTAATGACTGGTGACAGTAGGTAGTGACATGATGTGTTCTTTTACTTTAGAAAGATCGTCATTTCCTATTTTCTTCGCGGGTTCACACCTCGCCCTTTGATCCGTTGTAACAGTTCCAGTTCTGCTGGTGTTGTCAAGTACGACTCGAACGCGCTTTTCAGAGATGCCATGAATGTTATAAAACGCAGTACGACAAACTTCACGATTAGCGTGATCAACAGTCACATTATATTGAATGCGTCTCAGGGTACGACTTGGACGCCCCTTTACGTAAGATCTTTTTACATCATTGCAGATCAACAATTTTGATAAGTAAGCATTTTGTAGATCATAGTTTCCAATTTGCCAAAAAGAGTCAAAAATATTGGTGACCAGTTCAGCGCCTATTTTCTCAAAACATCCACACTTGCAAGGAGGTCCAATTTTGCGGGCAACAACGTGCCTTTTGTTATTTCTTGAAATGTAAGCACTTCCTGAATTTCGTTTCAACTTACACTCGTTTTTTTTTTGCCAATCATTCATCTTAGCAGGTCTCTTTCGCGAATAACCCGACACAGCACTACCATCTAAATGTTGTACACTTACTTCACTACTAGAAGGTCCAGGTTGCGCCATACTTTTCTTAAAAAAAGAAGCAACAAAACCAAACAAAACATAAACGTATTAACTTCAAAATTAACTTGAACTAACACGCAGAAAGCGTAAAATTTCAAGTAAACCTCATTTAGTGACGCAATACCGGCGGTTGCTCCGCGCGAAATTGTTGAGTTCGCCCCTACTACCCGCCCGGCTATCGCCTGTTCGAAATTTTTCATTTATTTGATACTGAAATTTGAAGGCGAAGCAAGGGCGAACTCAACAATTAGATCGGTATGTGATGTAGGAAAAGTACTATAAAATAGAATTATATAAAAAAAAAAATTTGACCCAATGTTGAGTTCGCCCTTACTATCCGCAACGCCTCAAATTATAAATTAGGCATCAAAAAGTTATTCAAAGTTGGTAAAGTCTAATACAAAGAGCCATACTTCCTTATTATATAAGTATTTATGCGGCACAAATGACGTAAATAGAACACCTCAGAGCTATAATAACCAACTCAAATCATGGTTAAGTACAAAGGGTAGATATTCATATTTAACACGTTAGGTTTAACCATTTATTAAATTAACCATAATATCCAAAACTAATAATAGAACGTTGAACTAACGATTCACTTGCCTGGTTAAAGTGATATGGCAAGGCTGTTATTATTATTTTAGGTTGGAATGTATACTGAATAAAACCCCTTTAATGTTTTACCCCATTATATTTAACCCTTCGGGCCCATTTATGCATCCTTTATGTAAAATTACGATCAATCGGATTTATTGATTTTTTTGCTTCCTTTATATAAGGGAGGATTGTGTTCGTGAAATATTCACCCTCTGAGATTTTTACTTTTCTTCACGTTACAGGTTTCTAAATATCGAAAAACTTAGTTTTCTATTCTGTCGGTATGTTGCCCTATTGGCGCTGTAACTCTTGAACGATATGAGATAACAATTTCAAATTTTGAATTGTTGTAGCTTCTATTTGATGGAAATTCATTATAAATGTATAATAAAAGACTGTTTTTAGTCAATTTCCACTGGTTTATTTAAATTGCGATGACGCGTTTCGCTGTCGATGCAGCTTCTTCAGATCTACATTTTACACTGCTTTCAGATCTACATTTTACACTGTCAAGTTAGGTTTAATATTCACAGTTTTATATAATTTCTTAATTATAATATTACACCTAATTAAATTACATTGATAGTATTGGAGAATCCACACAGATTTGGGGTTAGGAGAATAAATTCAATAATGGTGAATTGCTTAAATCTACCTGGTCGTTGAGTAAAGTACCTGTAGTCCTTAATCGATTTATTTGCATTGTCTCTAAAAGGTTTAGTTTTAAACCTTTTTGTTGGGTGTGTAAAATTTTGAAATTCTTGTTAAATGTGTGATTTTCTGTTAAAAGATGATTAGCATATGTTGAATTAGATTTTCTATGGATGAAACTTTTTTCGTGTTCTGTAATTCTTTGTCTAAATGTACGTCCAGTTTGTTCGATGTATGTTTTAGGGCATAACCCACATATTAATTGATAAACCCCTGATTTATTGTCTTTCCCTATAGTATTGTTAGTCTTGTAAGCTATGTTGATATTTTTTTTGATTTAAAAATTTCCCCAGTTTTTCCGTTGGTTTGCCGAAATAGGTTAAGCATTTAAAAGTGGTATTTCTGTCCTTAAAACGTGGGTATATTTCTGAGATTGCCTTGTTTCTAAGTTTTTTCTTAACGATACTATTGATTAAAGTAACCGAATAACCGTTGTTAACGGCTACTTGTTTTATGTAGTTTAATTCTTTAGTAAAATTTTCTTCTGATAAGGGGATATTAGTTAGTCTATATATAAAACTATGATAAGCGGCAAGTTTATGATGGTTAGGGTGGTGAGAAAACTATTGTGAATTGTGGTATCTGTATGACAAGGTTTGTGATATATTGCAAATTCATGTTTTTTCTTGGCTTTACTGATTGTTAAATCTAGGAAATTGTTTTTGCCTTCGACTTCTTCTTCCATTGTAAAACTGATATTTCTATGTAAAGAATTAATATACTGTAAAAAGTGAGTTAATTATCTGTCCGTACCTGTAAAGCATATAATTATATCGTCTACGTATCGATACCAGTATAGACAATTATTACTATTGTTATTATGGTTGTTAAATATCATTGTTTCAATACTGTCCATGAAAATTTCGGCAAGTAATAGACTTAATGGACTCCCCATAATTAACCCTTCCTTACTATTGTAGAATATATTGTTAAATGAAAAATAATTTTGTCTTAGGCAAGTTCTTAATAAATTAATTATGTCCATTTTTATAACTTCATTTACTTTGTTTTTTGTTAATAGGTTCTCTATTAAAATTATTGTTTCGTCTGGAGGAACACTTGGAAATAAGTTTTTGATTGTAAAATGTAGATCTGAAGAAGCTGCATCGACAGCAAAACGCGTCATCGCAATTTAAATAAACCAGTGGAAATTGACTAAAAACAGTCTTTTATTATATATTTATTACAATTTCAAATTTACACATATAATATTTGAAGTAGGAGTGAAATCTATAGTTTTGAGCGATATTCTCTCAGAGAGGAAGAGGATGAAACGTGTGAATGTCGATAAATTTTGTATGTATTTAATAGTATTATGGTTTTTAATTTTTTTCTAGTTTTCTGTTGAAATAAACAAAACGCAGTCAGACTAATCTGAGAAAAACCTCTAATCAAGAGAAAGTTTATTTAATTGCCTGACTAGGAATTACCCTTTTTGAAAATTATTCCATGAATTCCTTCCATTTAGCAAATTTATAGTACCAAACCTTGCTAGATTCAGGCACCTTTCTATCAATGATTGGTAGAACACCCGCTGTCGAAAATAATTTATTGTCGAAAGATCCTAACGGCGGATTTACAGTAATGGTGTGGATCTCTGGATTCGTGGCTAAAAACAGGTCACGAACATTGACAAAGTCACTGTCACGGTTCATCAGTAAACTGAATAAGGCGACAACTGATTAAGTAAAGTTCAGCTTTACGGCCTTGTTCGTGGATGGTATTTGAATATGTAGCCAGTTTAATCAACATCTACCAATCTAAGATGGCAATTTCGGCACTTGGATAATTAATCTGTAAATAATTAATGGTGTCTGCAAGAGAAGCTAATGTGTTCTAAAGTTAGTATCACTTTGTGATCGATAGAGGCAGCTGGTGATCCTTGTGATTTGTATTTTTTTTTTACGACATAGCTTCCAAGTTTCGGGGCTTCAGAGCCTCGATTTTTTAAATCTTGGGACCTTCGACAGGTATGGCCACAAAACGTTAACTCGTAAGAAGAACTCCATTTAGCCTAAGCTGATTCGATCGTATTACATTATTATGAATCGACTTCCACTCCTTTGATTCCCCTCAGCTAAAACAAAATCCCTCAAAAATTAGAAATTTCAATCTGACTTTGAGTATTATATGTGTATCAAAGATGAAATATACATATATCTCATTTCGTTTAAGAGTGATCATGCCAACAGAAACACAGAGAGACAGATTCACCGACAGGGCGACTGATGGAATTTGAAAACTATGATTTTTGTGATATGGGGACTGAAAGGTAAAGAAATAAAAAAACTCATATGATGATTTTGAACAAGAATACTTTCTAAGTTAGGAATGTGGAATCTTTGGCACAATGATACTACTCAGTATATATCACCACTACACCAAACACTTTATTTTTGCACTCGACGCGCGTTTCGCTAACCATGTTAGCTTCATCAGTCAATCACCGCTCCTGATGAAGCTAACATGGTTAGCGAAACGCGCGTCGAGTGCAAAAATAAAGTGTTTGGTGTAGTGGTGATATATACTGAGTAGTAAGAATACTTTCCTTAACGATGGGTCTTTGAAGTCGACACGTTGTTTTAAAAACAACTTATTATTTTCATTTTATATCCCTTATTTATTTTTTGGTCGTATTTTTAAAAATGTGTATATTTTACCATTTTAAAAACACAAGGAAAAAAAGTATAACCAGAAAATATATAACGATAATGTTTTTTTATATATATTCATAACATGTTCCTTGTATCCAAGAATTCGTCAGAAAAATATTTTATAGAATAGTATTTTATTTTAAATCTACCTCCGTACTTTTGCTAAAACAGAACAGACCTTTCGTAAAAACTAAATTAATAATTAAAGTCAATTTTTAAAAATAACATATATTTCCCCGTTTATCTGTTTAAAAATTCCTTCAGTGCCTCAAGGCTAACATCAAATTAAGTTTGCGGTATTGTTTATGCCAACAACAACCTGCGGCATTTATTAATGTCGTAAAAATACATTATTATTGCAGATTCAAAGAGGGTTTAAAAAGAGTAAATCCAGTTTACTGTTTACCAAAATAATAAATCCTTATAAAAGGTTAGTATAAGTTTTTGTGACAAAGCGTTTACTTTTAAACGATACGATATTATAAGGAAAATAGAAAATGGAGTTAAACAAAGTGATGTTTGCAAACAGTTGAATTTAACTAAATCTACGATTTCTATCACACGGAAGAAGAGCCAAGAAATCTCATCAATCTATGATATAAAAAACTTTAGTAGTTAAAAAGAAAACAAAAACCTACACATGACCAAGTCAATAAAGGATTCCTTAGATTGTTTAGTCAAAAACGACATGAACATGTTCCTATTATTGGCTATACTTTACAAGAGAAAGCTAGTGAGTTGGGAAGGAAAATAGAGAACACCGACTTTAACTGTTCTAGAAGTTGGATTGAACGATTTAAAATGCGACATAATATTAGTGGGGGTAAGATAGTAGGAGAAACTGCAGGAGTGGATATGACTGTTATCGATCAGTGGTTGGCCAATGTATGGCCGAAAATTCGAGAAAGTTAAAAATATGTGGACATTTTTAATGCGGATGAAACGGGTTTGTTTTACAAGATGACGCCTGATAAGACAAATATGTCTTGAACAGAAAAAAGAAAATTGTTGGTGATAGGAAAGTCCGCCAATCTCAGGTGTTTTAAAAACATTTACCAGTAAAGTAGAAACAGTAAAGCCTGAACTGATCGAATGGGACAAAGAATTAAAATTCACAAACAGAAAAATATTACTTTTGATTGACAACTGTCCAGCGCACCCTGAAGTTGATCTACAGCAAATAAAATTGGTTTTTATGCCTCCAAACACAAGTGCAAAGCTCCAGCCTATGGATCAAGGTGTTATACATTCTTTAAAATGTCATTATGGAAAGGTTTTACTTATGAAAATATTAGGGACGATCGATAAAAGTAACATTTTTTCTGTAACTCTCTTGGACGCTATAAGCTTTATCCATACGGCTTGGCAAAGAGTCAGTAGAGAAACCCTTGCAAACTGTTTTAAGCATGGCGGATTTTTAAGGAAAGAATATAGATATGACTCAGATGATGAGCTAGCGTTGACTCAGTGGATTGAAAAACATCGAGAAGATCCTATTGATTGTCTAGAATTTGTTTGCGATGCTGACATTCAACAAAGTACAGTGGAAATCGGGATTAAAAAAATATTTATTCATTTTAATTTTGAAGAATATGTACGTGCTGATAATGAATTAAGGACGATCAAACTGATGATCAGATTGTGACATCAGTGACTTTTGAAAGATTTTAAGCGCTAATGACGACGAAGACGAGCTTGGAGAAAGAGATAATATTTATGTTCCATCCATTTCAGAAATGACTAAGAAAATCACTAAAACTTTGGAAGTACAAACGAAAATTACAAATTTTATTGTATATACTACGTATTTTAATGTTTTCGTTTATACTCGTATATGTACCAACATACATAATAATAACTTTAGTGTGACATGTTTTATTTTCCTTTGAACGTTTTGTTTTATTCGCTTTTGGCAAAGAAGCAAGTGGCGCCAGACGTCAAAATGTCGCACTTTCTCCGACCAATGTTTACATTGATTCAAATGGTAAATTGACGTTTTTTCTGCTTAATTTTTTTTTTTTTTCGTTAAAAAAAGGTGCACGGCGTCATTATTCAGGAAAGGTTCAACTGTATTTCATTTTAAGCTAGTTCTCATAGTGCGAGGCCAAAATATGTCAGGTTAAAGCCAATATTTTCCATAATTCAGTTCTAAAAAGGACGTTAAAATATGGAAGTCATGTCGAGTATCGCCTTTTCATAAATTGGAAATTAAGCTCAAAAAAGGGTACAATTGTTTATTCTTGTTTTAAATATTATTTTGTTGATTAAAAATTTTAATTCAATTTTTAAAATTACTTTTTAGCTTTAGTGTCACTTATTTACCTGGTTGTCGCGCTTTGAGCTGCTTTTTTCGGATATGACTTTTGATACTCGTCACGACATGTTGTCAACAAAAAACTCGGATTCAAAGGATGTTCCGATTTTTGATTATTAATGAAATGATCGCTGCAAATACTAGAGTATTTTGTTGGTTGCCAAAGGGATCCATCGGGGCTGAAAACAATTTAATGTAGTTATTAAATAATTTAATGTATTTATTCAATAAATAAATTCTGTATAAAAGTATTGTAATTCTCAAAAACTTACTTTGAAAGTCTCACTGCTTGAACCTATTTTTCTCGTTGCTCCAACTTATGTTTTTTTTTTAGAGAAGCCGTAGAATATTGTATTGGGCGAATTCCCTTTCTGTTTTGACAGCCAACCACACAACACTTCTCTCCGTGACTTTTTGCTAATATTTTATCCATAATTGTTAACACAATACCGCAAATACAACAATCTTTAACACATGAACATGCGGAGAAAGTGCGGATTTTTGCCACCGTTCGCGCTGCTAGTCTTCAGACCGTAAACTCCGCCTCTTCTCCCGAAGCGATTAGACCTCTTGTGTATGGATTGTTGACAAAATAAAATAATGAATGAGACGATATTTTTGTTGCAAAGCAACAAATACCAGTTACGAATTTTTATGACATTTCAGATTTTATTTGGGTTAATCAATGAAAGCCCATGTTTTTTTAGTTTTTATGTATTCCTTGTGAAAACAAAAAGGGAAAATTAAAAAACAATCTATAAAAAACAATATTGGATGTATCTTGTAAAAATGCTATTATAATACCCCAGGGTCAATATCAAATTAGACCTCTACAAAATATTGTTTACCCCAAATAACCTGTAGCATTTATTGATATTGTAGAAATTCATTAATATTGCCTATGGCCAGAGGGTTAAGGGTTAAAACAATGGAATAAAATTCAGAGAGAAAATTCATTCAAGCTCCTGCTAAAATAATAACCGAACACTATTATTAGTTAGTCAATCAGGTCGCTATTTGCAACAACTTTTACATATTGAATTTGGCTTTAAAATTTTAATACTGAACGAAACTTCATTATTAAAATATAATATTCTTTTAGTACTATAAACTTCAATTTTTGCTTTTATTAAATTAAGATTGTTTTATAATCATTAAATAATAAAATTTACTAGGCAAGTAGCACGATAAAACTAGTTTTAATACTAATATGATGTATTAGTTAAAGTTTAAATAATGCTGAACCAATGGAACGTTGTATACATCTCGTCTATACCTAAAAAGGAACTAAATTGGATTGTACCAATCAAAGAGGTATCGCAGTAACAAATTCTGGTTTCAAGTCAGGCTGATACGCATAAATAAGGTGGTTTGTCTAACACAACTAATAGGAAATAAATCAAACCTAAACCAACTTTGCAATCAACCTTAAATTCATAGATAGTCATAATGTCTATGACGCTATTCTGCTAAGAAGTTGTGGAAAGGGCTTCAGAAAACCAATATTGGCTACATCCTAATAAATGCTCTTAAAAACTTGTAACTTGATAATTTCGGTTGGTCGTAGCTTCTGCTTGATGGAAATTCATTATAAATATATAATAAAAGACTATTTTTAGTCAATTTCCACTGACTTATTTAAATTGTGATGACGCGTTGCGCTGTCGATGCAGTTTCTTCAGATCTACACTTTACACTGTCAAGTTAGATTTAATGTTTATAATTTTATTTAATTTCTTAATTATAATATTATACCTAATTAAATTATATTGATAGAATTGGAAAATCCACACAGACATGGAATTGGGAGAATAAATTCAATAATGGTGAATTGTTTAAATCTACCTGACCGTTGAGTAAAGTACCTGTAATCCTTAATCGATTTATTTGCATTGTCTCTAAAAGGTTTAGTTTTTACCCTTTTTGTTGGGTATGTAAAATTTTAAAATTCTTATTAAACCTATGATTTTCTGTTAAAAGATGATTAGCATATGTTAAATTAGACTTTCTATAGATGAAACCTTTTTCATGTTCTGTAAATCTTTGTATAAATGCACGTCCAGTTTGTGTTATGTATGTTTTAGGACATGATCCACATGTTAATTGATATACGCCAGATTTATTATCTTTATTGATTTGTGGTTTGTAGTTTTTAAGATATTTCCCTATAGTATTGTTAGTCTTGTAAGCTATGTTGATATTTTTTTGATTTAAAAATTTTCCCAGTTTTTCTGTTGGTTTACCAAAATAGGTTAAGCATTTAAATGTGGTTTTTCTGTCCTTAAATCATGGGTATATTTCTGAGATTTCCTGGTTTCTAAGTTTTCTCCTAACGATGTTATCGATTAAAGTTGCTGAATAACCGTTGTTAACGGCTAAATGACAATGTAAAATGTAGATCTGAAGAAGCTGCATCGACAGCGAAACGCGTCATCACAATTTAAATAAACCAGTGGAAATTGACTAAAAACAGTCTTTTATTATATATTTAACTTGTAACTTGTTAATATCAGAAATAAAAATAAGCAAGAGAATGTCACGTAAGTTTTTAGTAAATAATTGTTCAAGACAAGGATGCTTATATATATATATATATATATATATATATATATATATATATATATATATATATATATATATATATATATGGAATCATGAAACCTATGGAAAAGAAAATGTTGGGATATGTTTATTGACTTAGAAAAAAACTGTTTATATACCCGAATATGAGGTAACCGATAGCGCAGTTATTGTAGGAAATAAAAAATACAATCTGTAATTATAGTGCAAAAGTTACAGGAAGAATTCAAAACTGCATTAGAAATAAAGAGGCAAGAAGTAACAAATCCACTCATAAGGAGGAAGAATCAAGGTCCCTAGATGTTTTGACATATGGAATAGCAATTAAATAATTCCCGAATATAGTTTAATTTTAGTAGTAATTAATTATTTTTATTCTTAATCGGTCATTTTTAAAATTGTAATTGGAAAAACGTTTTTGTAAAAATTTCCTTTATCAGTCTGTGATTTATAATTGCGCGAGCTTCAATAGGGACCAGTTTTACTTTTATCATTGGGGACATTAGCCATGAACATTATATTTCAACAAACATATAAGTTTGCCTTTAAAAGGTTAAACTAGCAGTCAGTTTTAATTATTTCTGACAAGAAAAAAAGAAAACGTTCCGTTGATGAATCATCCAAAACATCAAATTGGGCAGCTATTAGAAAATATTTATTGCTTTAAACAAATATATTATCATTATAATCATTAATCCGCTTATCGTTTTCTTCTTTTCTACTACCTGCCCATTCTACTATTACATTTAGATTCAAAATCAGTCACTCGTTATCCTTCCTGTACCATTTGTATTGACCGTAACTGAACATATTTTAACAATAGAATCATGCACGAGTCATAACACTTTTAGTGGATATCTATCTCTATTTCTACATATATAATATTGTAGTTACTAGAACATCAATTTAAAATTTTCTAATAAGAATGTTTTCATTATTCATCATACATTAATATTTTGTGTTAAGCTTTTTAAGAAAATGTATATCATAACTATTTTATTGTGAGTGATTTGAAATCAAAAGTTAAAAAGTTAAATAGACCAAGAAATAAATCACTTAATGTGTCTTTTTTAATATAAAAAGTGACGCTATTTTTACTATGACTTAAAAATTTTCGCTTTAGCGTAACAACGTTTTCAAGCAGTAAAAAATATTTTTCTGATCCTATCATATACATATATTTGTCTTATTTTCTCAATTTATGTTATCTAGTATTCGATACATACAGTAAACAAATATTCCAAGACAAAGACAAATCGTGAGCATTTTTGTTCTACAATATAAAAACGTGAATAAAGTACCTTAACTAATGGATTTCTGGTTTAATGGTTTGCAAAAGCTTTTCTTAGGCTTTAAACGTATATAGTGGGTTTTATAAGGAATATATACCTAAATCAGTAAAAAAACATTCCTAACCGAACAAGAATACTTCCCCTATGCTAAGGTTAAAATAACCTCTTAGTAAATGCTGTAAATAACTTTAGTGTTCTTCCCGTCTTCATAGCTCATCATGAAGTACCCCATATTGTCTGTTAATAGTGGCACATAATTAAAAAGATTTTGGAGAACGCATAAAATCTTAATCTACTATTATTCGTAGAAAGGAGGTGCTGGTAAGGGAGTATAGGAAGATAACCCAAAATTTCTTGTTGAGATCAACAGACTGTGATCTAGGCACCCTCCCCTCAGAAATGCTAGAATCCTTCATAGTGAGAGTTTTTGATGTGACAGAATCCTGGAGGAGACCTGGCATAAAAGGGAGGCCACGGTTTCGAATTTTCCCGAAAAACTTGTTGTGCGATATATGAGTCCGGACAAATCGTGGCATTTGTCGATACTCCCTATTTAAATATGGGAAAATCTTAACGCCACAGTGTGACTGTGGAACCGATAGATAAACCGTGAGGCATATAATAGAAGAGTGTGCGGTAAGATCTTATACCGAAGACCCGAACGACTTCCTGCCTGCGACGGAAAGAGCGATAGACTATGTTAATGGTTTAAATTTGCGTTTCTAACCATTGTGTGTACCTGCTTATTTTGTACATTTTTTTTAAAAATTGTACTGTATATATTTAATTACAAACGTCTTAATCCTATATATATATATATATATATATATATATATATATATATATATATATATATATATATATATATATATATATATCCCGTTTCACAGCGTTCTTCTACGCCCTACGGTTCCTATTTGCCATCTTCTTCGCTCATTTCAGTCGCCAGGTTCCAAATTTCGTTCAGACATTGTTCTTTGAACTCCATTCACCCACGTTGTTTTCGGTCTTCCCTTCTTCCTTCGTTCTAACTGTGTCCATTATAGTATTTGTTTCGGAGTTCTCTCATCGCCGATGCGTTAAATGTGGACGTACCAGCAGAGTCATCTTTGTTTTACGTCTTCTACTATTGTTTTGTCAACGTACATAATATTTTTTATTCATTCGTTTCGGACTCTATCCAAGCGTGAAATACCAACCGATGGTCGAGAAATCCATTTCAGTTACACTTAGCTTATTTTCTACTGCAGAGTTCATTTGCCACACTTCACATCCATATAGCACACTTTTAAAAATCGAATTGTATATTTGCTTTTTTCTTGATTTCGATATATGTCTATCCCATAAAATTGAATTTAAGTCACCCGTAATTCTCTTTCCAATTGAAATTCTTGTTTCAATCTCTTTTTCTGTTCTCCCTGAGTCAGTTATTTTAGTTCCCAAGTAGGTGTATTCCTCACATGATTTTATAACATTTAATATCAGATCTTCTAAAGGTCCTCCTACGCACATATGATTAGTTTTGTTAAAATTTACGCTTAAACCCAGTTGCACTCTTCTATTAATTTCCGACTCCAAATCGTCTTTATCTTGCGCTATTACGATTTGGTCATCCGCAAAGTGGAGGGGGTAAAGGAATACTTCACCTATTAGTGAGATTCCCATACCATGGCATTTGTTTCTCCACTGTTTTAGTGCGTTGTTTAAATATACTTTAAATAGAGTAGGTGATAAGAAGCAACCTTGTCGAATACTCATTGTTATTTGAAATGTTCAGGATAGTATATTTCCTATTTTTACTCTTAAAACCGAATCTGTATAGAGATATTTAATGACTCGAATTATTGTATTATTTATCGCAGTTCTTTCCAGTATTTGCCATAATTTACTGATGGGTACGTTGTCGTAAGCTTTAGTTAAATTGACGAATAGTAAGTGGACTTCCCTTGCCGTGGCCAGCTTTTTCTCAATTAATTACGTTATGCAGAAGGTACCGTCTAGACAGAATCGTCCTACTCTAAATCCATTTTGTTGTTCGATTTCAGTTGGGTCGTAATCTGTTTCTACAAGGTTTTTCAGAATTTTCTCATATATGTGGCTTATTGTGCTTGTCACAGTTACGCATCTGTAGTTTTCGCATTTATTGCGTTGGCCTTTTTTATATGTGGGAGTGATCCATCCTATCTTCTAGATTTCTTATATGTTTTCTCCATTTACGTATCTTTGGACTAAGTATACCAGCATTTTTATTAATTTATCCGGACCATATCTTAATTAATGCTGCTGGTATACCTTCCGGTCCACATGCTTTCTTAGATATAGATAACACAGCCTATTTTACCACACCTTCCAGTAGCGTAATTGCATGTCCTTCTACTTGGTAAGTCGTTGGTGATAGCAGCTGGTATTCAAATCTCTGTTCTGTTAATTCGTGTGCTTTTCCCATTCTTCCATATTTATTATCGGTAAATTATATCTTCGTATGTTTTCTACTTTTGTGTTTCTTATGAATTTCCAAGCTTCGGACGACTTAGTTCCTCCTAAATGCATTTCTGTTTCCCAACTTCTATTTTTTTTTTCTTCAATCGTCATTCTTTTAAACTTTGCTAGTTCTCTTTTATAGTTTATTTTGTCTTCATCTGATTTTGAGACGATCCATTTTAAGTAAAGTTTTTGTTTATATGTTTTCTGTATTTCTGATTCATTGATCCAGGTAAATTCGTTTCGTTTTTGCGTTATATTCGATGTTTCTTTTCCAAGGATTTCTTCGGCTCCTTCTCTGATATTAGTAATTATGTGTTTGTAGAAATCGTTAGTGTTTGTAGGTTTTAAGGTATCATCTAGTTTTTGTTCTAGTCTAGTCCTATATAGTTCTCATATACTATCTTGTTCTAATAAGTATGTTTTATATTTCACTTGGTCCGCTTGGCCGTTTTTGAATATATTTTTATTTTGATTTGGATTTATTTTGTAATTAGGTGGAATGTATATGTTTGAGTTTAGATAATAGTGGTCTGAGCCACATTCTATCTTTCTAAATCCTCCTGTATCATAAGTCTTAAGTGTTGTTTTTCGTCCTAATCCTAAATTCCACATTTTGACATATTCCATTCATCATTTGTTAACGACTAAAGATTACTTATTTGTTACATATTTTTATCCGAATGATTTTTTTTTCAGGAGAGACTTCTCTTGTCAGTCCTCCCAAGACACGTAGCTATGGAGATGAAAGCTGACATTGCTGGGCAACCAAGAAAGGAACAGTTTCATAAGATCTATATCCAAAGACATGAAAATGTAAGGTGAGTTTAAGTGTGAATATTTTATTTCGTATTCTTTGTGGTTCAAAGTGAAGTAATAGTAGCAGAATCTGATAAATTTCTAAAGTTCTAAATCTAAGTTAAGCTTCTTTATTTCATAAATCTACTAAATATACAGTTTTTTATTGGAATTTATTTATGCGAGTTTGCTCATGGCCAAAAAAA
This sequence comes from Pachyrhynchus sulphureomaculatus, assembly GCA_019049505.1. Lineage (NCBI taxonomy): Eukaryota > Metazoa > Arthropoda > Insecta > Coleoptera > Curculionidae > Pachyrhynchus > Pachyrhynchus sulphureomaculatus. The sequence continues at coordinate 51,144,755 of CM032447.1, forward strand.
TAAATTTGCCTGCTTTGCCTATAAAATGTGTTTTATAGGCAAATCGGATTTGGCACGTAAAGATATTTACGACTTATAATCTCGATTTATTTTATCCACTATTCGATGCAGTCAACAGTAAATAAATAATCGAACACACAAAATAAATTGGAATAATGAATAATATGATTATCTCGTATATTGCAAAAAAAAAAAAATATAAAAATTTACTACTAATAATATGATAATAGTATGTGTAGCAAATATTGAAGAAAGTAGTGTAAAGAACGCCTTTCACATGTTCAAATACAATACTTATTATTTTCTTTTTTTGCAGCTCATACGTATTTGTATTAATTAAGGGCACTGGTAATTGAAAGCAATAATAACGGAAAACTTAAATTGTAATGTAAAGACGAACCACATACTAATTCTATAATTTCTACATTATGAAAACCGTATTAGAAACGCTTATTTATATAATTTTAAAAACTACTAAATAACTAAGAACTTAAAATTGGAGATTATATTATTTTAAGTGGCCTAGAGTACATTTACCACAAATATTTTTGAAGAAATGACAAACGAAAACTACAGATTTTACATGATATTTCTGTCAGATTTACTACATGGCCCAAAAAATCGATCTTATGTCGTTAACATTTATTTAACATAACTTGATAAAACTGGAGCATACATACAATATTCACTCAACTTTGTTTTATACTTAAGATTATTTTAACATAGCAGTATGACTATTTATTTATAAATAACATTCCTAGTCTGAATACTATAAATCAGAATAATTTAAAAATACTCATTTAATAATCGCAGAAATACAACTTCAATTTAAATACAGCTTGGAAATTGATAGTGTATGATCAGGTTGTCAATTATTCTGGGGCATCGGTACTTTTCAGTCAAGAGTAAAACTTACCATACTGACCGTCTTCGTTTGATAAACCACTACAGTTTTCACAGGCGCTAAATATATATTTCGTTTAAAATTATTTATTGCTAATTCCTGTTATCTTTAATATTATTTAATGTAAAGTTTCTCCGACGTAAATATATATATATATATATATATATATATATATATATATATATATATATATATATATATATATATAAATAAAAAATAATTTTTTTGTTGAACCTTTTGTTTACATAGATTTGGTTGATTTTTCTTGGGTACTTAGGTTCTTTTGGAAAATACAAACTAGTTGTGTTTCGCCTTATTTTTTTTAGGCATTTTCAAAAATATTTATTTTTTTTATTCATTCTAAAATTAGAAAACACATGGTAAATTTTTTTTGGTCTCTATTACAGGTTTAAAAAATATATAATATTTTACGCATACTCGGTCATTTAAAGTATTTACGCATATAGCAACAATATAAACTAATCAGAAGTACATACCTTGAAAGACAACTATTTGTATGTTAGTGAATTTCAAATTCTATATTTTTTTGTTGACATATCGTGTCTCGTATTTTTTTATTGATTTTTTATTATCTTTTTATTATTATCTATAATGGGAGTCTTAACAAAAAACTGTTATTGATATTAAGTGTTTATACCATTTTATATTATTAAGAGGGTATGCATGCCACCATATTTATTTTTTAATTAAATTTGCGTATATGTGACTGATTCCTCTTATGTCAATCCTATCATTCACAGTGTTTTTTTTTATTTGGATCATATCTTTGATTTGTAGTTTGGCATAATTCCGGTCTTTGCAGAGGAACTTAGTTTAATTAAATTTAAAGTCACGTTTTTTTTCTGATTCGTGTTTAGTTTGTTTTTTCTAAAAGAACCTAAGTACCCAAAAGAAACCAACCAAGTTTATATATATATATATATATATATATATATATATATATATATATATATATATATATATATATATATATATATATAGTATGTATATATATGGTACATATATATATATATATATATATATATATATATATATATATATATATATATATATATATATATATATATTCTCGGTATCGACCTCAGGCATATATGGTTCAATGTAAAACAACTGAAAACTGATGAAGGGCCATATTTCAGCAGTCTACCCACTGTTTTCTTATTCGTCTATCCATCCCGAGATGCGTTTTGCCGTATCACGGCTTATCAGTCGGGCTAGGATTGGCAAACAAGAGAACAAAATTTTCTACCTCTTTTGTCAGTACTTACGATGATAATGGTAAGAAACAACGCATACCTCGTACCTGGTACTCTATCGGCAATCTGCTCATTACTCTGTCGGCTTATATGGCTGCAGCGAGTCAGCCTCTGATACATTTAACAGTCAATAAATATTCCGTAACAACAGTAAACTTAAAGCATTGTTAAAAAGTTAAGTTAAATTTCTCTTGCTGCTTGAATAAGTATACCAGTTGATTGTTTTAATTCGGCGCATGTCAATGTAAGACTAGCCAAAACCAGCAAGAAAGGAAATCACTCTCTTCATGTTTGATCAAAAAGTCTTACTGAATAGACACTCGTTCACATTGAATGACAACAATTCAATGTTATAATCGTTAATCTATTAAGCGTTTTCCATTTTTTGTCACCATTACTACATTTAAATGTAAAATCAATTACTAGTTGGTATTCCTGTAAAATTATTTTGACATAACGAAAATATTTTAAATAAATGGTCTATACCCACAGTTTCAGCGGCAATAACATATCTAATGGCCTTATATGTGAGACATAACTACCAAGGAATAAAATATTATTAGCCATACTAACTGAAACTGTTTGAAATTTAGACCCGACCTATAGAATCAAAAACTTCTAGCTGTCGAGTTCACTTTTGTTGTAGACACTAAAATAGTTTGTATTGTAACAATCCTTAAATAAACGAAAATTTGATAAAGAAATAGACGGCTAAGGTCTTGAGACGTATAAGAAATATAACAGTTCTAAGAATTTTACAGAATATTTTATTTTTATCTATTTATTCATTAATAGAAGCAAATTTATACTACTCAGCTCCATAATTTTAATTAGTTTGCTGATACTTTTACCAATCTAAACCTCTATTTGTAAAGTTAGAATAGTTTTAAAGACACATATTTTTAATAAGTAGGCAGTATCATCTGTGTGCCAACTAAAATTTTGATGCTGTGCAGTACATGCCCAAAAAACTTGCTCTTTTTTATAATTAAACTAATAAAGATAAAATATTATATCAAAATTTTAAAAATTATTAACTTTTCCACTTGTTCTGAGATCGTATTTTTAGATTTTTGTTTTAAATTTTATGATAAAATAGTTTTTTTTTGGCGATACGTATGAAATATAACAGTTTTAAGAACAAAAGTTAACTTGATAACTACAAATTTTACCTTCTATGGCAAGTAGATCGTGTACAAATTTTATACCAATTCACTGAAATAAATTAAAATCAAAACTCAACCGTCCTATATTATTAATAAGTAAAAGTGTCTCTTATTTAAAAAATTTTCCAACTCTTATTACTATAAATCATGGCCCGTTATTTAACATACCTAGTATATGCGTTATATAACTAATAACTATAGTTCATTTACTCTGATATATCATTCGTATCGTGTTTTCTTTAGGGTAAGAAATACTAAAAATTATTTTGTAAATAGTGATCCGTTATCCTGCCATGTCCTGTATATTGGTTATCAATAATATCAATCTACAGACACAACTTCAATAACGTTTTTCTTGTTTGCAAGAAGCTGTTCTCAAATTGTAAGAACAAAATAGACATCTGTTATTATTTCTACATTAAATATACACCGTAGTAACTAAAATTGTAATAACAACATCACAGTAACAAATTTCTTATCACAGACTAATAAATTGTGTATATGCATAAATTGTGTTTCTGTTTCTAAAAATTGTAATAAACTTGTCACTAAGATTAATAAAAAAACAACCGGCAAGTTTGACTTGTACAATTACTGTTCCGTACCGTGATTGCTGAAGTATCCTATGAAAATTAGTCACACATTCATCTTTGTAGTAAAAGTTAAAGACAAATATTTACTATCTAAATATTTACTTAATTATAAACAAAAAAATATAATATTATTTCGTCTCGGTACCCGTTGGTCACCAGTAATCATGATATTACTGATTTCCCCGAATACGTACTGATATTTCGTAGCTTTCAGTCAAGGTTGATTTCACAACTTTATACGAAAAAAATCTCCACCATATTGCCAAGACAAATGGTTTTTTTTTATACCAGATAAATTATTAAACATAATGCACTAGTGATAATTTTCTATCTACACTTTATGGAGAATATTTCAGAATATTTTCAAAATTTGTTGAGATGGGGAGAGACAGTGATTTTTAGCCATTTTTTAAAAATAATATGAAGAAAAGTTTGCGCATATATTTTTAAACTCGAATTTGCACAAGCTTTCATTTGACACCACTCGATGACCTTAGAAAAAAAATCTTTTTTCACTTTCCTCTAGAAGCTATCCCCTTAAGGCAAAATTTAACTTCTAAAACTAGAATTGGGCCATCAATATTTGTGCCAAATTTTAAGTTTATATTTTCAAATAGGTTCGGCGAAAATCGAGTGTGACAGACAGACACCGAAGTGATCCCATAATTGTTTCGTAAGGAAGACTAAAAAGAATTATTAAATAAATGACGTAATTTTTCCAACGATTTTGTGATTTAATTTAAATACAATTTTACTACATATTTAAAATTTGTCAGATACGATCGTAACAGGGTTTGGCAGCAATAAAACACCACTTCCTGATCTTGACATATAAAAATATTCTTCTTATTTTCTCCATTTATTTTATCTACTGTTCGGTGCATTCAACAGTAAATAAATATTCCGAGACAAAGATAAATTGAGAGTATTTTTATTTTATCCTCGACGATATAAAAAAGTTGATAAAATTGATTTACTACTAATAGACTCGCAACAGCCTTTTATCTAGTTTTATGTGTACAAAATGTATTTATATCCAATATTTCTTTATTACAAAAATCTTCAGTAAAAGGGAAAATTATACACTTTGAATTGTTGTGGCTGTTACTTGATGGAAATTCATAACGAATGTAATGAAAGAGTGATTTTGTCAATTTCCACTTTATTATGTTTTACAGAAACTGTATGACGCGTTTCGCTATCACTGTAGCTTCGTCTGATACAAAATGATATCTAAATAGAATGTTGCTACATTTTAATAAATACCCTAAGGTAAGTAGGAAATAAAAATTATTACTACGTGCTAATAAATATTGATGGGAATTCCATTCTGAACTTTAATTGTGTAAAAGTGAGTTACCACCTGTTAGGCAGGTATCTTTCTGTTCATTTAATATGATACCTGGATTTTTAATTCTATTTATTTCTAAATTTACCAACAGGTTTAATTGGATTTCTTTGTTTTGTATGTGTAAAATTTTAAATTTGTCGTCAAAAAGATGATTGGATTCTGTTAAATGATTACTGTAAGCTGAATCGGTTTGGTTTTTTAAATAAACTTCTTTTATGCTCTGAAATCCGAACTTTGAAAGAGAGACCTATCTGACCTATGTAACTTTTAGGACAAGAACCACAATTTAACTGATACACTCCAGATTTTTTTGTTCTATTTTATTTTCCTTTTGCATTTTAAAGAAATTTTCCCAACGAGTTATTTATTCTAAAAGCTATGTTGATATTATATTTAATTAAGTGATTCTTAATTTTTTTGATGTGTTATCAAAATAGGTTAAGACTTGATATTTTTTTATCCATATCTTCTTCCTTAGGATATACTAAAGAAATAGCTTTATTTTTTAATTTTTTGTTTGTAACTATAAATGTTGTGAATGGAGAATCTATGCTATCAGGAGAATGTCCATTGTTAACAGCAATTTGTTTTCTTAGATTTAATTCTTTATTAAAATCATCTACAGATACTACTACACTTACAAATCTATGCAACATATTGTGGTAACCTACCAATTTTTGTTGTAGATGGCGAACTGAATTTATATTTATTGTAGTATCTGAATGTGAAGATTTGTAAAAAATAGAAATTCTGTGTTATAATGTCTGATTATTGTTAACTCAAGAAAATTAATTGCATACAGCCCCAGTTTACAAACTCGCAACATTTCTCATAGATATCATAAAACCAAACGTTAACTTTAAACCAACTTACACAATAAAAAATTCGTCAGAATTAACGAAAAAAATTTCGAACGTTTTTCTACTAGACAATTCAAAACTTATTATTTGACTTTCAAAACCTTTTCCCTAGCAAACCTTCGGATTAAACAGTAAAAATCATAAAAACACTTTTAATCAAACATAAAGTTAATATCGTTATACAATAAGACATACTAAATTTATTAAACACGACCCTCAATCAAAATTATTTTACTTTAATAATCTGTTTTATAATAATTCAGAGGGTTTCTCACTTAGCCCACTTTTAGCGGAAATATTCATGGACAAGCTAGAAAAACAAATACATCGACCAGAGTATAGTAAATCTTTTTTGTATTTATACGATATGTAGATGATATTTTTGCTTGTTTCAACGGTACAGAGCGTCAACTTAACAATTTTTTAATTATACAAAATCAATAGATAAACATATTAAATTCACTATGGAACTACAAGTCGACAATAAAAGTAATTTTCTTGATTTAATGATAACCAGACATTACAATAAATACAATTTTATATTTTTCACAAACCTTCACATACAGATACTAGAATAAATATAAATTCGGTTCACCCTCTACAACAAAAATTGGCAGCTTATCAAGGTATGTTACATAGACTTGTAAGTGACCCCTTAACTATAAATGTTGTGAATGGAGAATTAAATCTAATAAAACAAATTGCTGTTAACAACGGATATTCTCCTGGTACCATAGATTTGGTACTGAACAACACATTAAAAAATAAAACTGTTTCTTTAGTATACCCAAAGGAAGAAGATGGGGATAAAAAATATCAAGTCTTAACCTATTTTGGTAACACATCAGAAAAAAATTAAGGACCACTTAAATAAATATAATATAAACATAGCTTCTAGAACAAACAACTCGTTGGGAAAATATATTAAAAATGCAAAAGAAAAACAAAATAGAACAAAAAAATTTGAAGTGTATCAGTTAAATTGTGGTTCTTGTCCTAAAAGTTACATAGGTCAGACAGATCGTTCTTTCGAAGTTCGGATTTCAGAGCATAAAAGAAGTTATTTAAAAAACAAAACCGGTTCAGTTAATATAGTAACCATTTAACAGAATCCAACCATCTTTTTGACAACAAATTTAAAATTTTACAATTTTACATATACAAAACAAGGAATTAAATTAAACCTGTTGGAAAATTTAGAAATAAACAGAATTAAAAATTTAGATATCATATTAAATGAACCGAAAGATACCTACCTATCCCATAGTAACTCATCTTGGTTAATTTAAACAACAATTAAAGCTCAGAATGGATATTCCATCAATATTCATTAGTACGTAGTAATAATTTTTATTACCTAGGGTATTTATTAAAACGTAATAACATTTTTTTAAGATATCATTTTATTTAAGACGAAGCTACCGTGATAGCGAAACGCCTCATACCGTTTTGTAATATAAAATAAAGTGGAAATTGACAAAATCAGTGTTGCATTACATTAAAAATTATACATATAAACGCAATATGAAGCTTCTTTTTGTATTTTTTAATTTTTTATCAATCAAAAAAGGAATGAACTTATATTATTCCTAATATATGCCTGCGTATCCGAATCTAATGCGCTTTGAGCTTTTAAAAGTCTCGAAAACGAAAAAAGGTTTACCAACGAATGTCGCAGAGCCTTGTATTCTTTTCATAGCTATGCCTACCGTGTTTCTCCTGTCCTGCGCTTTTTCGGCCTTCCGTCACGTAGCCGGACGATGTCAACAGATAACACTGGTCGACAAAAAAAAATATTGGAAAAATACTGGGACCTGAGTAGTATGGATTTTGACCCCCCTGAACACGAATTTAGGAATTTTACTCCATCATGTCAGAGTTTTTTTCTAACCTCAAAAAACACTTAAAAATGGACTAAAATGCTGTTTAATGGTAAAATAGAGATTCAATATTCCTACGTTTTTTGGGATGCTGAGTTCAAAATCAACGTAAAACTTGCACTCTGTCAGTCTGATCAGTATTCCTTTCTAACCTCAAAAAGTATCTAAAAAATGAACTACGGCCCTAAATGATTATAAAACTGCACAAGATCACTTCAGGGTAGTTTCTTGGGTTAAAATTTTCTTATTTGGGGGCTTTTCGTATGAATGATTAAAAATATGTGGTTACAATATTGAAATGTTTAAATCAAAAATGAAATAGGGTACAAACTGTATGGATGGAACATGTTTTTGTACTATAATCGTCCAGACGTCACGGATGACAACTGGAAGTCCCCACCCCCCATCTAAATTACCTCTTTTTCACACCTACCTATCAGAGTTCTTCTCAATTTGGAAGTTATATAACATCACTCGCCGAGTATTAACTTACTTTATGTATTTTGACACACAAATTACGAATTTACCACCTATAGTTTTATTACGGACTGAATAAAAATCAATAGATTTTCGCAAAGTAAGTTAATAATCGGATGTGGTAGGGTGGGTAATTCGGAAAGAAGAATTAATTTGTAAGGTTATATTGGGGACTTCCAGTTTTCATCCATAACGTTTATAGTCTAAAAAGAGCTTCGGTCCATACAGTTTGTACCTTGTTTCATAACATTTGCGTCCGTCATTTTGTATACGCCATCTTTGATTTAAATTTTTTACGAAAAGCTCTCAAATAAGAAGTTTTAACCCAAGAAATAACCCTGAAGTGATCTTGAACAGGTCTTTAATCATTTAGGGCCGTAGTTCATTTTTTAGATATTTCTTGATGTTAGAAAAAAATACTGACCACAAAGTACAATTTTTACGTTGATTTTGAACCCAGCATCTCAAAAAACATAAGAATATATGCAATGATTATCTATTTTACCATTAAACAGCATTTTAGTCCATTTTTTGTTTTTGTTTTGAGAGTAGAAAAAAATCCTGACGTGATGGAGCAAAATGAACCTCAAATTCGAGTTCAACAGGTCAAAATACATAGGGATATACTACCCAAGTCTCAGTATTTTTCCGAAACTTTTTTTTTGTCGACCAGTGTAACTGTTGCATTAGTAGGAGTGAATTAATTTCCCTTTGAAAATGTTACTGTTAAGCAAAAACTGTTATGTACCTGAAACTACAATACTCATTATTTTTATATTTAATATTAAAATAACTTTGTTCTTATAGACAAGCTTCATTATTTCCTCTCCTATTTATTTAAAATTGAAAATGAGGTAGCTGCATAAGTAATAGTTTTTGCGCGGTTTTTTACAAAAGTGCATTGTGTGACTAAATCTATTGCGCGCCTTGATTCTAATGCCTAGCTGGAACGCGGACACGGGGGATCCATAAAAATACGATACTTTTATAATTAGATAGTTTATGATAACTCTCGTCTTTCAGTTCTAAAGTAGGATATGAGTGGTCAACCTTTAAAAAATAATTCAAAATTATTTGACCATTAGAGACGAGTAGGAAGTAATATTTCTTTCCTATTCTTGATACTTTTAAAATAATCACAGCCCCACAAAAAAAATGAAAGTTTATTACCACGAACCAATATACATGGATCTAGTGTATTTTTCGACGCTGAATTCGAATCTGTGTTTTAAAAAAGATTTATCCTGTAATTTTTTTTTTGGCCAAAAACATCCCTTGAAATGGGGTAAAAAAAAATGTAATGACTCTTAATGAAGTTTGAAAAATGGTAGATATCTTATAGTCTAGAGAAGAGCACCTTCATTCAAACCACAGCCAGATATTTCTATTAGTTAAACCAAAATCCATCCTTATAGGAGGTGAAAAGTACCTCTAAAACTCAAATAACGCGCGTGAGTTTAAATAACATGTACAAGGGACAAATTCTTGTAGCTCTTAGGACAAAAGATCGGAATCTGGGTAACCAGAGATTACTCCTAAAGGGTTAAGACTCACTCCTATAGGATGTAAAAACTATCCCCACCTACGGAGGTATCTCATAAGTTTTAATAACGACGAGAATTCAGGCCTTTGTAGTTTTAGGCAGGGTGTACAAATATGAAGTAAAATCACTTGAAACACCGACATACGACTATAAATTACGTTTAGAGAGTGGTAGGAACTACCCCTACGCTCTAATGACGCACATGGATGTTATTGAAATTCGGAAAGAAGCAAGTTCTCTTATCTCATCGTTCCAAACATTCAAGACAACTAGATCTTCTTCCTAATAAGGTCGAAAGTCATTCCTAGGAGGGGGTAACTACCCCCTGGGATTGATGGATCTTAGAAATTCTAGCATCTGAGAAAAAAATACAGACTTTCGTAGTCTCAGTCAGGATGGACAAATTCCGCCTGTATTTTTTTCTCAGATACTAGAACTTTTAAGATCCATCAATCCCAGGGGTAGTTCCTCCCCCTCCTAGGGATGATTTTTGACCTTATTAGGAAGATGATCTAGTTGTCTTGAATGTTTGGCACAATGAGATAAAAGTACTTGATCTGTGTGTATCATTAGAGCGTAGAAGTAGTTTTTACCACCATCTAAGGGCAGTTTATAGTCGTGTATGAGTGTTTCAAGCAAATCTACTCTATATTTGCTCACTCTGCCTAAAACTACAAAAGTCTGAACTTTTTTCGTCATTATTGAAACTTATGAGATACCTCCGTAGGTGGGGGTGGTTTTTAGATCCCATTTCAAGGAATGTTTTTGACTAAAAAAAAAAAAAAAAGTACGCGATCAGTCTTTTTTTTAACTACGGATTCGAATTTAGCGTCGAAAAATACACCATATATTTTGGTTTGTGGTAATGAACTTTCATTTTTTTTTGTGGGGCTGTGTAGTTTATTAATTTTTGCTTAATTAGGTTTGAAAATAAACTTTCTTTTATAAACACCTTCAATGGACTGGAAATGTAAATTAAATGCATAAAATTATTTAAAATAAACAAAGTTTCTAAGAAAAGTTGACTGGAGTAATTTTCTTTTCTCTTTCATTAATTCATTCGCTAAAATAAACACTGGATGTTATCTTCTCTAACTTTTATAGCGGTAGTTCATAAAACTTTGCCAAGAAAGTCTACGATTTTATTCATATAAAAATTTGTTTTAAATTTAATTGTTTGGAAGTCCAAAGTTGATTGTATGCTTTATCTACATATATCCCCAAATTCTTACTCAGCAGTGCCAACGATTCCAAAATGCAAACGTAACTGAAAAACTTATATAGCTCACAATATTTCACTTTACTACCAAAAAAATAGTTTATGTAAATAGGAGGGATAATATGAGCTAGAATACCTAGATCAATATCCAATGACCAAATGAAAATATACTTAACATAAAAACTAAATACTTTGTTTAAAAATATTTAGAATGAACTATTTGGCAAATATTTCCTAGAAATATATCAAATCAGACAAATAGATGAACATACTAACAAAGAGAATAATCTATAAATGGTGGTTTTGTCCTTTACTTGGATTAAACAACACACTAAGTATACTTGCGGTTTTTTTGAAATGTATGGATAAAGTCATCATTAGTCCGGTTTTTTACAGCGTTCTTCGCCGTTTCCATCCTCTTCAATCCTCTCAATCTCTCTGGCATTGCCCTCTAAAAACCTCCAAACCATATCGCTCTTGGCCTCCTCTCTTTTCCTCTTTTGGCTTGGTACCAACTTTAGAACCATCTTTGGTATTTGGTGTTCTTCCATTCTTCCACGTGTCCGTACCTATAAGTTTTTTTATTAGGTCATCGAGTGTGGTCTCAAATGAAAGCTTGTGAAAACACGAGTAAAAAATATATATATAATGTAGTATTTGGACTCACTTTTCTTTGTATTATTTTTAAAAAGTCACGAAAAATTGCTGTCCCCCCACCTTATCTCGAAAAGTACTGATCAAAAAATTTTGAAAAAATTCTGGAATGCTCTCCACGGGGTGTAGATTGAAGGAAAATTATCACGAGTGCATTGTATATATATATATATAAAAAAAATCAAGGTCATCAGTTTTCAGTACAGATTGGAAACTTTGTTGAAAACTCCTTTGGGGTATGTTTTGTGAACTCACTGATCATTTTATACCACCCTAACAAATTTTTTTATTTTAAAAGCAATCAACGTACGGAACACTAATTGTGCAAGTTCAACTTGCACTTGACCTGTTATTTCGTTCTACTGTCTTTACTTATGTTAGTTCCGAGATATATATATATATATATATATATATATATATATATATATATATATATATATATATACACATATATATATATATATATATATATATATATATATATATATATATATATATATATAAATATATATATATATATATATACATACATACATATATATATATATATATATATATATATATATATATATATATATTATATATATATATATATATACTCTTCATAAGCATAAATGACTTCACCGGAATTATCGGCTTATAAGGCTTCAGTAGGTAAATTAATTGTAACAGAGGCCAACGAATAAAAAACTTTTTTAATAATTTTACGTTATTCCTATGTTTCTTGGTGTGCTGAGTCCGAAAATAATAATAAAAAAGTGGTATCACCAACCAATTTTTCACATTTTAATATTCAAAATGTGAAAAGTTTATTTTTTGTCATTCGAATGTTATTAGGTTGGCAATAAAATCAGAATTTTATAAGGTTGGCAGTAAAATCAAATGTTATTAGGTTGGCAGTTGTGGTTGTAAAAACTCTCCCAACACTTTTTGCTATATATCTGGTGAGTTTGTAGTCAAAAAACATCAAAGAAACATTGCTGACTTTGTAAAAAAGTATACTTTGCATATTTTGGTGTAGAAATCGGTAATCACAAAGTATGTTATGTTTGTGTCCACGATCTTAGTAAATGGTATAAGAAAGAAAAGAAAGCTTTTAGATTTGCAGTACTCATGGTCTGGAGAGAGCAAGAAAATCATTCAAATGATTGTTATTTTTGCAGCGTTGATGTTCCTGGATATAACTCCAAAAATAAGAAAGTAATTGTCTGTCCTAACTTTACTTCAGCTAATTGGCCAGTAGGACATGGACCGGGACTTCCTGTCCCTGAGCCACCTCAGTCTATTGATGACGTTTTACAGTCCAGTCCCGAATTTAATGAAAGTCGACCGGATGATGATGAGTTTCAATGTTTTCTAGAAAATTTAAAACCACAGTTGTTTACACAAGCTGAGTTAAATGATTTAGTGAGAGATTTGGGTTTGACTAAGGAAAAAGCAGAATTGCTTGGTTCTAGGCTGAAAGAAAAACATTTATTGGAATCTGGAACATCTATCTACCATTATAGAACAAAGATTAACAGTTTGCTCAGTTTTTCAAGCAAGAAGAGGAGTTAGTTTTGAAATTTAATCGATGTCATATTGTGACAGAACTGTGGGTGATCCAAAAAAAAGTTTGGGGGGGGGGGCTGATACTGGATACAGTTTCAGCACCCAAAAATACATAACACTTAGATGTATTGGTTTAAAAAGTTCTTACACATATTTTTTTTGTTGGCCTGTGTCATTGTCAAAAAATGTAATAAAATATAATTACAATAATAAATTGTTCATTATACTTTATTAATTGCGTTCGTTTTTATAAGAAAACTGTGATCATTAAATAAATAAATGAATTGTATCATGCTTTTGATATTTGTAGTGGTCTAATTTAGACCTATTTTTACTAGATTGCATAATATTTCAAATAGGTTTAACGGCAAAACACCACGTCCTGATCTGACAGACATAAAAAAAAATTCCACTTTTTTTGTTATTTATCTTATCTAGTATTGGTTACGTCTAACAGTAAATAAATATTTCAAGACAAAGATAAATTGAAAATATTTTTTATTTTGTCTTCTGCGACCTATAAACGTGGATAAAATTGTTTTATTCAAGTTTAATGGACTTTTTGCTCAATAGCTTGAAACAGCTCTTTATCTTTCCCTATGTGTGTGTGTAGTATATTTCATAGGCAATATTTTTAAAGTAAAATATTGTTTTATGTTTAAATATAAAGCTTTTTTTTTTTCGTGGGAGATATTAGGAACCTTTATACCTAGAAAGGGTTACATTTAAAAAAATAATGACTATGCATTTTTATAACTGGAGTGCAAAACATTTTGTACACATCATATTCGCAAAATATTATTGTTATAGCAGGACTTATCAGAATTTAGAACCTACAGAACTATTCTGACTCATATTTACTCACCAAAGTCTTAAGGCGTTAATAACTACGTTCTTTTTCTTCTTCTTTACGCCGTGTTCTACGTGGGTAATACTCGAGAACGACTCGAGCGACACGAGTAATGGCGACAAAGTCGAAAAAATACATTCAAGTGTGTTGTTTTCATTTTGTAGCTCTAGTCGTGTAGAACTACTACGCGAACATATTATAAAGTATAGTGTGCTTACGTCGCTCGCGACCGAACGAGAGATGCTAATAAAATATGTTGTTTTCAACTATTGTAAAAGTTTTTTCTAAATTATAAGAAATTATTGTCAATTGTGCTTTATAAAATTGCCCAGGTTTCTACTTTAGTTTAAGTCTTTAATAAAGTTATTTAAGTTTCAGAAGCTTCTGTCAACTTTATATATATATATATATATATATATATATATATATATATATATATATATATATATATATATATATATATATATATATACATATATATATATATATATATATATATATATATATATATATATATATATATATATATATATATATATATATATATAGTAGAACCCCGATTAACCGAGTCACGATTATCCGAGCTCTGGATTAACCAGAATCTAAGAACCTGATTATCCGAGGTACGCGCGTCTATGCTGCGTATTAACCGAGCTTCTAAAATATGTATGTACATATTTCCATTTAAAATCGTCGGGGCCTTCGGGGAATCCCCCTGGCCCGTGTGAGGGGTTCCCCTATTTATGTTTTTGGACTCTTTCAGCATGTAAATTTGCGTGAATGCAGTGCGTTATAGCGTTTACTACGGAGAAGTGCGAGTATACTCACATAATTTATTTGGTTGGAGTTCTGGTAGTAAGTGTAATTAATACGAACTGCTTTGTTTGAATTTTTGTTTGTCGTATTATAATGGAGCAAAACAAGCGTAAAAGAATCGCCTTTCCTATTGAAGAAAAATTAAAAGCCATCAGAAGAATTGAAGCAGGAGAGACAATTAAAGTTGTTGCACGAGATTATGGAGTAGGTGAGGTAACAGTTGGAGATTGGAAAAGAAACCGCACAAAAATAGAAGAGTGGTGTATAAATCCAGCCTCCTCGTCCTCAGGAAGAAAATCAATGAAAACCGGCGACTATAAAAAGGTTAACGAAGCTTTATTCATGTGGTTTAATCAACAGAGAAGTGCCTCTGTCAGGCCCAATTTTACAGCAGAAAACAATAATGATTAGTAGGCAATTCCCAGAGATAGATCAGTTTACGGCCAGTCCTGGATGACTTGACCGCTGGAAAAACGGTACGGTGTACAACTGTATGTGGTGAAAAACTTTCTGCTGATGTGTCATCAATTGAGAAGTTTAAGCAGAACTTTAAAAAGTGAATCGAAGATTGTGGATACACATGTGATCAAATTTACAACTGTGACGAAACTGGTCTGAATTATAAAATGCTTCCATTAAAAACATTGGCATCTCGACAGGAAAAATCAGCTCCTGAGCACAAAGGAAATAAGGAAAGATTAACTATAATGCTATGTTCTGATGCATCTTCACGTCCAAGAGCTTTAAAAGACATCTCACCCAAAGCCCTACCAGTCTATTACAAAAGTCAGAAAAGTGCATGGATGGATGCGACCTTATTTACTAACTAGTTTGAAGAAGAGTTCGTGCCATCTGAGACTAAATTTTTTAACAGAAACCGTCTTCCTATTAAAGCAATTTAGTTAATGGATAATGCCCCCTCTCACCCTGGAGAAGGACTTCATGTGGGCAAAATTGTTGTAAAATTTTTTTCTCCAAATGTAACCAGCATAATGCAACCAATGGATCAAGGCATCCTCGAAAACATTTAAAAAATTATAGGCCTTTATATCTTGAACATCTGTTAGAATACACAGAAAAGGAGGATATTATCAATGGGATGAGAAAGGTTACACTGAAAAATGTTATTTACTGGGTAAGTCAAGCTTGGGATTCTGTGCGTACTACCACTTTTCAAAAATCTTGGTCAAAAGTTATTGATTTTGAGGACTATAATGACAGTGAAGATGATACTCCATTAAGTGAAGTAGCTTTGAAATTGAGAAGCCATGGAGAAATGTCCTGTTCAAATTTTGACAGCGAGATAGAAGAAAAAGAAAAAAGTTTATATGAATTAATGCAAAAATTAAAAGGTTGCGAAAATGTGACAAGAGAAGATGTTGTTGAATGGATTACAGCAGATAATTTAGAAGAAGAAATGAGTACTGAAGAAATAACGAATGCCTTTCAGGAAACCGAAAAAAATCAGATTACGATGACGATGACGAAGCGGCGGTGGATGAACAGACTCCCACTAAGATCTCTCTTTAAGAAGATTTTGCTTCTTTGGAAAAAGTTTTGAGGTATATGGAACAACAACCAGAGGCAACCCCAGCGGATTTACTTCTTCTTAATAGATGGAGAAACATTGCAGCGAGAAAAAGAAGATGCAATATAAAACAGAAGCGCATAGTTTTATAATGTATGTACCTATTTATATGTTAAAAACGTTAATACATCGGTTTATTGTATTGTTGTTTATTTTTTGAATGAATTAAAAACAAATCCGGATTATCCGAGTTTTCAGTTATC
Organism: Pachyrhynchus sulphureomaculatus; assembly: GCA_019049505.1. Taxonomy (NCBI): domain Eukaryota; kingdom Metazoa; phylum Arthropoda; class Insecta; order Coleoptera; family Curculionidae; genus Pachyrhynchus; species Pachyrhynchus sulphureomaculatus. The sequence continues at coordinate 51,161,687 of CM032447.1, forward strand.
CGAGGAGGGTGCCCCTCCCACGTTTCCTTGGATAACCGGGGTTCTACTATATATATATATATATATATATATATATATATATATATATATATATATATATATATATAAATATATATAACAAACTACGAAGTACTAAAGATATGACAACCATTGAAAGAAAAACCTTATACAAGAAGCGTATACAAACGATGAAACTGAATCTCAATTTTTTGATTTTCCTGTATTTAACAAATTTCTTAATAGTGTAGAATGAAGCGTATAGGACTTATTTCCAAAAAGTTTCTGCAAACGATAAAAAGAAACATAATTCTTTAAACGTCTAAAATCTGTCATGTCAACTTGGTAAAATTTATAAATTTTCTTGAGTCCACTAATTATTCACAAATTTAAATTATATTTAAATAAGCATCAATTATCCATTTTCCGTTTTTTTAGCTTTTTATCCCTTTATTTAAATATTCTGATAACTTAATACAATATTCATTAAGCTGAATATTCATGCATTTAAACAAGATGAGCTTGTTCAGTGCGGTTTTGCATTAGATTATTTAGTTTTATGGCAAACTTAAAAAAGAATAATATATAAACCATTTTATGTGATAAATATATGAATTCCTATAGAAAAATTATATGCCACTTTATTTTGTTTTAAGCAATACCTTTTTATTTTGCAAAATACACATTAAGTCAGTTATTAAACATAGTAAAGAGATCAAGCCTCGGAATATTGAAATGGCTTATAAAATTTTTTATCCTCCTAACAAACAGTTTCTCTTTATTCAGAGTAGAAAAACTGGCAGGTGCCGATATCACATCCGATCACTCCGATCCACTAGTTTCAACAATTAGACTCGAACTAAAGAAAACAAAAAGAAGGAAGCTGATGAGGTTAATTTGAGACAACTACAAGATAACGAAATAAAGAAAAGGTGCAAAATTATCCGAAAAATTAAATATCCTTAGCGGTAGAGCCGAATGAGACAGAAACGGAAATGAAGAAACTACAGGGAGTTAGTCAGGAAATGCTTGGTAAATACCTATGACCCCAGATAGAAATAAAAAAGAACTGGATGACATCTAGTATACTTAAAATGATGGAAGATAGAGGGAAGGTTAAAGACAAAGATAACGTAAGATAAAAACAAATGGATAACGAATAAAGAGCAGTTAAGTTAGCTAAAAACAAATAGTTAGAAACACACTGCACTACTGGAGCGCAAATACGGTTCGGTTAACTTTTATAAAATGTTAGAGAAGAAGCAGGATTATGGAAACCTAAGAAGGCAGGCTATTTGACAGACGACCAAGGTAACGCACACGCATGGAGCAAATAAAGGGTAAATGGAAAAAAATATGTAGAGCAGAGCCTCAAAGACAATAGAAGTGATATCCTATTTAATAGCGATTATGTTCGAAGAGGTTAAAGCTGCAGTAGATTAGATAAAAAATGGAAAAGCAGCATACATAAAAAAAATATACTGAAAATGCAAGATACAAATAATTCAAACACAGTTTGACTTCCGAGACGTACTGGGTATGAAAGAGGCATTATTTGCGGTTCCGGTTTTGTTTCAACGTTACAGAAACGTAAACTGCGACATATACGTATGTTTTGTGAACTATAAAAAAAATCTTCTGATAGAGTTAGGCACGACGACTTGATGTCAGTTTTAAGAAATGCTGATTAGGTCATCTTTACCTATAATTTGAGTGCTGAAAAAATGCTCCAGATTTACAAGAAGGCATTAGTACCGACTGTGGTTTGGTGGTTTGTCGATAAAAATGAGAAGTGGATTCTTCAAGAGGATTACGTAAAACGTGTAGCCAGTTGAAAGGGGAATCCGGCATCGTAACACCATATTAGCCATCTCAATGGCCCGATGAAAAGCTAATCGAAAACCTGTGGTTACACATCAAACGAAAGCCTCGTAGTAAAAAGATGTACACAGTAAAGCAGCTGTCACGGCCCAAGAGTACACGGAAAATCTTGTCGAAAGTATGCCCCGAAGATGCCAGGCGATAATCGACGCTGATGAGGACTAGAACAACTACTGAGTTATTAGCATTTTAATGGCAATCCCTTACTGTGCGGAACACGTTCTTACTTGACCGACTGTATATGGTTATCAATAAAAACCACAAACCTGTTCAGCCCAGGTTAAATAATAGTAAATAAACAACCAATAGAATGAGTGTCCAACTACCTACCTACCACGTAGGTGCAAATATAAACGAATGGTTGGATCACTCACAAGAAATTAAGCAAAGAGTAGGAGGAGCGATATAGGCTTCCATAAAGATGAGTAAGATCTATAGGTGGCTTTATCTTTCCCTACAAACAAAGATTTGCTTATTAAAATTCATTCACGATTCTCCTGTACGGGGCAGAATCTTGGATACCTATAGAAGCATCCATAAAGAGATTTGAGGTATTTGAAATGTGGTGCTCCGAATATTGAAAATCTCGTGGGCTAATTATGTTGTGAATTAGGAGGTCTTGTTTCGAATGAATAAAAGTAGGGATGACAAGAAGAAGATGATGGAATTCAATAAGTTAACGAAATTTTTAAACTTTATATTTTAAGTTAACAAAATGTTGCCCATATACAACAAATGGTTTTAACAACAAACATCTCAATAAAATTTTTGGGTACCAACATTTTTTTACAGCTAATAAAATCCCTTCCATTTCACCCCCTATCGTCTACTACATAGAACATTTAAGTCGTATCGTGTCGCACGTGTCAGTCACAATACAAAAGCGACTATACTTTTAAGCGGAAATGTCATACAGTACAAATACAATGTAGTAAGAATGAAACGGTTTACACTTATATCATTTTAGGGAACAATTTTCCAAATATTGGGTTTTGATATACATTAAATAGCCCAGTCGTCAGAGGCAAATTTTGACGAAAAGCTCTCATTAAATGTTAACAGGCTGCATTTTGGCATACAGGTAGTTTTTTGGACGTAGAATATAATAAAAAAGTTTGCTGCTCTAAAGTATAGGCTAAGCCTACAGAATCGGAAATAAAATGAAAAATTCGGTTTTTCGCAAGTATTTCTTCTTCTTCCCTCTTCTTCCTACGTTAGGACCATGTCCTGTGTTCACTTCAAAAGTTTCCCAGAAACAATTGCGATGATGAAGACCAGCTCTCATACCATCTTATTGGTAGTCGTCCAAGCGGTCGCTTGTCTTTTGCAACCTTGACCAACCGGTCATTGGGCATTCTATCCACATGGTCTCTCCATTCTCTTCCTGTATTTCGCACATTTCCCTTATTTCTTCACATCTCTTCCGGTCAAATAAGGTATGTCCTGTTATCGATCTAAGTGTTCGCATTTCTGTTGTTCTTAGGAGTCGTTTTGTTATTGTGTTCTCCACTCTGGTTTCTATCGCGTACGTCATGATCGGTCTTGCGCATGTTTTGTATATTCTTACTTTGCTACTGGTGCTCTTATATATGTTTCTCCAAATTATATCTCTTAAGTATCCTGATATTAATGATGCCTTTGTTGTTTGAGTTTTTACTTCCTCCTTAAGGTTCCTGGTACTTGTTATGTTTGCCCTAGATATTTGAAGGACATCACTTGTTCTACACTGTGATCATAAATCGCTAGTTTGCATCTTGTCAGTTCTTTAGATATTGTAAGGGATTTTGTTTTTTTTATAGATATTTTCATATTAAACACTTTTGCTGTTTGTTGGAACTTATGTAGGAGTCTCTGTAAGTTATCTTCTTCTTCTGATATGATTACTGCATCGTCGGCGTAGTATATTATTTTTATTTCTTTGTCTCCCAATCGATATCCTTTCCCAGTTTTCTTTACTTCGTTTATAATTTCATCCATTATGATGTTAAATAAGATTGGGCTTAGGCCTTGTCTGATTTCAGTTGTCATAGATATTTTATTGCTTAATTTATTTGCCACTCTTACATATGTGTGGTTGTTGGTGTTCAACTCTTCGATAGTTTTTATTATATTCGGGTGAATTCCCCTTTTTTGTAGTAGGATTATGACATCGGTTAACCGTACCCTATCGAATGCCTGGGTAAGATCAATGAAACACATAAAGGCTATCTATGGCTTTTTCGGTAATTTGGCGGATTATAAATATGGCGCCTATAGTAGACCTGATACCTCGATAGTTTTTTGGATCTATCCTTTCTCCTTTTTTGAAAATTGGTATCAAGATGCTTTCTTTCCATTCAGATGGTATGATGTTGGCTGTGAGTATGTTGTTAAAGAAAATCTGTAATTCTTCTAGTAATTTATCACCTCCATATTTGATCATTTCGTTCTTAATTTTGTCCATGCCCGGGGCTTTTCTGTTTTTTAGTTTCGCTGCCATGTGCTGTATTCGATTCAAGGAAACGGTCCTATTTGATTGGGCAACATTATCATCTTCATGCTCTATTTCCTATGTTAATGAATTGGTTTCTGATGGACTATAGGGTTTTTCGAAATATATTTCCCATTCTTCCGCCGTATTTTGTATTTTGTATATACTCATTTATTGGTTTTTTTCTATTTCTCAGTAGATTCCATATTTTTTTTTGTCCTCCGTACAGATCATGTTCCATATCGCCCGAAAATTTCTCCCAATGCTCTCTTTTGATTCTCTGGATATTTTCGTTGACCCTGTTTCTTACAGTTTTATAATCATTGTATATTATAGCGTTGGATCTGTATTGTAGGTACAATTTTCTTTTTTCTTCAGGTAATGTCTTAAATTCTTGTTTATACCAAGGCTTTGTGTTTGTTTTTCCCCTTTCTTTATAATCCTTCTTCCAAATGCTTCTTCTGCTGCTTCTAGCATATAGTTTTTAGTTTTGTCCATGCCGTTTCTATGTCATCGGACTCTAGAATATCATTTGTGGCTATTTTTTCTCTTAACCTTTGTTGATATAGATATTTGGTTGAGTCGTCGGATAGAGATTCTATATTGATTTTGCTTATTTGTTCGACGGGTTCGCTACGAAGCCGTTGCATGGTTGTTCGTATTTTTGCTATTACAAGATGGTGATTCGTTCCAGCATTGGCGGAAGCTGAAGTTCTCAGGTCCTGTATTCTTGTTGGATGAATATTTCTATTTGTGATTACCTAATCAATTGTTGATCTTTGTCCACGTGTATTTTCGAAGGTGTATTTGTGTTGTGGTTTATGTGGATAAAAGGTGTTGTTAATTCTAAGTTCATTTTGTATGCATAGTTGTATCATTTGTTCACCACTATCGTTTATAGTTTCTTCGTTGAATCGATTTTTGATGCCAGGTATAACTTCATCACCAATTCTCGCATTAAAATCCCCTAGAACTATTATTTCATCATGACTAGGTATGTCGTCTAAAACTGTTTGTAGGTTCTGGTAAAACAGGTCTATCTCCGTTTGAGGTTTGCTGGTATCGGGTGCACATATACTTATTATGGGTGTTGACCTTAATTTTTGTAGTTCGATCGTCACACATAGTAGTCTGTCGCAAATATTTCGAAAAATAAAAAAGATATCCAAAAACTAATAGCACCACGTGAAAGAACGGAACATTTTATAGAAAAATAGTATATAGATTATTTTTTTTTTAGTTTTACCGTATTTTAAAAAAGAAATATTTAAAATAAAATTGCTGGTTTAACCCCTTCAGTTGTAGTGGAAATCATACTTCCACCCTCATTTATGATTAAATTAACGTTTCTGTATACCGCCAAATATTTTGAAATTGGCTATTAAGGGGTATCTCGGGGTGCTGATTAAGAATCGGATGACAGATTTGCAAAAATTCAAAATGGGTGATCCAAAATGGCATGTAGTGTATATGAAAGAATAATTGAAAATATATTTATTTATATAAAAATGAATATATTTAATAATAATTGTATAAATACAAAACAGCAACTAACACTTAATTTACACTTAAAGTTAATTGTTTTTCATTAAAAAGGTTATTTAACAATTTACCGTATGCAAGCTACGTCAGCGTCGCACAGATGACAGAGAACAGATCGGGCAGGGGGCGCTGAGCGCGCGTTTCTTCTCCGATCGCCATTAACAAAATTCCTTCGAGTAATTTAGAATTTTTTTATTTCAATAACTGTTTTCTTTGTACCTGAATGTTTAAATGAAATATAAATACTTTATGCTTAAAGCTTAGACTTTTATCTTTCATTTCCCACCTTTTATTATTATTTTTTTTATTTTAAATTTAAGTCGTATTATTAATAATAAGCAAGAAATACGTTTATTATAAACACTTAAGAGCAAAATTACAAAAAAAAAAGAAAAAGTTTTTTAAAGTTTATAATGATTTTCTAACATGAAGTATACTTTTAACTGTAAGTAAAAAAAAAATCCCGTTTTTTTTTGGACCATTTCGTACTTTGAACACAACTGCGGCGCACTGCAGCAGACAAATTTTCGTATTTTAAAACTTAATTTTTATATAACATAGACAATGTGAATTTTTTAATTATTCTTATATGGAAACTTAAGGTATAATAATTATATATGCACAAGAATTTTTTTGCAATACTATATTTTTATTAAATATTTGTAATCTGCTGTATGCCTGTTAAAATCATGCAAACAAAAATTTCGTTTTTAAGTTTTACAAATTATAAAACAAAGAAAATAAAAACTATTAGTATCATTGGAAAACTGAAAGTCTACTCTATTTCTGTCTCTATCTTTTAATTTTTTTTTTACACTCTGAAAAGAAGTAATATCAATTAACATTCGAGCAGTGCGCGTAGAATTTCACATTAACCTGTTTTCTCACGCTAATAAAAAAATCTATATACTGTTTTTTTTTTAAAAAAAAAAAAGTTTCCGCTCTTTCACGTGGTGCAATTAGTTTTTCGATATCTTTTTTATTTTTCGAGATATTACCGAAAAACCAAATTTTTGACTTTACTTTGCATTTTGTGGGCTTAGCGTAAACAAAACTTTAGCAAACTTTTTTGTCGTATTCTACGGCCAAAAAACTATCTGTGTGTCAAGCCAAAATGCAGCCCGTTAACATTTAATCAGAGCCCAAAACCCCTGGCGACTGGACTAAAAAGTTTTTTTATTGATCACACAACTTCATAATAGGTTGCTTTGGGATTTTAGTTTAAAGTTTATAACCCTGTAACACCTAATTTCCGAAAGTTTTATTCAACTAATAACAGTCTCCGTAAATCTTTAGAGACATTTACGAGAAGTACCGTTAAACCGTAAATTAGCTAAATTCAATTTTCTTTTCCAGCATTTTATTTGCTGATATATGCGGCTTCACGACTCTCTCTGACCAGTGCACCGCCGAGGAGCTTGTCCGGATTCTCAATGAGCTGTTTGCTCGGTAAGTTTTAAAATTTGTTAAATATTTACTTTAAAACTAACTTGCGATTTACTCCAGCTTTTTAAAATAGTAAAGGCTTGTGGAATTTAACTTGTGTTTTTAGGCTCTTTTTTAAACTTTTTGTACGATATTAACCTTAAATACTCGAAAATAAAAAGTCAAATTATACTTACATCCTGTGAAAAGAGTTACATTTTTTCGGCATATTTTTAGTGTTCCGTACGGATACTTGGATGTCCTTCTGTCACACACGATTTTCTCCGAAACTATTTGACATAGAAAGTTGAAATTTGTCAGAAATATAGGAATTGGATGGCCCAATCAGAGCAGTGTAGTTTTGAAAGTTAAATTTTGACTTAAGGGGTTAGTCTTGGGGAGTGAAATCGGAAGTGTGGTATGAAATGAAAGCTCGTGAAAACACGAGTTCAAAAATATATATGATGTAATACTCGCGCAAATTTTTCTTCTTAATATTTTTAAAAAATCGCTATCCCTCCTCTTATCTCGAAAAGTTCTGATCAAAAAATTTAAAAAAATTCTGGAATATTCTCCATAAAATATAGATTGAATAAATATTATCACGAGTGCGTTATCTTCGATAATTTATCTGGTATATAAAAAAAAAAAATTCTCAAGTTTTCAACAAAGATCGGAAACCAATTTTGTTGTAAACTCATTTAAGGTGTGTTTTGTGATCATTTTATACCTCCATATTAAAATTTTTTATTTCAAAAGCAATCACCTTACGGAACACTAATTGCGCTAGTCCAACTTGAACTTGGCCGGTTTTTATTTTAACTATAGTCATTCTTTTCATCTCTAAAGACACATATAGTCTGACAAGTAAGAACGTGTCCGCGATAATTCATTTTTTGTAGAACCTTTATCTACGACGCATTTTAGTAAAACTATCAGTCGATTCCGAACTTTCATCGAAATCACCTAAAATCTAAAATGAGTCACTTGTTTGCGCGTTGGTTCGAGGCAGGCTTTCTTTATTCCGATCCAAAGACCCTAAAATGATACATTCCGTGGCCGCTAAATATATTAAAAAATCGATGTTGTTTGTGAAGAAATCGGTAAATCATTTTAACGAGACTCTTGAGACTCTGAGGACTTTGACTCAGTTGTCTCGCGAGATTCGAAAAATTTTCAGAGTTTGCAGAAAATCTCTTCGACAGCATGCCTCGAAATGCCAAGCGATTATTGATGCAGGAGGCGATTGCACAACTTATTAAGGTAGTTGCGCCGTTTCTAGCACACTAAAGAATACATTGATGGCAAAAAATGTTCTCGGAACACATTTTTTCAAGAAAACGAGCGATCACACTCTTACTTGACAGACTATAATACAATGAAAACGCAATATTGTGAACTAAGGCGATATTGTAGTAAATGCTAGTTATGAATCCTTTGTAACATTTATTTTTTCCTAGATTTTAAGATCATGTTACAACTGTTTTTCTCCCTATAATTTATATTTTATTACATTTTTATATTTATTAAATTTCAATTTTTGAGCAGTGTATCTTAAAATAGTGTTTTAAATTTTTAAGCAGTTTAATTTAAATCGGCAGTGTGTAACGCGTGTTTCCGACTTGACTTATTTAGTTCGCATTGAATGCGTCGAGTTTTGCCTCCCGGAAGTGAGCCATTTTAGAAAGATTTTACTTTGAAAAGGGGAAAGGATATATAAACAGCGAGATGGAATTTTTAAGGACTTTTTTCGACCATGAAGCAGTAGGCCGTAGTGATTTTCTTCTCCAACCAAAGTGTTTTTTAGTGATGCAGTACTGCAGTAACGGTTTCTAGTTCTCAAGTTTAAGGCCTTTTTCCTTTCTTGAAATATCCTGCTCATCCTTAGGCATTTCGAGTCAAAAAGTGTTTAGCAACCCAAATTAAACTAGGATGGTAATGGCTGAGACAATATTTTTATGAGAATCTCACCAGGAGAGGTCAAGTAACTTATGGAAAACTCACGAGGAGAAACCAGTCCGTAAATCATAAGCACACCAGTCTAAATATCTCACTTCCTGTCTACAAGTGCGTTTCGAACTATTACCCACCACGTGTTACTCGCGGAGTAAATTTCTTTTAATATCGTGTTTTATCAAGCCTTTTATTAAAAACTTAGTAATCCTGATTTAAAGACTCTATGTAATAGTGTACACTCTTCTAGCTTAAGGGGTTTTTATTTAGTAGCAGTAATTTTTAAGAGTGTAATAAAGTTAGGAATTTTTATTTTGTTAATAATGTACCCGTACTTATCTAAATGTGTAGTGTTTCACTGAACCACCCGCTTTATCTTTCAGGACGCGACGGATGAACCCAATTCAATTTTATTTCAACAACTAATTAACTCTTCAGTATTTTTTTATTTTTAGAGCTGAACTTAAAATCTTTTTATTCTAAAATGAATGATGCCCAAAAATAGTACAACCAAATATTGAACAACTATAGAGACTATTTTCAAAAGGCGTACAAAAATTACCTCGATCTCCATGTTCTCTTCAAACAAAACGAGCTAGCTGATTAATTCTGTCCTCTATCAGTATTAATATCCACTCAATCCGTTCTCAAAATTAAGATATACATAAGGGGCAAATAACGGCTTCTGTTTAATAAATAACATATTTATTAAAAATAAAGAAAGTTGGGGCTAGATAAAATAGCCGCAAAAAGAGACGTAACAAAATAGCTCTCCAACGTGAGGCTATAAAAACGGCCCCACTTCAGCAGGTTATACCTTAATACAAGGAAACCCTTACATAAGTACAAAAAAGACATCTAATTTCTTTATCAGCAGTTTCCACAACTTGAACTATATTTTCTCATATGTATTAATTAACATTAAGATAAGTTATAAATTTGGAAATGTATTTTTTTCAGCTCAGTGTTTGCATCGAATTGTAACATTCAATTTAGTTTTAAGAAATATAAGTTGTATTTTTGAAATTGTGAGTTCTCTGAGTTTAATTGATCACTTGCAATATTTGCCGCTTTGTGGTTACACATGTTGTTTTTGCCTTATTTAAGGATCAGCTGAACTCTAACGAGGAACATATTCATTTAAAGTAGAATAAGAACTAGTGTTAGTCAGTTTGAATGCTACAGCATCAGCGCTAGAACCTTTTTTTGTGTTAATATGTTTTAAAAAACCTTTTAAGATAATCTGTCTTAAGATAATATTAGAGATTTTTGGCCACACATTGGGAATAGTGAGTTGTGTTGAGGAAAATCAGCAATAAAGTGTGAAGCAAAAAGTTTAGCTTAAAACCTGCCTTTTTTTAAAAAATTTTACGATAGTATTATCTGGCCGTGTTAGAATATTGAATTTAGTGAATCTATGACTTATGGCCTTAGCGACTGGGCTAAAAGACCGGAAATTGTTGGAAAATGTAAAAAGTTATGAATGAATGAATTTAGGGAGGTAAAGTGCGTTGACTGCTATGGTCTATAAAGTTTATTTCATTTAAGAATTTTCTTATTTGTTTATGCCAGATGTTATGGGAATGGATAATGAATTTCAAGTTGTGCGGAATTCCGTATTTTTCCCTTGTTTCTGTGTAGTTGTGTTTCAAAAATGTGTTTTATGATGAGAGGAGATCTACATATGAGACATGTAAGGGGGTTATGATTGCTTTTAAAATAAAGTAAAAAGTTAGTTTTTAATTATTTGATTGGGTGCTTCCTTGGTTTCAGCGATTATTTCTTCTTCTATTACAGGGAATATCAAGGATGTTACGATTTATGATTTTAGGGTTTTCACGCTATTGTCGGTACGCATTTAAAGGGCATTTCTTCGAGAACGAGATGTAAGCTTCCATGCTAACCAAAATGTCATCGAAAACTGCAGTCAGATGGGTCGTCGGCTGTGAAACTAACTTCTAACCAAGGGAAAGTTCGAAAATATTTCATTTTCAGATTAGTTTTTAATAGAGATGAGCGATATTATCATATCTGTAAGTTTTACCTGTGATTTAGATAGTCACAGATAATACCTGCAACCCAATTTTTAGTGTTCCGTACGGAACACTTATAAGATGACTTCGGTGTCTGACCGTCTGTCTGTCTGTCTGTCACACTCGATTTTCTCCGAAACTATTTGTCATAGAAAGTTGAAATTTGGTAATAATATAAGAATTGATGGCCTGATCAGAGCCGTGTAGTTTTGAAAGTTAAATTTTGACTTAAGCGGTTCTCGAAAAGTACTGATCAAAAAATTTGTGTAGATTGAACGAAAATTATCACGACTGCATTACCTTTAATAATTTATCTAGTATATAAAAAAACAAAATTTTCAAGGTCATCAGTTTTCAGCAAAGATTGGAAACAAACTTTATTGAAAACTCATTTGGGATGTGTTTTGTGAAGTCACTGATCAGTTTATACCTCCGTAACAATTTTTTTTATTTTAAAAGCAGTCAACGTACGGAACCCTAATTGCACAAGTTCAACTTGCACTTGACCGGTTATTTTCAAAGCAGCGACTCTAGTGGCTGTTTTAAATACTCGCTGCATACGCAGGTATCGCAGAGTCGCCTCACCTGAATTTAATGATCGGCGACGGCGCCTATCATCTCTTTACAGATAACGGTCGCACTCGGCCTACAACTCACAGGTACACGATATTGGACTGTCGCTTCGCCGTTGGATGGTAAAACGATGTTAGCTCAAATAATTACAAAGTAAAATTTTGTTGTATAAATTTATTTGTAAATATTTATATACATATATTTAGGCAGAAAGATGTTAATAAAAAAAACTAATAAAACAATAAAAGCACTCTCAAAATGAATAAAAAAAAAAAATATGGGTCACCAAATTGGCTGGTTCTGACAGGCGCCGTTGTCAATCATTAAAGAGCAGTAGTTTCGGATTTCCAGAGATTTCGGACGGAGTAACGCAGCAACCTAGTCGCTATTGAGTTCATCGCTAGTTTTGAAAAATAGGTTAAGACGGCTGGCGGACTCTTCGTTATGGTTACGAATTCGTGTTGGTTCATCAATTAGCCTAGTAAAACTAGAGTTTTCCGGGCATTGCTCGTCATTGGTAGCATTTCGCCTTATCTCCCATAATCTCGAATTCCCCCGTAAAACAGGGGCTTATATCTCTTTATCTATCATTATTCAAGCCATTCTCCAAATATTTCTCCTTATCTCCCAGGATCTCCAACTTTCCCCATATTTTAAAGGCTTATATATTGCATTTTCTATCATTTTTCCTCATTATTTCCAATTATTTCGCCTTATCTATCATAATCTCGAATTCTCCCCGTAATACAGGGGCTTATATCTCTTTATCTATCATTATTCAAGCCATTCTAAAAATATTTCTCCTTATCTCCCAGGATCTCCAACTTTCCCATATTTTAAATGCTTATAAATTGCATTTTCTGTCATTTTTCTCCATTATCTCCAATTATTTCACCTTATCTCCCATAATCTCGAATTCTCCCGTAATACAGGGCTAAATACTTAAATTAGTTGATATTGTGATATGTAAATAATCGATGTTGCCTATAAGTGAGGGTTTTTTTTAACTTTAACTTTAATATCACTTCATGGTCAATAGATGGGGCAGATGAACCTTGTGGTTTGTTAAATTATTATTTGTCATCGCATAAAAACAAAGTTTTGGCGTTCTAAAGCCTCTTCTCGTTGGAAAGATAAATCGCTTCTGACATAAAGACAGATTCCAAAGTTACACCTAAACCATACAAGTCACAGGATAGAGAAAATTGACAAGAGATTAGATGAGGTTTATTAGATTGCAGGTGTGAGCACTGAAATTATGTTCATGTTTAAACATCGCATATTGCAAAAATCTACTTTAAAATATCAATCGCCTGATGTTGACGCCCTGAACCAGGACGGGGACGGGAAGCTATTTTTTGAACCTGAGAGTTTTATCATGCTATTTACTTAGTATTTTTATGAAATTAAACTTTCTGATATTTCTAATTAAAGTATATTTACATTTTTTTTATTAGTATTTTTTTTATAATTTCATATTTTCCAGCTGACCTAAATTAATAATTTTTGATCGGATATTATTTAGATCGACTATCTTGAAAAGGTTAATTTTTGGAGTGTCGATGAGTTGACACAATAATTTAATTAATTTGAAAAGAGATAACTAAACGCAACGAGGAAGTTAGGGGAAACGAAAAAATGTCATTTTACTTGATTTCACTTATATTTATGATTTCAATTTTAGTAAAAATACGAAAGTTTACTAGGAAGTTTAGTCAGATAACAATATAGAAAAAATGGGATAAAGATAAGCAAATATCATTAGGTAGGTCTTCATAATGGCCGTAGTAATACTATATTTTTTTACGGTCTCGTTTTAAAGCAAATTTCTTCATGTTAAATACCTAGCTTTACAAGATACAGTTTGATTCATGTTTTAGCTTCAGATTTAAATTATAATCTACATAGTTTTGAAAGGTATTACAGGTTTTTTTTTGAATCTTAGCGGTATTAAACCTGTTTTTGAGACGATAATAGTTTTGCTTGGAATATGCCCCCCCCCCCAAAATGTGCCTTTACTTAAAATAAAAAGAATAAACTTAAAAATTAAGCTATTTAAGATGAACGTGAAAAATAAAAAATAAAATACCTTATGATTATAATAAAATACAACTAATTTAGTATATATATTTCGTTGTACTATGTACAGAGTGTTTCGACAAGAAATTCAAGTCTTTTTCTTTAAAGATCGTTCAAGATTTTAATTATTTTCACTAATTTTGAATGTTGATCCATTGCTTAAAATATTTCTTTTTACCTTTTATTGCGATTTTTCCAATTTTCGTTGCTGCTTTGGTTACCACAACGTCAGGAGTTTTTAATAAAAATCCCCAAAAAATACGTATATTTATTATTGTGGTGAAATACCTAAAAATATTTTTTTCTTAAACATGAATCAACCATAAAAATTTACAGATCTTGCGTAAAAAAAAATGTCTTTATTATAGACAAAAAAACTGTGCAATCAAATTAACAATATCATGTGATATAAATAGACACAAGTCTGCACATTTTCAGGTGTTACGATATATGACTAGCAGCAAATGTATAAATTTGGACATGCTCTAACATCACTTTCAGTTTAATTGGAAGCGAACGTGACATTGTTATTCTTAATAGAATCCTGTTTGCCTATTTTTAGGCGTTATATTCCAAGTAAAATTACCTTTTAATTTTTCGACGTTGTATTCTATGAACAGAGAGTCGTAAAAATAGTTTTTATTATTGAAGTAGCTGATTCTTTAAGGCAAGTCGAGAACCGCTCACTTCTGTTCTTCTCAATTCCGACATTTTTAAAATTTTGAAAAATCCCATTTATCGTTTTTTTTGTGATGTCTGTTTCAACAATATTGCCAAATGTTCACCTTTTTCCCCGTAAGATGATCTTTCGTTAAAAATTAGTTTCAAAAAAACTGGGTTTTCCACAAAAAACAACAAAAATTGAATTTAACTATTCTTCCAATATATATATATATATATATATATATATATATATATATATATATATATATATATATGTATATATATATATATATATATATATATATATATATTATATATATATATATATATATATATATATATATATATATATATATATATATATATATATATATATATATATATGTGCAATCGTCACTGTTTATAGTGAAACTCTATATAGTGAAAAAGTCTTTATAGTGCAATTTTTTCAAGACCTAGAATATTTTAATGAAATTTCATGTAAAAAGCCCTGTATATAGTGAATCTGTAAAATAGTAACATTCTATATAATAAAAATTGTATGTATAAATTTTTATGCATTTATTGAGATCTTGGTCATTTCGGGTTTCCTATTTTTATCTAACATTAGCACGAATTCCATGTTTATGACGCGTTCTTTGAAAAGGTTCTTAACGCGTTTATAACGCCTAACGGTTGGCAATAAATCAGGTAGATTTCTGTGAGAAACCTGGGGAATAACCCATTTTATAGAAACCCGGGGAAAAACCCATTTTATAGTCGAGGCCTAGTAATTCGCAAATTCAGGTTCAGTTTCTTTTTGTTTAAGTAAGATGTCCAAGCGAGTGTGTTTAAGTTTAGCTGAGAAAATTAAAGTTTTGGAGGAAGTTGATAAAGGCTGCAAAAAAATTGATGTTGCTGCAAAATTTGGTGTTTCTCCAAGTTGCGTCTCTCTGATAATAAAAAGTCGCGACAATATCATCAAGAAACCTAGTGTTCCAAGCAGTCGAAAACGAGTACGGGTGAGTACTTATGAGGATATAAATGAAGCAGTTTTACGATGGTTTCAAGTGGCCCGTACGCATCAAAACGTACCAATATCGGGAAATTTAATAAAGCAAAAGGCTCTACAATTTGCTAAAGAATTTAACTGCGTTAATTTTCAAGCTAGTGAAGGGTGTTTGAGTGCCTGGAAGACTCGCAATTCAATTGTTTTCAAGACGGTGTCTGGCGAGAGTGCAAGTGTTAGTCAGGAGGACTGTGACATTTGGACTGAAACTGTTTTAAAAAGTGCATGGAAAAAGTACGAGCCAAAAAACGTTTTCAATTGTGATGAAACCGGTTTGTTTTTTAAATGTTTGCCAATTAAAACTTTTGCTTTTAAAAGTGATAAATGTTTTGGTGTTAAAACAAGTAAAGAAAGGGTGACACTTATGGTTGGAGCAAACATGGATGGCTCAGAAAAACTGAAATTACTGCTCATAGATAAAAGCAAAAATCCCCGTTGTTTAAAAGGAGTTAAATCTCTGGAGTTAGATTACGCCAATAATAAAAAGGCATGGATGACTTCTGAGATTTTCGAAAGATGAATCAAAGAACTGGACTCGAAAATGAAAAGCCAAAAGCGAAATATTGTGATGTTTATAGACAGTTGTCCTGCACATCCAGTTACTGTAAATAAAAAAATTAAAGAATATTGAATTGATCTTTTTTCTGCCAAACATGACCTCCAAATTGCAACCTATGGACCAGGGTATTATAAAAAACATTAAACATCATTACAGAAACAGAATTGTTCACAAAATTGTTAATGCTATTGATAACAACCTTCCAGTCCAAAAATTGATTACCCTTAAAGAGTGTATAACCGAAGTCGCTAACGTATGGAGTGAAAATGTTTCTCAGAAAACTATCAAAAACTGCTTTTCTAAAGCAGGTTTTACTGAACAAACTGACGAATGGGAAGAAGAAGACGAAATGGATCTCGCTACCTTAAAAAGGCAATGGGGTATTCTACAAAAAAACTGCTACCGTCGACGCAGATTTTTTACTTGAAGATTTCTTAGAAATCGACAATGATGTTGGCACGACAGATCCCCAACTGACCAAGACATAATTGAAGATATAAAAAGTATAGAAGATCATGAAGAAAAAACTGAAACCGGGGAATGTCCTGCTAAATTTAGTGAAAAAATGAAATAAGAAATGCATTTGACATTGCGCGAACTACTCTTAGGGGCCAGGAAAGTGTATCTGATCAAATCTTTATGCATTTGAATAAATGCGAGAATTTTGTTGAGCAATAATTATTTTTCAAAAGTAATGTTCAAAAGAAAATAACTGATTATTTTTCCTAGTACGTATGTACGTAGTATGTACATATGTATTAACAGATTTTGTATTATTCTTTTTATTTCGTATGTAGTACATACATACATAAAGTCCGTACGTTATATCTTTACACGTGCGTCATAGTTTTCAGACGACTATTATATTTTTTGTCTCTTTTTACCAATACCTACGATTTCTTGGTGAAAAGAGACAAATAATATAATAGTCGTCTGTTATATGGCCTGAAAACTATGACGCACGGGTAAAGATATAACGTACGGAATTTATGTATGTATTTAGCCCTGTACATGCTATGTACTATTTAAACTTTCAAACGTTTAATAAAATCTTTTCTAATAATTCAATTTTGCAATTTTTTTGTTGCTTGTACTTTATAAAATACAAGTAAATGCAATATAAAATACATACATAGCAATATATACGGATTTTTCTTTATATAGTGAAAAACTTTCTATAGTGAAATTTCGGTCAACATTTTGGTCTTTCACTATATAGAGTGTCCACTGTATATATATATATATATATATAATATATATGTATATATGTATATATATATATATATATATATATATGTATATATGTATGTATATATATATATATATATATATATATATATATATATATATATATATATATATATATATATATATATATATATATAGTAATATATATATAGATATTATATATAGCTTATATAAAATATATAACAAATATCCTTTTATGTACAGGTTCGGGGTAATTTACATAATTAAAATTTCCTTTGCCAATACATCGAGAAAGTCAACAGAACATTGGACAGTCTATTTTAAGGTGTAAATTGGAACAGTTTTCCCTTACGAGTTGCAGGGGAAAGCAATACGAAAACATTTTATCTGTTGAAAAAACAACTTTAGTTAGTTTATGTTATTTTAAGTACTAAGTTACCTCTTTTAAAATACCTAACCCTAGTTATACTTTGTTTTACCAGTTGCTTTTTAAAAATCTTGGAGATATAATTCATTTAATTTATTACAATATAAAATAATAAATTTTAAGCATGGTATTGTTACAATGATCCAGATTATTATCAAAATTCGATTAAATTGTTTATGAAGTATCTATTTATCACATGGCAAAGAACCATTTGTCATGATTATTTTTTCTCAGTTATCCATAATCCAACACGATTAGTATCTATTAGATGATTTTCACAATATATATATATATATATATATATATATATATATATATATATATATATATATATATATATATATTTTTTTTATATATATATATATATATATATAAATAATAAAATTATTTAAAGAATATTTGGCCACACACACAACGTCAACAGATATTACGATATCCTCGCCGATATCGATCCAAAAAGGTAATCTCTATTCAGGCGAAGAGGTTACCGCCACACCTTATCAGTCTACCCTCTGTTCTCTTATTTGTCGAATCCATCCCGAAACGCGTTTCTCCGTATCACTGCTCATCAGTCGGGCTAGGATCGACAAAAAGGAGAACAAAATTTTCAGGTACTTAAGCCAGTAGTGACGGCCAATAATGATAAGATATAACGCCTACCTCGTAGGTGACACTTCATCGGAGGCTGACTCGCTGCAGTCATTCGCCGATAGACTGCGAACACTTAACCACAGATGGCGCGAACGTGCGAGGGATCCCCCCTCAGGCATATATGGAAAATTCTGTTCTCTTGTTTGTCGATCATACCCCGACTGATGAGCCGTGATACGGCGAAACGCGTTTCGGGATGGGTTCGACAAATAAAAGAACAGTTGGTACACTGCTGAGGTGCGGACTTTCGTCTGTTTTCAGTTGTTCTTACATTAAACCATATATATATATATATATATATATATATATATATATATATATATATATATACATATATATATATATATATATATATATATATATATATATATATATATATATATATATATATATATACAGTGACTCACAGTTTAAATGATGCAGTCGCTATAAGAAAAGACTAACTGGTCTCAGTGCCTCTTTATTTATTTGGAAAAAACAACTTATTGAAATTAAATTAGTAAAGACTCTTCTAAAAAGGTATGTATTACTTTTTGTCTTAAATATGCCTTACTTAATTAACAATAAATAATTAATTAAATTGTATGCGATTTTAACGTCACAGCTTAAATGATGCAAAATTCAATATACCAAAATTATTAGAGAAAACAAACTGTAGAATTTGAAATAAGCCTGCTAATATTTGGTCGGGCCTCCCTCATTATCAATAACGACTTGTAATCTTCTGGACAATGATTCAACTAACTTTCTAGTATACTCCGGGGAAATAGTGTTCCATGCTTCAGTAATTTTTACTTTTAATTTAGATTTATTTGATATTGGAGCACTATTTACTTTATTTTTTAATGTCAGCCACAAATTTTCAATTACATTTAATTCTGGTGACTGGGCTGGTATTTTAATAACATTTGGACAGTTATAAAGCAACCAACTGCAGACTCGAAATGACGTGTGCTTTGGATCACTGTCGTGATAGAACCGATAATTGTTTTCAATATCTAATTTTTGGGCACTAGCGATGAGATATTGCCTTAGTATATCCAAGTACACATATTGGTTCATATTCCCTTCGACGAAATGCATGTTACCTACTCCTGCAGATGACATACAGCCCCATAACATCACTTCACCTCCACCGTGCTTTACCGTAGGTTTCATATTTTTCAATTGTAATTCTTCGTTAGGCTTTCTCCACACTGATATTTTTCCATCGGACCCAAATAAGTTTATTTTGGTCTCATCAGCAAATATTACTGAACTCCAGAAGTTCAAGTCTTTATTGATATGCTCTCTGGCAAATTCCAATCTCACGCGTCTATTTCTTTGGCTAATGAAAGGCTTATTTCTAGCAGTTCGACCATGTAAATTATTATTTCGCAAGATCCGTCGAACTGTTTCGGGGTTACACCTTTTTCCAAACTGTCTTTCCACCTCGGCGCACAACTTTGGCGCACTTTTTTTGCATTATTTGATACTTCTCTTAAAATCCATCTTTCTTCACGTTCATTGAAGATCTTATTCGGAGCCAACCTTGACTTAATCTCGACTCTATTTTTATTCCGGTAACGTTCAATGATATGCTGAACAGTTGACGGACATTTATTTACCATTTTGGCTATGTCTCTTTGGCTGTATCCATTCCTGTAATGAGTAATAATTAAATTTCTCTCAGAAATTGTAGTTCGACGACCCATTCTTAAACAATTTCGTTTTATTGAATGAAAAAATGTCAAACTAAACAAAAAACAATTGCACTAAGAAATCAAAACAACGCCACCTTCGTAAATTTCAAAATACGATAAGTTTTGACCCCTGTTGTTATTTTGCATCATTTAAGCTGTGACGTTAAAATTGCATATGATTTGATTAATTATTTATTGTTAATTAAGTAAGGCATATTTAAGACAAAAACTAATTCATACTTTTTTAGAAGACTCTTTACTAATTTAATTTCAATAAGTTGTTTTTTTCCAAATAAATAAAGAGGCACTGAGATCCGTTAGTCTTTTCTTATAGCGACTGCATCATTTAAGCTGTGAGTCACTGTATATATATATATATATATATATATATATATATATATATATATATATATATATATATACATATATATATATATATATATATATATATATATATATATATATATATATATATACCCTTATTATATTGAAACTAGTAAATATCTATAGAATTACCGGTCAAGTGCAAGTTGAACTTGCGCAATTAGTGTTCCGTACGTTGATTGCTTTTAAAATAAATTTTTTTTAAGGAGGTATAAAATGATCAGTGACTTCACAAAACACATCCGAAATGAGTTTTCAACACCTGCTTTAAAATATCGATCGCTTGATGTTGACGCCCCTGAACCAGCACCCACTCGAAGCTCTGAACGGGAAGCTATTTTTTGAACCTGAGAGTTTGATCATGCTATTTACTTCCACTTTACTTGGTATTTACATGAAATTAAACTTTCTGATATTTCTAATTATTTAAAGTATATTTACATTTTTTTTTAATAACATTTTTTTTATAATTTCATATTTTCCAGCTGACCTAAATTAATAATTTTTGATCGGATATTATTTAGATCGACTATCTTGAAAAGGTTAATTTTTGGAGTGTCGATGAATTGACACAACAATTTAATTAATTTGAAAAGAGATAACTAAACGCAACGAGGGAGTTAGGGGAAACGAAAAAACGTCATTTTACTAGGAAGTTTAGTCAGATAACAATATAGAAAAAATGGGATAAAGGTAAGCAAATATCATTAGGCAGGGCTTTATAATGGACTTAGTAATACTATATTTTTTTACGGTCTCGTTTTGAAGGAAGCAGATTTCTTGATGTTGAATACCTAGGCTCACAAAATACAGTTGATCAGTGACTTCACAAAACACATCCCAAATGAGTTTTCAACAAAGTTTGTTTCCAATCTTTACTGAAAACCTAGAAATTTTTGTTTTTTTTTTATATATATTATTAAAGGTAACGCACTTGTGATAATTTTCTTTCAATCTACACCCCGTGGAGAATATTTCAGAATTTTTTCAAAATATTTTTATAAGTACTTTTCGAGATAAGGCGGGTGGACAGCGATTTTTCGCGATTTTTTAAAAAAGAGAAAAGTGCGCGCAAGTATTACATTATATATATATATATATATATATATATATATATATATATATATATATATGTATGTATATATATACATGTATGTATATATATATACATATATATATATATATATATATACATATATATATATATATATATATATATATATATATATATATATATATATATATATATATATATATATATATCACAAGCTTTCATTTGACACCACACTTGACCTAGTAAAAAATTTTTTTTTCACTTCCGATTTCACCCGCCAAAACTAACCCCTTAAGTCAAAATTTAACTTTCAGAACTACATAGCTCTGATGAGGCCATTAATTCCTATATTATTACCAAATTTCAACTTTCTGTGACAAATAGTTTCGGATAAAATCGGGTGTGACAGACAGACAGACGGACAGACACCGAAGTCATCTTATAAGTGTTCCGTACGGACTAAAAAGGGATTGCAGAAAAATACTTATCAATAGCGGTTCGACCCTAAAGAAATGACGAAAGGCATGGAATGTTAAAATTAAGCTACATTAACTTGAAAAATTTATTCAAAGGTGAACTGTTGACATAAAATTCACTACACTGAACTAAACATTTCACATTTTAAAAATAACAGTATAAACAGTCGAGAATAAGTCAGGAATAAATGTATTACCTAAACGAGTAAGAGTCAAAAATATTTATGCAAACATCGGCCACGACAGGCAAGCCGTTGATATTATTTGTTTATTGTAAACGTAATTAGAGTGGTATTCCGAAATCAACATCGACTTTTCAGAAAAATGGCTCAGATATCGTACTTTTCCCGCAATAATTTATTACTGATGTTTTAATAAATCACCTTTTAGTTATAAATATTTTAAACCAGTAAGTAACTGTCAAAACCAGAAACGAAATAATTGGAATATGTCATGTTTCCATTTTATAGAGGCTACACATAATAAGTTCACAGGTTGATGCTTAATCACTATGTAATTGAAACTTTACACATAGAAGGATTTTAATTTGGGAAATTTAGTTAACAATTTTTGTTGCCCTTGATACGGAGCAGCGCCCTTAGTAAGCGTTTAAGTTGCCCTTATTGGAAAATTATTAATAAAATTAAAGATATACTCCGAGAATTTGTTTTACCTTGATGTGATACCTCTAGAAATAGTTTACAACCTTAACATACATGGTTCAAGACGCGAAGCTCTATAACCGCCTGACAAAATATCTCGCGAAGTATAGGTTACATCTAAAACGGAAGGTGGAACAAATTGTCTGTGTATTTTTTTTTGATTTTAATGATTTTAGTATAAGGGTGATTGACACCCTTATCAAAGGTTCAAGACGCTAAGTTGTATAATTACTAGCTAACACGTCTACAATGTATCAACCTCATGATGGAGGAAATTTTTTGGGTATACTTTTTAATCTTTGTTTTATACGTTCCTTACGCCCATCTTAATATCCAATGAAAATTTTTAACTAAATTTGTCAAAAAAATCCTTCTGGGTATAAAATCATGATTAAGTATCAATAGTGATTAAATATCAACCAGTGAACTCGTTATATGTAGTCTCAGTAAAATGAAAACTCATTGAGATAGATGTCGTTGGCAATATGCTCGCATCAACTGGAATTCACCAATTAGTTTTAGAAAGCAACCATAACATTAATTGAATTTACATTTAGTGATAGTATACGAATACCAAAATGTTTATAGAAATAATTGAAATAAAAGAGAAAATCGATTTTAACGGTATGCCATCAAATAAGAATTAGTTTGTTTTGTTTTTAATTGATTTGTGTGTATTTTAAAAGAAATAATAGTTTTATATAAACTAAAAACTAAAACAAAAGTTTGAAACGGTGTATTGTTAATACCTGATTAATTTGACAACGCAGCGAAGTAAGTAATTGCTATTAAATTATTTCTCACCGTCGAATTAATGTTATCGGAGACTCTCTCACTTTTTATCTCTCATTAAAAAACCTTTTGTCACAAGAACATTGTTTACCATTTCGGTATTACTTTTAGAATTGTTATTTGAAGAACATTTCTCGAATTCTGGTTCCATTTTTCCCAACCATGTAAGGTGAACTGTAACGTTAACGTCAGCTGTTAAGGGACAATAACCTAGGAAACGTGGAAACGCACGAAATCTTCTTTATTATGATTAAATTTTTTTTTCCAAGTCTACGTATTATTTATTATAATCTTCTTTTTAGTGTACCGCACGGAACACTTATAAGATGACTTTGGTGTCTGTCTGTCTGTCACACCCGTTTTTTCTCCGAAACTATTTGTCATAGAAAGTTGAAATTTGGTAATAATATAGGAATTAATAGCCTCATCAGAGCCATGTAGTGTTGAAAGTTAAAATTTTGACTTAGAGGTTAGTTTTGGGAGGTGAAATCGAGTGTAGTATCAAATGAAAGCTTGTGAAAACACGAGTAAAATATATATATATATATATATATATATATATATTATATATATATATATATATATATATACGAGTATATATAATGTAATACTTCCACAGAATTTTCTTTGTATTATTTTTAAAAAATCGCGAAAAATCGCTGTCACCCCCCTTATCTCGAAGAATACTGATCAGGAAATTTTAAAAAAATTCTGGAATATTCTACATGGGGTGTAGATTGAACGAAAATTATCACGAGTACATAACCTTTAATAATTTATCTGTTATATAAAAAAAAACAAAAATTTCGAAGTCATCAGTTTTCAGTAAAGATTTGAAACAAACTTTGTTGAAAACTCATTTGGGGTGTGTTTTGTGAAGGCACTGATCATTTTATACCTTCGTAACAAAAATTTTTATTCTAAAAGCAATCAACGTACGGAACACTTATTGCGCAAGTTCGACTTGCACTTGACCGATTATATTATTAGATGAATTGTTCCTCAAATGTGAAAATTTGCAATTATTGAATGCGTATATTTGGCAAAACTGAGCACTTTCCATATCTTGTTAATCATTTTCGTCTTCTCTAGTCTAATGGCAGCCATTGATCTGTCAGTTAAAAATTAATTTAGCTAAACAACCCAGTTTTTTCTTCTTTTTTAATTTTTCAAAATTTAGCTAAAAAACCCAGTTTTTTCTTCTTTTTTAATTTTTTCAAACATATTCAAATTTAAAAGAAATATATTGGCTGACTCCACGAGTTACTCATTTCAATATCTTGACACCCCATATATATATATATATATATATATATATATATATATATATATATATATATATATATATATATATATATATATATATATATATAGGTGTTTATAATTATACATATAAATTTACTATTCTTATTTTATTAATATTATTTTTTGAATAATAGTTTATCTTCAACAGCCACGTTTACCTTAGCCCTCACGAAATTTTCCTTAAGGGCACATTATCCATCCCTTCCTGACCCAACTCTCATAATTTATGAAATATTTTATCAGTTTGACCATAAATTAATTTTGCTTGGTATGTTTACGAGATTCCGTTGTGCATATTAAAAGCATTTAGGAAAGTCAGGATTAATTACTATTATAACTTTATTAATAACATAAATAAAACCAAGCTATATCTTTTATAGTTGCAATGACCTAAATATAAAGTACTAATTCAGTGGCAGCCGTAGCCCGACGATATGGTTCTGTTTTACCATACCATTTAGCAGATATCGGTACATTCCTAAAGCTGACATTGCTGAAAAGGAATGTTGTTGGTTGGACGCCACTCGGGCCAGAAACAACTGACTATGAAATTAAGGTCTTTCCCGCTCCGCACTTGGATGGGACGTATATCTGAAGTCAGACTTGGTAGAACTGAGAGCGGACCTCGTTGGAAACTGCCGATGGCATAGTGTTGCTGGAAACAGACCACTTGGACCGGAAATCACGGAGAGTGGAGACAGTCTTTTTCTTGTTCTTAAGTGGGATACTTATTTGAAATGGGACTCAATGAGAGATATATTTATCGCACATATACAGCTTGTTATTCCTCGTAATCTCCTCTTGCCCCGGCTAGTCCATAACTTTCAACACTCATACTTTTGGTGCAACGACAAACCACTTACTTGAGGATCTGTTTCCACTCAGCCGTTATATTTCTTCTTTTTCTGTAATTTTTTACGGACGATAAAATTTTTTTAGAGCTGTTCTGATTACGAGTTACACTGTTCACTGATGAGATCGGACATGTAATTCTAAAAATCGCAAAATCGCGAAGACCGAAGGTCCACACACTTGCCGCTCCTGGAGCGCTTTAGACCCATAAAAAAAAGTACTAGAGCGATCTCTATACCGAAGTCAACAGTGTTCCCTTTTATATTGATCTCTATTTTGTAGTTACTCCTAAATATCTAATAGTGGTATTAGTACTCCCTTTTACAGTTATTGCCATTCATTCAATGGCGGTATTAGAACTGTATTCTCTTATAATAACATAGATACTAAATCTAATTTTCCCAATGTGTTTTGCTCTTGAATTAAAAGTTTTGGCGGTTTCATACCGAATGGCGGTGAGGTTTGTTGGCTATTGGCACTTTAGTGTGTATGTTCTTTACATTTCCCCTGCTATCACTGTGTGTGTACGGTTTTTCACCTAGGCGGGCTGATGAACTCTGATCTGGATGAAACATTCATGTCCTAGTGTGGTGATTCATAGATGGCATGCCCCGGTAATCCATAAGTTTGGACGCTGGTTCTTTGCATGCAAGATGCATTTACTTAAGGGTCCTGGTCCACTAAGCTCGATATATTCTTTTCTTTCCTGTATAATTGAAATTATACTTAAATTTGAAATAATATCATTGCCAAAGATGATACAGAATGTAAGTATTGAGACGAAAGAAAAGCAAAAAAAATTTATTCAATTTTCAAAATAGTAATGTTAATGTTTACAGAATAAGAAAACACGGTTTTCAAATAAGAATACAACCGAAAAATACAAGAGCAAGAAGAAAAATCACATATATTAGCGTGTGAAACCATACAAAAAATAATGCCTCTGAATAATTTATAAGTTTGATATGTGGGTCCATAATATATTCCAAAATACGTACACTGTCAAATGTGTAAGCAAGTGTACTAAACGAAACTCAATAAGAATAATTTCTATGCAAAACGTATGTTTTATTCAGAGTACAAACCGGTCAGAAAAAAAAATATATCGTGTGTACTAATTTAAATTTTAAATGGAAAAGACTTAAACCAACCCCTGTGATATGATTTCGACATTTTTATAACATATATACGAGTGGGACCCAAAAGTAACGGGAATTTATTTTTAACAAAAGTTTTATTAATTTTTTCTACAAACAACTATTAATTTCCTTCAACATAACTCTCTGTGGGAGATGATATACTTATTCAATCTTTTATTCCATTGTTCGAAGCATTTAAAAAATTAAATTCGTCTGATCCAATATCCTTCAGAGCCTGCATCGTTTTTTCTTTCACCTCTTCTATATGAGCAAAACGTCCTCCTTTCAGGTCCCTTTTCATCCTGGGAAACAAAAAGAAGTCGAATGGAACTAAATCCGACGAGTAGGGTGGAGCAAGATGTCTTGCAATTTTTTGTCAAAAATTGGCGCACAGTGAGAGCCATGTGGGCTGGCGCGTCGCCGTGATGAAAAAATCAATCGCCCACTGCTACAATTCGCACAATGTCGCGCAATCTATTTAATATTTCAAGGTAGAATTCTTGGTTCACTGTGGTGGAACAAATTCCGACGATCCCTCTCTTATCAAAAAAACAAATGAGCATTATTCACTTCACTTCACCTAACGAGCTTTTTTAGAATGAAAAATGCACGGTTTTCCATTGACTGGACTATTGTTTTGTCTCAGGATAGCACCATGATTCATCTCCTGTGATGATTTTGGAAAAAAAATCGGGGTCAGTGTCAAATTGCTCCTTCAGTTCATGACAGGCCTCCAGGCGTCGCTCTTAAAAAACGATGAGTATATGAAACAACTTTTACAAAAAAAATTTCAGGAACCTTTCACAACCTTATATGCAAATGCCGCTTGGCCGACTGATTTGGGAGGAGTGTAACTACATCGCCCTAACAGGCGAATCATATACTACAAGTACCAACCGTGACACAATTTCCGTTACTTTTGGCTCCCCCTAATTGTGAAAGATAAATTACTCCTTTTGAAAACAACAACACGTGTTCATATTTTTACGGGAATTTTTGAATACATACACTTTGAAGTATATTTTTTTAGTATTCACGAATAAAAATATTGGTAAATAAATAAATAAATAAATATACATATATATCTATGTACATATATATATATATATATATATATATATATATATATATATATATATATATATAAATATATATATATATATATATATATATATATATATATATATATATATATATATATATTCTATAAAAACCGTTGTCACACTTATACACCGCATATTTAAAGAATCACTATAAATATAAATTTGGAACCGTAACCAATGCCTCGCAATTTGCTTTTTCCTTTTACAGTCTTCTATAATATAGTATAAGAAAATATTTCGTTGTATTGTCATAATTTTCTCTATTTTTTTCTTTATTACAGATTCGACAAACTTGCAGCCGAACACCACTGCTTACGAATCAAACTTCTCGGTGACTGTTACTACTGTGTGTCGGGTCTTCCCGAGGCACGACCCGATCACGCTCACTGCACCGTTGAGATGGGTCTTGACATGATTGATGCAATCGCGTAAGTAGATTTGTTTTGTATGAAGTTACAAGGAAATATTTTGTGCTTTCACGCTTGAAAGTTCCAACATTATGAAATATTACGTCGACAAAATGGTGTTGTCTCCACATATTTTAAATAAATATTGATGGACACCGCCTATTTATAAACCGAGTTTTACTAACGGTCTTTCGTAGTCAAATTACATATTTATGTTATTGATATATTAAGGTAAAATATTCAGTTGGCAATCAGCTGTAATTTATATCAAACATACCTCTAACGAGGGTTTGCAGACTTTAACGCAACGCGGCGCGATTAGTTGCAGGAGCAAGTTGGCACAAGTTGTTTTCGCCTCTTTATATCATTATATCACTCCTAAATTCTTTTCTGCGTCAGAATTTATCATAACAACGAACATTAACTTTGTAGGCACAGATAGATAAAAAAATATAACCATGCGCACTAGAAAAATACTGTTAAAATAATATGGTACACTACAGATAAATTTCCAAATTATATGGAATATCTAACATTGACACTGTTTTCAACACAGAAAAAAATTGAGAAATGCTTGAGATCAACAGAAGATACAAGTCCTTAGTACGGGCCTGTCATTTAACGACCCCTAAATGCTTTTCATCAGATAAGTACACTGAGGCTTATATTTCTTAACGGTCTATATAGTATTTAATGATTGCTTGTTAAAATAATCTTTTAAGTAAGCGAAATTCAAGTAATATTTCCGTAAACTGTCGCTTAAATACCAGCTAAAATTGTCTTTTCATAATTCCACATTGACTATGGAAAAGCATTAAGAAATTGCCATTTTTTATTTTTGCCAAGACAATGTAACTGAATAGCTCAATCGCTAGGGGTTTTGAGCTCTCATTAAATGTTAACAGGCTGCATTTTGGCACACACGTAGTTTTTTTGGACGTAGAATACGATAAAAAAAAGTTTGCTAAAGTTTGATGTACGCTAAACGTACAAAATCCACAAAAAAATCAAAAATTCGGTTTTTCGGTAATATCTTGAAAAATAAAAAAGATATCGAAAAACTAACCACATGAAAGAACGGGAAATTTTACAAAACAATATTATATAGATGTTTTCCAGATTTTTTTTATTAGCGTGAGAATTTATTAAAAATTCGGATAAGTGATTTAAAAAATCTAGCGCACCAAACAGGTTAATTTGAAAATCTACTCGCACCTCTCGAAGTTTAATCGATATTACTTGTTTGCAGAGTGTAAAAAAAATAAAAGATAGCTTTTTGAAGGGGAGACTTTCAGCTTTCCGATGATACTATTAGTATTTATTTTTGTTGCTTTATAATTTTAAAACTTAAAACGAAATTTTTGTTTATATGATTTAAACGGACCCACAGTAAATTGCAAACATTTAATCAAATATGGTATTGACAAAAAAATCCTTGTACATGTATCATATTATCATTAAGTTTTAATGTAAGAATAATTGAAAATACCCACATTGTCGGTGTTATTTAAAAATTGAGATCTAAATATAAAAAATTTGCCTGCCGTAATGCGCCGCCGGCAAATTTACGTTCGAAGCAATACGCAATGCTAAAAAAATGTCGGACGATTTTTATTTCTTTAGTTACTGTTAAAAGTATACTTGATATTAAAAAATTATTAAAAACTTGAAAAAAAAACATTCTCTTTTTTTGTAATTTTGCTCTTACAAAAGTGTTCACGATAAACATATTTTTTTGTTATTATTAATCATACAGTTTAAACTTAAAATTAAAAAAATATATATTTAAGGGGGGAAATGAAAGATAAAAGCCTAAGCTTTAAGTATAAAATCTTTATATTTCAGTTGAACCTCCAGGTACAAAGAAAACAGTTATTGAAAACACAAAAATTCGAAATTACTCGAATTTGAATGAATTACGTACACTCTGGCCGTTATATGGGATCCGCCATTTTGAATTTTTCAAATCTATCATCGGATTCTTATTCAGCATCCCGAGAAACCCCTTAATAGCTAATTTCAAGATATTTAACGGAATACAGAGTCATAAATAAGATTGGAAGCATGATTCCCACTACAACTGTATGTGTTAAACCATTTTTTTAATTACTTTAAAACTAAAAAAATAATCTGTATACTATCTTTTTGTAAAATATCACGGTGGTGCTATTAGTTTTTCGATATCTTTTTTATTTTTAGAGATATTTGCGAAAAACCGATTTTTTCATTTTATTTTCGATTTTGTAGGCTTAGCGTACACCTTAGGGCAGCAAACTTTTTTTTGTTGTATTTTACGTCCAAAAAACTACCTGTTTGTCAAAAGACAGCCTGTTAAAATTTAATGAGAGCCTTTCGTCAAAATTTGCCTCTGACTACTGGACTATAAGAAAAAAAGATAAAGAAGTTGCAAAAGGTTTTTTTGCACTAATTTCAATATATTTAAATTAGTTAAATATATCATAATATAATGTGAATAAGATTTAAGTAAATGGCCACTCCGGTACTGGGTTTGTAAAAATTAACAATATGTTATTTGGATTCATAACAGCTTGAACTTGAAGACGCTAGCTCCATCAAATTTGTGTTTAAAGAGGGCACTTCAATCTTCGCAAAAATCAATATATGGTTAACAATTACCACAATGTACCTTTACTTTTACTAGACAGGGCGAATTGGATAAAATATCGCCATACTATCGACTTACAGGAGAAAGATCATATATGACAGGAGATGAACTAAGCTTTTCCAGGTTGATTAGCTGTCCAGAAGTCAAGAAAAATTAAGAGAAAGATCAACTTTAGTTAATCGTTCTTACTTTCAGTTTTCAACAAGTTTTTAATTGTAGCTCTCAGCATCGTTATAACCTAAATCATTAATCATAAGCACCATTAATCTTAGATCGTAAATCTGGATAAAATTAATTAAATAACAATCTTAAATTAAATGAACAGCCAGTACGCTATCATATATATATATATATATATATATATATATATATATATATATATATATATATATATATATATATATATATATATATAATATATATATATATATATATATATATATATATATATATATATATATATATTATAGGCCGGTATAGAGAAGGCTTCGCTACCGCATTGGCCCACAAAATTTTCAGTATTCATGAAAGAAAAATTGGGAAATCTAATTATACTACTATTTCTTGTACGCGACTGTATTTCTCGTAAGCGAAACGTCGGAAGGTCAATTCACTCTGAAACAGTCTAAGCTCAATGTGTGGAACAAACCAATCATAGACGGAAGTCGATTTTAGTGGAAATAGTCTAGTTTTTAACTTTAGATTTAGTCAGTCATCGCTCCTGATGATGATAACATGGTTAGCACGGCCAGTGCAAAGATAAAATGATTGGTGTATTGGTAATAACTGATGTGTAGTGATAAAATCAAACTTTAATATGTACCCATATCAAGATGTTACTGACCTTATTTATATTTAATTAAACCTGCGCTTGAAATACAAAATAATTGACAATATTTTTCTTACTACTCAGTATATATCACCACTACACCAAACACTTTATTTTTGCACTCGACGCGCGTTTCGCTAACCATATTAGCTTCATCAGGAGCGATGATTGACTGTAGTCCTGATGAAGCTAACATGGTTAGCGAAACGCGCGTCGAGTGGAAAAATAAAGTGTTTGGTGTAGTGGTGATATATACTGAGTAGTATCATTGTGCCAAAGATTCCACATTCCCAACTTAATATTTTTCTTGTTATACTCATTCCTATTCGAAATACACTGCCACATGATACCATAACATTTTATAACCAAATCTAATAGCACCCTCCAGACATTGGATCATACAATTTAATATTCGAAAATAACGATGACTTTATTTGAAAGCATTCGAATAACAGTTTAAACTAGTAATATCTAGTAGTACCAATTTTTGCATGTAAATATCCTTATTTAAATTAGTGTTCCCTTTAATCCGACATTCCAACGAACCTCGTCCTAAGCAAAAAACCTATTAATTTTTTTTCAATGTTAAAATTTATATTCGTAGTTCGGGTTCAGGAATATAGGCTTAAGATTGACAATCTTTTATCATAAATCCCTTTACACATGGCCACACAAATAGAGGATGAAGGCGGCATTTTAAGACTTTATAAATTTTCTTTTCATTTTTCATACCTTTAAAAAGGTTCGACTTCTCTGTAAGATGTGCATTGACAGGTCATGATTAATTTGGAGTTATTCAAGTAGATTTACGTAAGACTTCCTTTAAAATTATTAAATACTACGTTGACACATTTTGATAAAAGCCAAGTTATTATTTTAGGAATTAAAGATTTTTTTGGGCGCATGATTTAAATTTGAAATATAATAAATACACGAGGTGTACAGTTTGTCAAGTAAGAACGTGCCCGCGATAATTCATTTTTCGGTAGATGCGTTTCATGCGATTCAACAAAAAACCGGTAGAGGGAACTCTTATCTACGTCGCATTTTAGTAAAACTGTCAGTCGAGTCCGAACTTTCGTTGAGATCACGTAAAATCCAAAATGAGTCAGTCGTTTGCGCGTCGGTTCGAGACAGTCTTTCTTTGTTCCCATCCAAAGGGGCCTAAAATGACACATGCTGCGGCCGCTAGATGTACGAAAAAGTCGGTGTTGTTTGGAAAGAAGTGGGTAAATCATTTTAACGAGACGTAAAAATGCCGACGACTTGTCAAAACGTGGCTCGGTTGACAAAGTCACACCGAAAGTCCAAAAAACGAATCGTGTATTTGTTTTCACGGGACCCAAAATTGACGCTGCGTCAAAGAGCGGCAAAATTAAGAAAATCAGGTTTGAACGTGTCCCATGAGACCATTCGACAACATCTTCATGCTCATGATGTCAAATTCCGAAGCACGTTGAAGAAACCTTTGCTTGTCGAAAATAACGTCGCGAAACGGCTTGCTTGGGTCCACGATAAGATACAAGAGTGGCCCTCACAATCGATAGTCTTTTGTAAAGAGAAAGCTGAGAGGAAAGACTCTGTGGACTTTGACTCAGTTGTCTCACAAGACTCGAAAAATTTGCACAGTATGTAGAAAATCTCGTCGACAGCATGCCTCGAAGATACCAGGCGATTATTGATGCAGGAGGCGATTGGACAACTTACTAAGGTAATTGCGCCGTTGTTGGCACACTAAACAATACATTGCCAGCGACCGGAGTTCGTATCATGGCTCGGGAAATGATAATAAAAAAAATATTCAATAAATAATGAAATAAAATAAAAATAAAATTTACATCGTCGATTTATTTACGAGGATGGATAGAAAAGTTCGCGACATCACCAAAAAATAAAATATTTTTATTATAGTACCCTCAATAAGTTCATACTTTCTTTGGTTATCACGATGTATAATTTCGTTGCTGTAGAACTTGTCATTTTTAGGTTAGAACGAGTTTAGTGAGAGCAAGTGCAGCGTTTTTGGAAAAAAGGAAAAAATTGAACAACGTGCGGTCATTAAGTACCTGTTTAAAAACAGATTAACACCAAAGGAGATCCATGATGGTATGAAAACAACACTAGGGGATCTGCTCCGTCATTAACCACTGTGAAAAAATGGGTTGCAGAATTTAAACGTGGACGAGAGAGCATCGAAGATGAACTTCGCTCCATCCAGCCCACGACGTATACGACTGAAGAAAACATCGGCAAAGTGTGTGATCTCATATTGAAAGACCATAGATTAACTATCAGGGAGATTGCAGACACTATAGGCATCTCGTATGAACGAACACAACACATCATTGCCAACGAACTCGGATTCTAAGGTTTCCGCTAGGTGGGTCCCCAGATTGCTTTCAGTTGAACAAAAACGAATTCGACTCACGATTTCTCGCGACTGTTTGGAGATGTTTGAGGCTGATCCACAAGACTTTCTTAACAGGTTTGTGACACTGGACGAAATTTGAGTTCACCAGTATACTCCAGGGTCAAAACAACAATCCAAGCAGTGGAAAAAATCTGGTGAACCGACCCCAAAGAAAGCGAAGGCAATTCTGTCGGCTGAAAAAGTGATTGCGTCAGTTTTTTGGGATGGTAAAGGTATTATTATGGTGGACTACCTTCCGAAAGACGAAACAATAAACTCGACTTACTATTGCACCCTTTTGCGTCGTTTACGTCAAGAAATTAAAGAGAAACGCCTAGGATTACTGAGAAAGAAAGTTTTGTTCCATCAGGACAACCCTCGCATTCACACGTCTGTTGAGTCTATGGCTCAAATTCGCGATTATGGTTTCGAATTGCTACCCCACCCGGCTTATTCTCCTGATTTGGCACCTTCGAACTTTCATCTGTTTCCAAAAAACACCTCGGTGGCCAGAAATGTTCATCAAATGAAGAAGTCGAAGCTGCAGTTAACCAGTATTTTGAAGAAATCTTTTTTTTTAACTGGTTTGGAAGCTGTGGAAAGCAGGTGGAAGAAGTGCACAGAGCTAGGTGAAGATTACGTCGAAAAATAAAAATATTTTTATACGTATTTTATTTTGTTTCCTTGATTAGGCCGCGAACTTTTCAATCCATCCTCGTAGTTTCTTATTGTAATACTTATTTCTACTTGATTCAGTGTGGTTTAGTAGGGCCGTATACTGATACTGTTTCTTTAATGGCCTCAGTACCATTTAGAGTATTCTTTACTTTACTTTATTACCTATTTATTTAAATACGCATGTTGGTCTGTTTGCAACTAATAGCCCGGTACATTACCAGGTGTACAAGTATGAAATGCGGATTTCATACAACAGATGGTGCACCAATGCAGTTTGCGCTATAAAAATTTGACACTGCGCTATTTTGTTGTGTCATCAACAAGTGTCAGACGCGCACGAGTGATAAATTGGAAAAGTGTGTGCATAGTGTTGTGTTGTGTTCAATATGTCGAAATTTATACCGAACAAAGAGCATTCGCGGACAGCATTAATTTTTTGTTTTCATTTGAAGAAAACTGCTGTTGAATCATACCGATTAATTCCAGAAGCTTATGGTGAACATGCTCCACCGCAAGATACGTGTGAACGATGGTTTCGGCGTTTCAAAAGTGGTGACTTCGATGTTGCAGACAAGGAACGTGGAAAACCGCGAAAAAAATACGAAGGTGTGGAATTGCAAGCATTGTTGGACGAAAATGATTCGCAAACACAAAAACAACTCGTCGAGCAATTGGGCGTTAGTCAACAAGCTGTTTCCAATCGGCTACGAGAGATGGGAAAGATTCAGAAGACTGGTAGATGGGTACCACACGAGTTGAACGACAGGTAAATGGAAAAGCGCAAAAACACGTGTGACATTTTGCTCGCTTGGTACAAAAGGAAGTCGTTTTTGGGGGATGAAAAGTGGATTTGTTTTCAGAATCCCAAGGGCAAAAAAATCATGGGTAGACCGCAAGACCGAATCGCTTTGGCAAAAAGACGATGCTCTGTGTTTGGTGGGACCAGAGGGGCGTGGTCTATTATGAGCTGTTAAAACCTGGGGAAACGTTTAATACTAAACGTTACCACAACAACAATTGACCGATTTGAACCGTTCGCTGCTTGAAAAAAGGCCAGAGTACTGAAAGAGCCAACACAAAGTTATTTTTCTTCATGTCATTGCTCCATCACATACGGCAAAAACAGGTGGCGATACGTTGAAAGCACTCAGCTGGGAAGTTCTATCCCATGCGGCTTACTCACCAGGCTTGGCTCCTTCCGATTACCACTTGTTTGCATCGATGGATCACGCACTTGCTGAGCAGCACTTTGGTTCGTACGAAGATGTGAAAAAATGGCTCGATGGATGGTTCGCAGCAAAAGGGGAAGATTTTTACTGACGTGGTATTCACAAATTGCCCGAAAGATAGGAAAAATGTATAACAAGCGATGGAGCATACTTTAAATAAAGCACTTTTTATCATCCTTCCGAATTTAACATGTTTTTTTAGAAAAAAAATCCGCATTTCATACTTGTACACCTGGTAAAAACTAGGTAATGAAAAAAAAACCATTTCGGTTTTTATGAAAAAAGAAATCAGAGTAATAAATTTAATTTAAACGAGAAAAGGTGTTTTATTTATATAGCCAAGATTTCTGGTTATTCACCTAGGGCAAAACACCAGCTCGGATAGGTTCACTGACGCTCGAAAAAGAAAAGGGCACAACAAACTTAAAGGTTGTAAACTTACCTCGGAGTCTGAATGCCGGAATGCCGGTGTAACTTTTAGCTAAATAAACCCCAGTAAATTACTAAACCAAGGAAAGGGTTGTTACTAATTCAAGTGTTCTTTCATCTGAACATGTCCCTAGTTTTTAATACTCCAGAGATATACTCGTATATATACAGAAAAGTCCCCATCGACCACATTTTAGGACGGTTTTTAATCTACTTATCTACTCATTGATTTTGTTGTAATTAGCTTAAGTAACTTTAAGCCTTTTAACTTTAATATTGAATTTACGTTAGGCTTATTCTTCTTTCTACAAATGTAAACTAAAATAAAAGCGTATAAACATTGTACGATCAAATATAAAATCATTTATAGAAAGAAAAAAAATATGAATCAATCTTTTCGCTGATAAAATCCGTAGGGAAGATTATTTATTTCATTATCTTAAACCATTTGTTTAGCCTTACTAAAAAATGTTTAAGTTTCTACTAAAAAATATCTTGTGGCTTTTGCGAAAATTAAAATAAAATTTCTTTGAACCTACGCCTACGTTATGTCGTTAGCTCTTTTTTCCTGAACGAAGTCTAGACATAACAGATTAATCAAAACAAAGATATTTTGTATCAATAAGAAAGACAACTTCGTGGTTAAATATAAAGAATATATACATGTACTAGCCGTGCCCGCGGCTCCGCTCGTGTGGACTTGATTCACCTTCATCGTCACTGCTTATTCGTTATGTTTATATTATTATATAGCTCTAGGGGCCTTAGAGGCCCATGACTTGGTTGCATACTTGTCTCCACTTCTTTTTGTCTCCTGTTAGCTTTTCCCAGTGTGGGATTCCCATCAACTCCGGATCTTGCTTTACTGCCTGAATCCATGTAGATCGAGGTCTACTCTTGCCTCTTCTTCCAACTACTTCTCTTATTAGGTCTTGCTTTGCCTGTCTGTCTTCGTTCATCCTTGCCCCGAGTCCCAACCATCTTAATCGCTGGCTTCTTATGATTTGGCTTATAAGGGGTTTCGTATATAGGCATTTTAATTTATAGTTTGTTCTTCTTCTCCACAGTCCCTCTTCTTTCCTTCCTCCGTAGATTCTTCTCAAAGCTTTCCTTTCTCACACCTCCAACGCCTCCTTTTCTCTTGCATTCAGTTTCCACGTTTCGCATTCATATATCACCGTGGGTCTGACAACTGTCATATATATTCTTTCTTTTGCTTTTCTTGATACATTCTTTGATTTCAATATTAGATTCATTGCCCCCAAACAACTCTGTCCTTTCGCTATGCTTTCTTGTATCGCCGCCCTTTCTTGTCCACTCTCTGTTATTGTTACTCCCAGATAATTAAATTTGTCTACTTTTTCAAACATATATCTTTTCCCCAAGTTGTTTATTATATCTAAACTTTTGTTGTTTTTATTATCCTTCTTCTTTGTAATTTTCATGTATTTTGTTTTTTCCTCATTTATCTTTAGTCCTCTTATCCTTCCTCTTTCTTCTATCCTTATGGCTTTTTTGAGATTCTATTTTGCTCTTGCAATCACTGCTACATCATCCGCATAGACCAAGCATTGGCAGGTTTGTTCGTTCCATTGTTTTTATTTCTGACTCCCGGATTATCTTCTCTAGTACCAAACTAAATAGACATGTCGACACTGGATCCCCCTGTCTTAATCCTGTCTTCACCTTAAACTTGTCTGATACTTTGCCCTCAACCAACACTCTATTTTCTGTGTCATTCAGGGTCATTCTCACCATGCGAATCAATTTACTTGGAATTTTTAGTTCTTCCATTATCTTGTAGAGGCCTTCTCTATTTACAGAGTCATGTGCTTCTATGAAATCCACAAAGACCAAGTATAGTGCCAAATTTTGTTCTAAGCTATTATCTTGGATTTGCTTAATCGAAAATATCTGGTCTGTAACCGATCTATTTTTCCTGAATCCACACTGGTACTCGCCCAGAATAGACTCGGCTTTCTCTTCTAGTCCGTTTTTGATAGTCACCACTACTATCTTGTACACGACATCCAGTAAGGCTATTGGTCTATAATTAGCACGTATAGTTTTTTCTCCTTTTTTGTATATTGGACAAATGAGCGAGTCTCTCCAGCTCACTGGCATCTTTTCTGTTTCTCATATTTCTTGCACCAACCGGCATATCATCTTCTTCCAGATCTACTTCTCCAGCTTTTATCATTTCCGCTGCTATACAATTTCCACCCGGGGCCTTATTTTTTTTGGGTTCTGAGTATTTCTCTTATTTCTTCTTTGCAGGGTTTGTTTGTTCCCTCCTGCCTTTCAGTTAATTTGGCTTCCTATTTCTCATTCACCTTCTCATTTTCATCTCCATTTAATGTTTCTTTAAAGTATTCCGCCCAGCTATTCAGTCTTTCTGTTAAGCTTACTGCCAAACTTCCATCTTTTTTTCCTACATATTAGCATTTTGTCTGTTTATTCCCTTTGTATTTTATAAAAAAAAAACACGTAAATCGGGTAAGTGCTTCTTGAGTGCTAAGAGCACTAATGGACAGACAGACAGACAGACAGAGAGACGTTACGTTTTCTATAAATTATAGATTTTTTTGATATATATTAAATTAAGAATTCAAAAAAAAAAACACGTAAATCGGATGAGTGGTTCTCGAATGATAAGCACACTAACGGACAGACAGACAGAAAGACGTTGCGTTTTATATATATTGTATTATTATTATTATATAAACCTGGCCAGAGAAGATTGCATACATGCATTTTATATATACGAGTATATATATATATATATATATATATATATATATATATATATATATATATATATATATATATATATATATATGGGACGTTTCACGTCAACCGGGACAAGGCTCTGCCCAAAATTGTAGGTAACGGAAAATAATGTTCATGGCTATTCGGAATACAAAGCACTTTCGAATGCTGAGTGGCAAAACATGATCACTCAAAATGTCGGGTCCAATATGGCGGCTACAAGTAAAGTTTGCGTCGAAAAAAGTTATCAAAACTATAGGAACAGCTATAAGATATTCGAAAAAGCACTCAGATTGTTATTTATAAATTTTACCTATCCTTCTGAATCGTAAGTAGTTAACACCTTTTTTTCAAGTTGGAGATTTTGAGTACTTCTGATATGAAATTGTTTGTAGTTCAAACGTTGCCGATGGTTACTGATCACGAATCTAAAGTCAGATTTTCAAAATTGAATATATCGCATCCAAAATGGCAGACATCGTTCCAAAAAATCAAAAATTTTGAAATAAAAAATATAGTCGCATTCTACATGAAATTTGCAATAAAAAAGGTCTCTAGTAATTTTTCACTAAAGTGCATAGAAAGAAAGTCCATGTTTATAAAGATGCTTCCGAAAAAAGCTTTCTGCGTTTAACAGGGTTGAAACTGTCTTTAAGTGTAATTTTAAAGCACGCATTACTCTTTTTTCAATTGTTTTTATTTATTTTTAGTTTTTTTTTTTTTAATTTTTTTTATAGTTTCATATTATTATCATAGTTTTGTGTATTATTAACAAATTTAGCTACCATTATTTCATCTATTGGTATAACATTAATGTAGAAGAAAGAAAAATTACACCTAATAGTGCAGAACTGAGAGAGG
Organism: Pachyrhynchus sulphureomaculatus; assembly: GCA_019049505.1. NCBI lineage: Eukaryota > Metazoa > Arthropoda > Insecta > Coleoptera > Curculionidae > Pachyrhynchus > Pachyrhynchus sulphureomaculatus. The sequence goes on from CM032447.1 coordinate 51,201,884, forward strand.
CTTCTGGGCTCCTGAAAATCTCAAAATTTTCAGCAGATTACTTGGTGACACTATAAAAGCAAGTCCAGTCTGAATTCTTGATATAGCAGTGTAAGTAATGTAAATTTTATTAAAGTCGTTAGATATTTCTCACAACCTAATCTCCGTCAGTTCAAAAAAAGTAGTTTCGAGAAAAATTCAAAAGAAAAAAATATCACGTCAGCGTCTTATAATCCACGCTCACTTCAAATTACTATAACTCAGGTAATATTCGGAATATTGGCATGCTTGAACCCTTAATATATTCTTAAAGGTATAATTAATAAATCCCAGTAAAAAAAAAATGATTTTTTAAAAAACCTCAGGGTTGTGTATTCTCTTAAATAGATAAAAAAAATTTGAATTTTTAAAAACACTAAAGATAAATAGAAAAAATTGAAAAAAAATAATAGGAGTTTAAAAATTGCATTTAAAGACAGTCTCGAACCTGTTAAACACAGAGAGCTTTTTTCGAAAATCCTCCGTACTAAAAATAATAACAGATAGTTTAGGAATTTTTTTCTCGGGATATATGCAATTGAGTGAAAAACTGCTAGAGACCTTTTTTATTGCAAATTTCATGTAGAATACGATTATATTTTTTTGTTTCAAAATTTTTAATTTTTTGGATCGATGTCTGCCATATTGCATCCGACACTTGAATTTTTGACTTTAGATTCGTGATCAGCAACCTCCTATTATTTTTTTCAATTTTTTTCTATTTATCTTTAGTGTTTTTAAAAATTCAAATTTTTTTTATCTATTTAAGAGAATACACAACCCTGAGGTTTTTAAAAAATCATTTTTTTTACTGGGATTTATTAATTATACCTTTAAGAATATTTTAAGGGTTCAAGCATGCCAATATTCCGAATATTACCTGAGTTATAGTAATTTGAAGTGAGCGTGGATTATAAGACGCTGACGTGATATTTTTTCTTTTGGATTTTTCTCGAAACTACTTTTTTTGAACTGACGGAGATTAGGTTGTGAGAAATATCTAACGACTTTAATAAAATTTACATTATTTACACTGCTGTATCAAGAATTCAGACTGGACTTGCTTTCATAGTGTCACCAAGTAATCTGCTGAAAATTTTGAGATTTTCAGGAGCCCAGAAGCCTCTCTCAGTTCTGCACTATTAGGTGTAATTTTTCTTTCTTCTACATTAATGTTATACCAATAGATGAAATAATGGTAGCTAAATTTGTTAATAATACACAAAACTATGATAATAATATGAAACTATAAAAAAAATTTAAAAAAAAAAAAACTAAAAATAAATAAAAACAATTGAAAAAAGAGTAATGCGTGCTTTAAAATTACACTTAAAGACAGTTTCAACCCTGTTAAACGCAGAAAGCTTTTTTTCGGAAGCATCTTTATAAACATGGACTTTCTTTCTATGCACTTTAGTGAAAAATTACTTTTTTTATTGCAAATTTCGTGTAGAATGCGACTATATTTTTTTATTTCAAAATTTTTGATTTTTTGGATCGATGTCTGCCATTTTGGATGCGACATATTAAATTTTGAAAATCTGACTTTAGATTCGTGATCAGTAACCATCGGCAACCTTTGAACTACAAACAATTTCATATCAGAAGTACTCAAAATCTCCAACTTGAAAAAAAAGGTGTTAACTACTTACGATTCAGAAGGATAGGTAAAATTTATAAATAAAAATCTGAGTGCTTTTTCGAATATCTTATAGCTGTTCCTATAGTTTTGATAACTTTTTTCGACGCAAACTTTACTTGTAGCCGCCATATTGGACCCGACATTTTGAGTGATCATGTTTTGCAACTCAGCATTCGAAAGTGCTTTGTATTCCGAATAGTTTGAGCCATGAACATTATTTTCCGTTACCTACAATTTTGGGCAGAGCCTTGTCCCGGTTGACGTGAAACGTCCCATATATATATATATATATATATATATATATATATATATATATATATATATATATATATATATATTTATATATATATATATATATATATATATATATATATATATATTTATATATATATATATATATATATATATATATATATATATATATATATATAATTGTCATAAAAATTAAGATTTGAAAAAAGTTGCAAATTTAAACATTCCCTACTTTTTTTTTTTTCTCAATTTAAACATGCTCTTAGTCTATTAATACTGCCGTCAATAGTTCTGATTCTCAGTAAAAAATATTCTCTTAAAATAACCGGAAATTCAAGTAAAAAATAATAAAAAAGTGTTGTTTTAAAAAGACCGTAACGTCAAATATGTTTTTCTTATTGATATTGTTGTAAATATCGGATCTTTTTTCAATTAATATTTACTTTCTCCAATTAAAAACGTGAACTAAATAAATTGTTGAATAACATGCTCTTACAACGTAGTAAGTTTCAATATCAAATAATAAATGCTACACTTCTTAAGTTAAAAAAAGGTTCTTTTCAGAACTCTCGGATGTATTAAACAACCCGCTGTTATTACAATCAAAACACCACACTAAAAAGTCATCTAAAAAAATAAGATAAAGCTTTCCTAATCAAATTATTAGGAAAGTATACAATATCTAAACAAAACAAACATCTAAAAGACAACTGTAATATTTAAGATCTAAAATATGCACTAGATGAAGTAATCAACCAGTATGGTTTCCGCACAGAGCATCGCGCAGCATGTGAACAACAACAGTTTAGCAGTACGAGGGCACGAATTGTGATAAGGAAAGTATATATAAACACCCCGTGAACGTTTAATATTAATATACTGAAATATCCATTTCGTATTGTAATAAAAAATTATATTTTGAATCGTGTTACACTATATATTCAATATATATATATATATATATGGTATATATATATATATATATATATATATATATATATATATATATATATATATATGGTATATATATATATATATATATATATATATATATATGGTATATATATATATATATATATATATATATATATATATATATATATATATATATATATATATATATGTATATATCTATATATATGTATATATATATATATATATATATATATATATATATATATATATATATATTATATATATATATATATATATATATATATATATATATATATATATATATATATATATATATATATATATACATATATATATATTTTTTTTATTTTTTTTATTTATTTAATATTTCTAGAAGAAACTACCTCCAGAAATTGCTTTTATTTTCTATTATTCTTACAATATAAATAAATGTAATATATTATTTCTCCTATATCCTATGTATCATGCTACTTTTATTTAAAGCACCTAGATGTGAAACATCTGTATGTGCAATATTATTTGGAAATGTTTTATTAGTTATTAATACACTGGTTGGTTACATTCATAAGTAGAAGAGAAAAAAAAGCAAAAATAACAGTTTATCTTAAGTTTACAAAATCATATGCAAAACAAAATCTCCCATCAAAATATACAATCAACTAAAATACCTCTCAAATTGATGATAATTTTCAAAAATGACTTTTTTACTTAATAATTTAAAACATTTTATCTTAGTACAATTCCTTATTTCGGTTGGTAGCAAATTGTAAAGTTTAGGACCAAAATAATTTATATATCTTAGGTAAGATTATTAGTACTTGCTGGCAGTTTAATGTGCCTGCTATGCCGGGTTCTTGTTTCATAAGTATGGTCAACAAAAGGTTTTAAATCAGGTCGAGTATGTATATAAGAACATACCGTAAAAATATAAATTGATCTAATATTAACAATGTCTTTATTAAAAAGCAGATGTGAAGGGTATAATCTATTTCTTTTATAAATAATTTTGAGTATATATTTTTGTATTATATTCAATCTATACAGGTTGCTCTCATAAAGTCCACCCCACACCAATATTCCATATCTTATGATTGATTCCACAAATGTTTTATAAATTGTAATAAGTGTTTTTTTATTTAAGAATTCTCTTAATAAATAAAATTTATGAATAAGTTTACGAATTTTGTTGGATACATAATCAATATGAGGTTGCCACTTAAGGAATCTATCAATTACAATTCCAAGATATCTTGTAGATGAAGTTTCTTTAATAGAATGATTATCAACAACAATAGTACTGTATTGTGGTCTGTTTGCACTAGTAAGTGAGAAAGCTATGTAATTTGTTTTTCCTAAATTTAATGTCAGTTTATAAGTTTGAAGCCAGTTTTTAATTTTTCTTAAATTATTAACTGTTTGATGTTTTACACTTTCCCAGTGATCTCCAGAAACAATCAGAGCTGTATCATCCGCATAAGATATGGTCAAAGCCATCAACACACAATTTTAACAAGGAGTTGATATATATTATAAAAAGAACTGGTCCTAAGACTGTTCCTTGTGGAATACCAATCTTTATTTTCTGTTTGTCACTCACAATGTTATTTAGCTTGACCATTTGTATACGCTCCGACAAGTAATCTCTGAATAGTTGCCCAGCTATTCCTCTTATTCCATACCTTTCCAGTACCTTAAGAAGCTCATTATGAGGCACCGTATCGAATGCCTTAGCAAGGTCTAAAAATACGGCTAAACATTTTTTATTTGAATTTAAATTATTAACAATTTCAGTTATTAATCTATGCATGGCATCTACAGTAGAGAAGCCTTCGATGAATCCAAATTGGTTTGTTGATAAAATACTATTAATTTTTAAAAAGTTAATTAGCCTAAATTTTACACATTTTTCAAAAAGTTTTGCAAAATTACTGATTAAGCTCACTGGTCGGTAATTATTTATGGAGGTTTTAGATCCTGTTTTGTGAATGGGTGTTATTATTGAGGTTTTAAATTCAGATGGTATTTTCCCAGTTGTTATGATTAAATTTAATATGTGTAAAAGAGGGTTAATAATTTCTAAATGTGTTTGTTTTATAATATTAGCTTGTATACCATCGTAGCCCGGTGCACTATTGTTTTTTAAAGATGAAATATGATTGATTAATTCATTTTTCGTTATGGGGTTTAAATAAATAGAATTTATTATAGGCGGGATCTGCATGATGTTCTACTTGTGGTGGTGGAATCGACTTTTCCATTTCCATTCCAATATTTATATAATAGTCATTACAGAAATTCGCTGTCTCAAGTGAACTACTGAAATTCTGGCCATCCATATTTTTTATATTATGGAAAGTATTGTTGTTATTATTTTCATAAGTTGCATCTTTAATTATTTTATAGAGTTTTTTCATGTCATTCTTATTATTTTCAATTTGATTTTTATAATATTGATTCTTTTGTTTATGTATAAGTTTGTTTAAAGTATTTGTGTATTCTTTGTATTCTTTTTCTAAATGGGCGCTAAAATTTTTACTTAATTTTTTTTTCATTTTATCTGTAGTTTTAATTGATGTGATAATTCCGTTGCTAATCCATTCTTTAATTTTTTTGTGTTTAATAGTGTAAGTTTCTGTGGCACTTGATAATAATTGTTGGTAAGTCTCCAAGAAAATTTTTGTTGCTATTTCGGAATTATTTTTTTCCAGTATAATTGACCAATCAAAATTTTTTAAAAGTAGTTTAAATTTGGGGATATTCAATTTGAATTTAATTGTATTTTCTTGGGGTCTTAAAATACTTTCTTGAGGTTCTTCTTTCTGTTTGACCAAAAACATAATTGGACTATGATCTGTTATATCTACTTCTAATATATAGGAGTTAAAACATAAATTATTAGATTTTAATTTTTGATTAATAAATAAATGATCTAGACAAGTTTTTGACAGTGATCTTGTCACTGAGTTAATACATGACTGAAACCCAATAGAGTTCATCATGGCAAGGTAATTTGCAACATGATTATCGTTTTTTTCCAAAATATTTATGTTGATGTCACCCACAAAAATTTCGATATTAGAAAGAGTCAATGTTTCTAGGTAGGTATATATATCATTTATAAAATCCATCTTTGGAACAGGTGGTGGTTTATACACTGCTGACAAACCAAATGTTGTGCCATTTATTTCAAAGTTCATTCTACTAAGGGTTGTTCCTGAGTTTGTCAATTGAGTGAAAGAAAAATCAACATTTAAATGTTTTTTAACAAATATTACAACTCCATCGTTTTTATTATAATTAGCCTCATTATAAAAAATTTGATAATCCGGAATATTATAGTTGTCTATCGAATCAATTTGAAAGGTTTCAGTGAGTACAATCATATCTATATGATGTAATTCATATGTTTCTAAAAAAGTAATAAGATTGTCAATATTTCTATTTAAACTTCTAATATTAAAATGAATTAAACTAAAAACATATTTTTTGTCATTCTTAATAATCTCTAACATCTTCTGGTCTACCATTTTGCCTTGAACACCATTTTCTTCACTTATTTGTTCCAATAAATCGTCCTGAACGTTAAATACCATTATTTACGAAATATAATCAGTTTTGTTTTTTAAAAGATTTATATGGTGTTTAAGAGATGGACATTCTGGGTCAAGGGCTGTGTGATCTGTATCAAGCCGTAGTTTATATTTTTCATTGGCTACTTTGCAGTTTATACACCTTTTTGGTAACTCACATCCAAAGGTACTATGATTTCCCGCACAGTTGTATATGCATATATATATATATATATATATATATATATATATATATATGGTATATATATATATATATATGTATATATATATATATATATATATATATATATATATATATATATATATATATATATATATATATATATATATATATATATATATATATATATATATATATATATATATATATATATATATATATATATATATATATATATATATATATATATATATATATATATATATATATATATATATATATATATATATATATATATATATATATATATATATATATATATATATATATATATATATATATATATATATATATATATATATATATATATATATATATATATATATATATATATATATGGTATATATATATATATATATATATATATATATATATATATATATATATATATATATATATATATATATATACACGTATATATGGTATATATATATGTATATATATATATATATATATATATATATATATATATATATATATATATGTATATATATATATATATATATATATATATATATATATATATATATATATATATATATATATATATATATATATATATATATATATATATATATATATATATATATATATATATATATATATATAATTATATATATATATATATATATATATATATATATATATATATATATATATATATATATATATATATATATATATATATATATATATATATATATATATATATATATATATATATATATATATATATATATATATATATATATATATATATATATATATATATATATATATATATATATATACCATATATATATTGTAACATTCATTTTTTTCCTAGATTTTAAGACCATGTAATGTTACTGATTTTTCACTTCAAATTGTACTTATTTTCATTTTTGTATCGAACGGTATATTAAACAGAGATTCCAAGACGTTCGGTATATACTGTGCAGTGCGGGTTCCTGACCGAATCTACCGCTACGCCGCGATTGGTGAAATGTGTGTATCCGCAGTTTTGGTTCCGGCGTCGCCATATTACCGGCAGAGTTTGCATGGTTTATTTAAGGGTCCGAGAAACGACTGTCTTGGCTAATTTCCATCCAGCCGCCGAGTAGGGCTAATTTCCATCCAGCCGCCGAGTAGGCGAGGCTAATTGCATCGGAGCCGCCAAGTAGGCTTCCTTCGACTGAGCTACAAAAAAAAAAAAGCTCATAACAACCATCATGCGAGCTAAGTAAAGCACCAGTTTCTTAACGAAAAGCCGTAGTGGGCTCTCTAAGTGTTTGCTAGAAAAGTGTGAAATCGGTCGTATTCCATCAAAGCAGGAATAAGAACAGTAAGTTACCAAAGCATACTTCAATAGACCTGTCCCTGAGTAGTGCCTTAACAGTAATTAAAAACTGACTAAAAAGTGAAGTGAAAAGCACTATTTTTCGTCTTCGGGGGCTGTCATAGTGCAGAATTTAAATGTAATAACTACTAGTTAGGCTAGAATCTTTTTGTAGAACTACAAAGGTTAGAACTTTTTATTTTTAAAAAAAAACTTGAATAAATTTTCTTTTTGTTGATTAAAGCTAGTGTCTCACTGAATACCTATCTTTCTTTTCAGGATAAGGACGGCTGTACCAAACTAATTTTTTATTTAATAACCATAAAACCCTTCAGTATTTTTTTCATTTTTTTAGCTGAAGTTAGATCCTTTCTATTTTAAAATGAATGGTGCCCAAAAAAAAATCGTACAGCTAAAGCTTTTTAAAAATAGAAAATAAATCCAAAAAGACGTACAAAAATTATCTCTTACCCATATCTTTCTACCAAAGAAAACTGAGCTAGTGTGTGTTTAATTTCTTTAGTTCTTTTAAAATCAGGGTTCACTCGATTCATTATCAGAAATTAAAGTGGGGCGCAATTAAACACCTTTTCATAGGCTACAAAATGACGCCTCAAAAAGCGGGTAAGTTCACACCTTACAAAATAGCGCTGTCAACGCGGGGCTTTTGGAATTTTATTTTTTAAAGGGTTCAGTGTACTAGCTTTCGAACAAAGTAAAAGCTCTAACTTTGCAGATATTTTTATTTCATAATATTTATTAAACGAAACTACACTATAGCAGTAAGACAAAAGCAGGAAATTTGTAGAATTTTTTTATTTCAATTTATCTGATGGTGGTATAGATATTTGAATTTTGTTAATTGACTCTAAGATAAGTGATCCCTGTTTTTTTCTTAAAAGCTAGCTTTATAGTTCAGATTAGCAGATGTGCTGGTTTACTTTAATTTTTTTGCAGTGTTAGATTTATTTTGCGGTTAACCGAACAAAAAAACTGTTCTTTTTTCTCACCGATGTTTTGCATGAATATTAAAAATACTTTGCTGATATGAAACGATAATTGGAGATTTTTTTGTTGAAAATTCTTAACATATTTCGTAAAGGAATGTTAATACAAGGCGATACTTAGAAATTTTTTTTTTGAAATTGTTGAAGATTTTTTAAATGTTTAGTAAAGAGGTTTACATATTTTAGTTGCCTTTACATGATTTTATTTTGACTATTGGGAGCACAGGAGAAAGTATTTTCACGACTTTTTAAACAATTCTTTTAAATTTTATTCATTTATCATGGAAGCCTTCAATTTTAAAGTCAATCACCTACTGGAAAATGAATTAGACTATGAACTGAAAATCCGTCGTACTTTTCAGAACGTCCGGTCGCGGATAAAAGAAAGATTCTAACGAGGATCTTAAGGACAAAAATATTCCAATAGATCAGATTGGACTAAATGGTTACAAAAAGTTTCTGATTTTTTTAAGTCTAATAAAAATTCTCCTTCTCAAGTTAAAACTCCTGCTTCTCCAAATGGTCACATGTCTCCTTTATTCGTGCATAAATATTCAGATAACAGACCGCATATCAAGATAAATCTATTAGGTGCCCATTTCTCGGCTTTATTTGACTCTGGTGCAAATACCTCCGCTGTAGGTCGGAATGGTATTAAAATTTTAAGTCGTTTAAGTATAAAAATATGCCATGTCAAAAATAGAAGTGTTACCACTGCAGATGGCAGCCGTCTAAAAGTTTTAGGTACGGTTGAGTTGCCGCTAGTCTGCAATGATCATTGTTTAGTAATTTCTGCTTTAGTAGTACCTTCTCTATCACATACTTTGGTTTTAGGATGTGATTTTGCACAAAAATTTGGAATTTTAGTAAATTTTAAAGATAATTCGTGGTATCCACAGTCCCTAGAAGTCAATTCTCACACAAGTTTTAAAGATTGTTATTCAGAAAGTTCATTAGATAACCTTTTCTCGCGTCTATGTACCCTAGATGATCTCTCGCGGACGGAACGCTTAAAGGCAAAAAAAAAAAGTAATAAGCTCTTTCAAAGAAATAAGTAGTAAAGATAGGTTAGGCCGAACGAATAAAATCAACATGTCTATAGATACGGCTGATGCCAGTCCTGTAAAGACAAGGCCCATCGCCATGTCTCCGTACATGTCAAAAGTATTAAATAAGGAGTTAGACGAAATGTTGAAACTCGGAGTGATATCGTCTATGCTTTGACGGAAGAAAGCTCAACGAGGTCAGCAAATTTGATAACTATCCATTACCGAACATCGACAGAATTTTGTAAGGAGTTAGACGAAATGTTGAAACTCGGAGTGATATCGTCTATGCTTTGACGGTAGAAAGCTCAACGAGGTCAGCAAATTTGATAACTATCCCTTACCGAACATCGACAGAATTTTGACATCACTCAGGAATGCTAAGTATGTATCCTCGATAGACCTTAGAAAGGCTTTCTGGCAAATTCCTTTAGACAAATCCTCTAAGGAAAAGACCGCTTTTGCAGTAGTAGGCCGAGGTCTATTTCAGTTCGTCACTATGCCGTTTGGCCTAAAGAACGCTGCTCAAACTCAGCAACGTTTAGTAGACGCTATATTTGGTCCGAAATATGAGCCACATATTTTTACCTATCTCGATGATATTTTAGTAACATCGGAAGACTTCGAATCGCATATTCGCTTACTTAAAGAAGTAAAAGATAAATTGAAAGAGGCCGGACTGACGATAAATTTGAGCAAATGTGATTTTTTCAAAACTTCTCTAAAGTTTTTAGGCTATATTGTAGGCTCAAATTCCTTGCGTATCGATCCGGATAAAGTAGCAAGCATGGTTAATTATGCGAGACCTACTAATACTACGGAAGTTAAGCGCTTCGTAGGAATGTGTTTCATGGTACAGACGTTTTATTGAGAATTTTTCTACCCTGTTGTCGCCTATTAATGATCTTTTGAAAGGACGAAAAAAAGGACAATCGATAGATTGGACAAAGGCAGCCGAAGAATCTTTTATAAAGATTAAAGAGCTATTGGTTTCAGCTCCCATTTTATCCCAACCAGATTTTTTCCAACAGTTTTATATTTCTAGTGATGCTTCTAATACCGGTTTAGGGGGCGTCCTAACACAGAAAATCAATGGTGAGGAAAGAGTGATAGCGTATGCCAGTAGAACTTTATCAAAGGCTGAACGTAACTATTCGGTTGTTGAAAAAGAATGTTTAGCAGTACTCTTTAACATCGAAAAGTTTCGACCTTACATAGAAGGTGTTCCTTTCACGGTCATAACAGATCATTATAGTCTATTGTGGCTTAATTCTATTAAAAACCCTAGTGGCAAACTAGCGCGTTGGGCGATTAGGCTGAGACAACACACATTTACTTTAATTCATAGAAAAGGAGTCCACAATGTTATTCCTGACGCTTTGTCAAGAATCCCAGATCATACCGTGGACGAAAACAGTCTTAATGCACAGATTGGCGTAAGAATCGATATAGTTGACATAGATCGCATAGATCCATGGTACGACAATTTACGGCAGCAAATCAAAGAATTTCCTGAAAATTTTCCGCAGTGGAAAGTGGAAAATGATTTCGTGTACAAGTTTATCCCAAACCAGTTGCCTTTAAAAGTTAATGTACCCGAGTGGAAAATACTAGTTCCTAAACCACAGAGAGAGGAAATTATAGACATGTGTCACACTCCTCCTACTTCTGGTCATTTTGGCTTTTATAAAACTCTTCACAGGGTTCAGGAACAGTATTATTGGCCAAAAATGCGTTTTGACATCGTAAAGTTTGTGAGGACTTGTGAAGTATGTGGAGCGCAGAAATCTCCAAATGCACTACCTATGGGACTGATGGGAAAAGAGAAAAAACGGTTAATTACCCTTTCAAGTCATAGCAGCTGATCTAGTAGGCCCATTCCCCCGTTCAAAAAAGGGAAATAAATGGCTTCTCGTGGTTTCTTGCTGGTTTACAAAGTATACCATGCTATTTCCTTTGAAAAGCTCTAAAGCTGGATATATAGAGAGAATTTTGGAAAATAATGTCTTTCTAATCCACGGGGTCCCATCGCTCTTAATATGCGATAACGGTACTCAGTTTACCTCTAAAAGTTTTAAGAGCTTAAGTGAAACTTATGGTTTTAACATCCGTTTTAATCCTGTGTACTCTCCACAATGTAATTTTGTTGAACGTAATAACCGAACAGTCGGGACCGCTTTAAGAAGTTACGTTGATTCACATGACACTTGGGATGGCAATATTTCCAAAATTCAACAAGCAATAAATACCGCAAGACACGAAGTAACAGGGTTCACACCGTCTTTCTTAGTTTACGGCAGACATATACCTCTATCTGGATCGTATTATAAAAATTTGGATTTGGATGTCAATGGTGACAGCGAAATAATTCCGGGTAACAGGGGTACGTATGCCGAAAATTTAAAGGGTTTAAAAGATATTTTCACCGACGTGCGTAGTAGGATACAAAAGGCTTATGAAAGGAACAGGAAGTCTTACAACCTTAGAAAAAGGGTTTTTTTTTTTCCTTTAATATAGGTGATCACGTTTGGCGAAAAAATAAAATTCTTTCCCCGTGCAGCTGATAAATTCACATCTAAGTTAGTACCTAAGTATGTGCATTGCGTGATAAGAGAGAAGATTTCAGATTTAGTTTATGGTTTAGTTAATTTAGATGGGACTAAAATAGGACGATGGCATATTAAAGACTTAAAACCATTCAACGGACCTAACCCTAGTGAAAGTTTGTCAGGAGAAGAATAATTTATATTTACATTATCTTAATTGCTTTACTTTATTTTTTTGATGTTGCTCTGTAGAGGTGACGACCTCGTTTTTTTTGACTGTTATAAAAGTTGAGCAGAGTATAGCTTACTTTTATAGTTTTTTTGCTAAGGTTTTGGGTACTGATCATATCCAAACTTAGGTTGATTGTAGTTGATGTTTAGCATCGACTCAGCTGTTGCGAGCTTGCGAAAGAGTCACACTCAGGATATATCATAAGACTGGTATGTCGGTGGTCGCGGGATTTGATTTGCTTATGACCCCAAATAATATCCAGTTCTTGACACTTGGAAGCGAAATTTTGATTAGAGGCAATCCAAGGTGATCTTGAGTTAGGACAAGCGCAAGATGTAGCTCGTGTAGTGTGATGTAGAGTCAAAATTTTTAAGAGCAATTTCAAAGTTCGTTACCCGAGTGGGTGTATTTTTATTACCTTAATGGTGTATGTTGGGTGCAATTAAGAGTAAATTGATTTTGGTTTATCCAGTAAGCCTAAGACTTGGATTATTTTGATTTAGATCTTCTTCTGAATTGACAAACTGAGGGTATTTTCTATTTTTTTTCAGAGCCGTTTAAACGTTACCTTTGAGTCACTAATTTTTTTAAAAATTTTTTTTGCATGGACTCATAGGCGTATGTTGAGTTTTTTCGGTCTACTATCAGATTGATAGAAAATTAAAGTCCTGCAGGAGAACTAAAGGCTGATCATTTACAAGAGATGAGAGCAGAGTAAGACAGTCGTTTCACAAAGAAATGATCAAAATCTGATACCGAGATGAGAACCTTGTCAAGAGAGGCTAAGCGCAGTGAAGGAAGATTCCTAACCGAATTTTTAGATTTTCACCAGATAATCTAGAAGTTTGGGCTGACAGAAAACGGTTATGCCTGATACCTGTAGCAGTTCCTTCTAGAGGCTATTGTCTAGGAAGACGATTAACACCATGATCGAATATTTTAGCTGTCGACGATGTTTTCTTCTTGTTTCTGATTAAGCTGGAAAAGCTCTTGTCGTCTTCAAAAGTTTTGTTGCGTCGCCACCAAAAATTTGAGAAATTTTTGCTTCATGTAGCTTTTTAAGCTCATTTTCGTTTTTTTAAAATTTCGTTAGAAGCTTGGTTAAGTCAACCTTGTAAACCTTTTAGGTTGTATCCCATGAGTTATCTGTTTTTACAGGCTGTGATGCACCGGGTGCTAACAGATGCCGTTACGACGTTTGGCAGGGAGTTAGTCTTCCTGAGGAACAGACTGATTGGAAGGGTTGTCTATGGGGGGCGAACGTTTGACCTTTGGGACCTTTAGAGGTTTTGTTACCCAATGGCTATTTCTATTTGAGCCAAAGGAGAGCCTAGCTACTGTAGTCGACCTCAGCTCCAATTAGCCTATTAGTGGTGACAGGCTGTTGGCAGTAGTGTGTTTCGGAACACCCTATTGATTAAATTTTTTTTTTGACTTATGGTGGTGTGGTAGACACCGTTTCAGTCTAGTGGATGCTATAATCTACTCCCTTTTGTTGGTGGACACCAGGGTCACCAATTCTGTATTTTATTGTCTCCACCATTCAGTATATCGTGGTGAGGTGTTTGTCTCCTGTTATGTGGGATGGATTGAATGTTTTTCGTTGTTGTTCTAGGGCGAGACCAGTACACGAGGGTTCTTCATGCAACTTGGAGAAGCGCAATGCTGGTTAAGTTTTATATCTCTGTGTAACCACCCTGAAGAATGACGGAGGGCGTTTTTTCCGGCTCATGTTTCTAGGCAGATTTGTCACTTTGGTGCGATGTGCCGAAGATTTGATTAGCTTTTGCTAAGAGCTGTATGTATTTCTGTATGTATTTCTGTATATATTTCTGTATATATTTCTGTATATATTTCAGTGTATGTTGGTTGCCTGAGGGCATGTGCTCAAAATGTGTGATTTTGAGTCGTTTTGCTTATGGACTCCTATATTTAGGATTATGACTTTAGGGAGGTCCTATTTCGAGACTTGCTGTCTCATATAGTTATGTTAGGAATGTTTCCTTGAATGTTAGTTGCGCGCGGACTAATCATTCTGTTCTTAGTGAACATTGCTTTTAGAAGCAGGATCATTCAGTTTGGTGAATTTTAGCTTTTATGGCTATTCACTGTGTTTAGGGTGAATTTTAGCTTTTATAGGTATTCACTGTGCCTATAGTGATATTGTTAGCTTTTATAGCTGCTCACTATGTTAAAGGCGAGATTGTTCTTTTGAACGCAGACTTTGTGTAGTCGAGGACTACTTACAGAGTGTTTTCTTGGCGAGGAGCCGAGGTTTTTTTTTCTGGCGATATACCAGAGTGTTTAGTTGGCGATAAGCTGACGTGTTCCCTGGCGATTTTTGCATGTCTGGATGTCTCAGGACGTCGACATTGCGCGATAGAGTGCGATTATTTTCCGAGTGCGACTAGTAGTGATACTAGATTTTTTAGAATGTTCTCTTAGCGATGAGCTAGAGCATGGACGGCGATTTTTCCCGAGCGTTTGTCTGGATATTTATCCAGATATTTTTTTTTTTTTTTTGGCCTAGTGCTAAATGGTCTGACAAGACTTTTTCTTTTTAGTGTAAGTGTTTGCACTAGAATCATTTTTTATTTTTTTAAGAATTTTTATAAATTTCTTTTGCTGAAATAGAAAATTTTCAGACAATCCTTAAAATATTTTAAGGGGGGTGTTCATATTTTATTTCAGTTCACTTTTTTTGATTTAGACAAGAGTCTAGACAAAGTTAAATTTTTTTTTGTTTTGGTAACAATAACAGAGCTGATTCTTTTATATAAGAAGACCGCGATTGTTACTTTGAACAGGTATTTCTTATGTTCATGCAAGGATTTTTATTTACTTTTTGATGTACTTAACCTTAGTGCTTAATTAAGTTAAGTCTAGTTATAAGATTCTTGTGTACTTGCAAAGATTTTCATTTGGTTTCCATTGTACTTAATATTAGTGCTTAATTAAGTTAAGTCTAGTAGTAAGGTCCGAAGTTTGTACTTTTGTTTTAAGTTCTGACCTTAGTATTAAGTGATAGTGTACCACTTTGTACCTTTTCATAAGTAGCCTAAGTTTAATAGACTAGTGTAGTCTATTTCTTTTTGGAAGGGGGTAAATGTAACATTCATTTTTTCCTAGATTTTAAGACCATGTAATGTTACTGATTTTTTCACTTCAAATTGTACTTATTTTCATTTTTGTATCGAACGGTATATTAAACAGAGATTCCAAGACGTTCGGTATATACTGTGCAGTGCGGGTTCCTGACCGAATCTACCGCTACGCGGGGGGGCCGCGATTGGTGAAATGTGTGTATCCGCAGTTTTGGTTCCGGCGTCGCCATATTACCGGCAGAGTTTGCATGGTTTATTTAAGGGTCCGAGAAACGACTGTCTTGGCTAATTTCCATCCAGCCGCCGAGTAGGGCTAATTTCCATCCAGCCGCCGAGTAGGCGAGGCTAATTGCATCGGAGCCGCCAAGTAGGCTTCCTTCGACTGAGCTACAAAAAAAAAAAGCTCATAACAACCATCATGCGAGCTAAGTAAAGCACCAGTTTCTTAACGAAAAGCCGTAGTGGGCTCTCTAAGTGTTTGCTAGAAAAGTGTGAAATCGGTCGTATTCCATCAAAGCAGGAATAAGAACAGTAAGTTACCAAAGCATACTTCGATAGACCTGTCCCTGAGTAGTGCCTTAACAGTAATTTAAAACTGACTAAAAAGTGAAGTGAAAAGCACTATTTTTCGTCTTCGGGGGCTGTCATAGTGCAGAATTTAAATGTAATAACTACTAGTTAGGCTAGAATCTTTTTGTAGAACTACAAAGGTTAGAACTTTTTATTTTTAAAAAAAACTTGAATAAATTTTCTTTTTGTTGATTAAAGCTAGTGTCTCACTGAATACTTATCTTTCTTTTCAGGATAAGGACGGCTGTACCAAACTAATTTTTTATTTAATAACCATAAAACCCTTCAGTATTTTTTCATTTTTTTAGCTGAAGTTAGATCCTTTCTATTTTAAAATGAATGGGGCCCAAAAAAAAATCGTACAGCTAAAGCTTTTTAAAAATAGAAAATAAATCCAAAAAGACGTACAAAAAATTATCTCTTACCCATATCTTTCTACCAAAGAAAACTGAGCTAGTGTGTGTTTAATTTCTTTAGTTCTTTTAAAATCAGGGTTCACTCGATTCATTATCAGAAATTAAAGTGGGGCGCAATTAAACACCTTTTCATAGGCTACAAAATGACGCCTCAAAAAGCGGGTAAGTTCACACCTTATGGTATATATATATATATATATATATATATATATATATATATATATATATATATATAATATATATATATATATATATATATATATATATATATATATATATATATATATATATATATATATATATATATATATATATATATATATATATATATATATATATGTATATATATATATATATATATATATATATATATATATATATATATATATATATATATAATATATAATATATATATATATATATATATATATATGTATATATATATATATATATATATATATATATATATATATATATATATATATATATATATATATATATACCATATATGGTATATATATATATATATATATATATATATGTATATATATATATATATATATATATATATATATATATATATATATATATCTTCTTGCTCTGCTTATTCTAAAATTTTTCAGCCTGAGATTTGAATTTTGCCTAGTACTGCTATTTATTTTTATTATTATGTTATATGAACCTGTATATATATATATATATATATATATATATATATATATATATATATATATATATATGTATATATATATATATAATATATATATATATATCTTCTTGCTCTGCTTAGTCTAGAATTTTTCAGCCTGAGATTTGAATTTTGGAATTAATTTTTTATAAATATGATCCCAAAATGTTTTTTTTCAATTTCAATTTTTGGTTAACTATATATATATATATATATATATATATATATATATATATATATATATATATATATATATATATTGTTTGTTTGTTATTTCTGTATACTTCCTATACAACCTACAATTCGTACTTTTAACAACTTTTTTTATTATTACTTTCAATCGACATATGTAATGAATTACCTGTGGGATGTAATATCGGAAAAGAAAAACAACAATCCTTTATAAGGGGAATAAAGGTTTTCCCAAAAGAAATTTGCTGTTTTGTTACGATTCGCTAAAATTATCCGAAGAGAAAATAAAAGTGAACGTGGATAACCTTAGGGCCTTAATTAAGTTAAAATTGATACGATACGTATATCTACTGTATCATTTGTAGAGAAATAGATAACCTACATAATAAATCTACTCCAAGTTATATTAGTACTGTCAAATTAGACATTGGTTTTTTTTAATATTATCTTTGTTGTAAAAGTTTATTAATTCTTCTATACGTATTCTTTTAAACAAGGGTTACTTATAGTATTAAAATTTCTTTAAAACAATTTTGCAGGATGGGACATTATCGACACAGTATATATAACCAAAAGTTTTGTAAAATAGAAGAAATTAGCAGCGCGAGCTGTTGTATATTCTTGTTGCCGACAGCATCAATTTTCAATAATAAAGTATCAAGTGTTTTATAGTATTCCATTTAATGCCTTACTGCTGTAGTTTTACAGGGGAGAGAACAGAGGTCATAGGCTTCTTACCCATTGGAATATACTACCATAAAGCATTTTCGAATATAATATATACATATACTAGTAGTGTCCGTGGCTCCGCTGACTTGATTCACTATTATCGTCACTGCTTATTCCTTATGTTTCCTAACGTAATAAAATATATCCTACAACCTGGCCAGAGAACATATGTATGAATTAAAAAAAAACATCCTTCGAGGGCTGATAGACCAGCTCACCAATCAACCCAAATATGACCTTAGTGAAAAATCGTTAGATTTCGAAATACTAGCTAATTAAAATGTTTTTACTCATGATACTTGCGCAAATGTTTTTTTTTTTCCCACAGGCTTAGCATAATTAGTTTTACTTTAAACTATGGTCAATAACAGGGTTATTCAGGTTTACGTTACATTAATTAGAATCTTAGAATATGGAAATTTGTAGTTGTGGCACGTGGCACGTAATGTGTAAATTTTCACGAAGTTCATAAAAGTGTCAATATCTCGAAATCTAACGATTTTTCGCTAAGGTCGTATTGACATATATTGAATTAAATGATTGTATGTCATATGGAGACGGAATGAATGATTATGATATGTTATTATTACAGATAAATCTTGTTTAATGAAAACTTCATCAGAAGATCTTAAAAATAAATTACCTAATTTAGAAATTATAGAATTTAATAATGATAATAAAGTTGCTACATATATACAAAATAATATTTTAAATAAAATTAATCATTAAATATTTTATTTACATCATTAATTGTTATTTTACTAAATTTTAATGTAAATTTATTTGCTCTATGAAATGATTTAACTGGTTTGCATAGTGTATGTAAATTCAATTTTATTCCTAATAAATGTTCAAAATAATTTGATATTTTCGGCATTATAGGTTTTAAATTAGTTATTATTATTTTAAATAAGTTTAAACCTGTTGACCATATTATATATGATTTTATCTTTTTATGGAAAATAAAATCCCAGGGTTTATTCTCCAATATATATTTATTAGCTACATCAGATAATAAATTATTTCATCAATACATATTAGAAAACAAAAGCCCCCGCCGCGTCTGTCAATCTGTCTGTCTGTACGCGATTTTCTCAGTAACTACTCAACGGATTTTAATTTGGTTTTTCACTAATGGATAGAGTGTTTCATGAGGAAGGTATACAATTTGTGGATATTTTTTCAAAATTAAACGACCTATGACAATGAAAGTCGCATATGCTGCGTAAATAGTTAGAGATAGGTGAAAACAATGTAATATTTGGATAAATAGTTTAGATTTTACAAGTGTGTTTCTGAACTCGCGCCACTCACAAATTGATTTTAAAAGGAGGGGCTCCTGTAATGCCGCTAGATATTTTAAATACACCGAAATTATGATGTTCTGCCGCAAAATCCCATGTATTTTCTTATGGACTCCAAATCTGTATTTTTTTTTGCCATTTACGTGAATAAGTAGTTTTTTTCGGCTGTCTGTGCGTAATGCAGTTAGGTTGGATGTCAAAAGGGCGTTATGTTGCCAATTCTATGTAAAGTAGTATTTTTTTCGGTTGAAGATGTTGATCGTCGTTGAGGTGTGTGTGGTGTCGGTTGTAGGTCAGACAGGCGTTAATGAATATAACGTTGAAGTTTATTGTTAGAATTGACTTGGTTATTTTTAGTGTATAATGGGAGTAGGTTAGATGTAAAAAGCCGTTAATGAAGT
>CM032447.1:51224594-51261030 GCA_019049505.1 Pachyrhynchus sulphureomaculatus
ATCATAATGGCATTTATCTGAGAAAAAAATATAATAGTTACAATATTCATTTTTTATTGTTTCAGATTAGTGCGGGGAGTAATGAACGTAAACGTGAACATGCGAGTAGGAATACATACCGGTCGAGTTCATTGTGGAGTGTTAGGTCTTCGAAAATGGCAGTTTGATGTTTGGTCCAACGACGTCACTTTAGCCAATTACATGGAAAGTGGAGGGATACCAGGGTCAGTATAGAGTAATGTTATAAAAAGAAATATAATAAAAAAAAGAAATTTTAGAAACTATAAATATATTAAGTCAGTCAGTGCAGTTCGTAATTTTGTATGTATTTTGATGACCGAATATTACCCATCTTAATGTGTAAAAATAAATCTTATTTCTAAATTACTTGATTTCACCCTTTTTAGTAAAAAAATGTTATTTACCACATTATATTTATTATTATGATGTGTACAATAGCTAGAATCCAGCTATTTTGATAAGATGCCTTCTTTACCATAACATGCTTGTTCTTTATAGCTACGATGAAATTATTGAGCTGAAAAGTTAGGTATCACTGTTATTTTCATAGCGCATATTTTAGAGATGAACGAATTGGCCTGTCTCTACTTTTCTGATTCTTTTTTTGCGCCATTCCTTAAGGATCCTTGACAGGAATATATTTCGAGGGACTTTTAGAGAAACAAATCACGTTCAGAAATACTGCATAGTTGCTTTGACACCGTTATACTTGTTGAGCACTATCTATTTTACTACAAACGTATCCCATAGAATAGTTTTATTTTAAAACACTTATAGTAAAGAATTTATTGATAACAGATAAAAGCTTTAGTTTATCTGCTAATCAGTTAGGCTTTATGGTAAAATTTCACTCTGAAAACTGTAACTAGGATTCAAGTTTGCCACTAACATAGTTTTGTTGCTCTAGTTAAAGCTTTTAATTCTTTGAATCATGATGTATTAGTGGCTAAACTTAAATATATCGGGTTTAGGGTGAAGATTTGTAAATAGTTTGCTAGTTATTTATTTCACTGAAATTAAATCACAACTATTAAAATATAAGTACAGTCGATATTTCAAATTCTCCAACAGTAGCAAAAGGTATTCTTCAAGGAGGAGCGGTTATTATCTTCTTATTTACTTTTAACGTTCATCTGTCTCTCTATTATGGAAATCTTTAAGCCTTTGCTAACGATACCCTAATTTGACATCCAGTCAGTTATAATATATTAAAAAATGTGTCCAGTGAAGATCTCAATATTTTTCAAATTATAAATGACCTTTGTCTGTAAATGCATAAAAAGGAAACTTATTTAGCTTTAAGGGTAACTAAGAAACCATTTTTGGGTAATTTTTTTATTGTTGCTTATTTAATTACATGCGATTTTGCATCAAATGGTGTAAATTTTATATCGGTCTGCCACTAGAAGTGGTTGAAATAATTTTTGAAGTTGTATAGTCGTGGTCGTTTTTCTCACTCGGTTCAATCACGCACCACATTCCTTTTATTACAGGATTGGACTTGAAGAGTTTTGCTAAAACATTTACACAACACTTAGCCACAATATAGTTTATCAGCGAATAATCCCTGATATCATTTTACACAAGTCATAAAAAAACTTATCCCTTGGAGTAGTTGGGTGTAGTCATTGTAAAAACATAATAGATACTTTTGTTTACTATTATGAACTTTTTACGAGAACAGAGAACTAAAAAACGAGCCCGAAACCGGGAGTTTTTGAAAAATCTCTTGTTCTGAAAAGTCACGTTTTTTTGAGGCAGCTCAGCTATCATAGTAGATATATTTAAAACTTATTTTTAGTAATTAAGCACATGTCCCTGAAAATTTTAAGAGGCACAAATTTTTTTAAAAAAATTCAAAAAAAAAATTATCGGAAGGAGAAAAAATAGAAACGTATTTTGGTACTTTAGTTTTTTTTTTTACAGCTATTATAAGACAAAGCAAAATTTTCAAAATCTACCACGCTCAGATTGTTTCTTAATAATCGAGAAATAGCTAGGAAAGGAGAAATTGAAGCAGTAGAATTGTAGAAAAAGAACATTATGTGCAAAAAAATACAGTCATGTTTCCTAGGTTACCCCGAACTTGAAAACTGAAAATTTTTGATGAGACCAGAGTTACAAGTTTAAAACAAAATAATTCAAAAGTAATTCTCGCATAAGGCAAAGTCACCAACACAATCGGAAAAAATGTATTGTAAGTTTTCTTTAATATTTAAATTTTGATGAGTACATAAAAAGTTCTTTATTAATATTATATTTATCTCTTCCCTTCTACCTACACTAATAATTAATGATACTTTGAGCCTTTCAAATAAACTTGGCTTTCGTCGAAATTTCTACCTTTCACCTAACTCAGTCCCCCTATTCCTAGTTATTAAATTTCTGTCAGTATAGTAATAATATTTGATTAATGTGTTTAAATTAAATTAACGTTAATATTTGGAAAGGAAAATAAAAACTTTCGTAAGACCCCATACTCGTACATACAAATAAATATATTTTTATTTTCAGGCTTCTTTATTAAACATTCCCAACAGTTTTAATTTTATATTATAGGACGTATGCTTTTAAAGTTCCACTCAATGAAAGGTTTCTTTTTTTGTGTAAAATTACCTTCTTCCCGGACAACGAATTTGAGTTTATTTTATCGAGAAGAGCTCATGTAAGACAAATCAGTTATGGCTTAACTCAGCTTATTGACGAACCAACACGGATCCCTGATCGAGACGGGGAGTTCGCCAGTCTTCTTGATCTGTTTTTAACCACCAATCCGGAGATTTACAAGGTCACCGTAAATCCGCCGTTAGGTTCTTCCGACCATAAACTGCTTTCGACATCGAGTATCCTGCCAATCAGTGACAGAGAGGCGCCTAGGCCGCGCAAGATTTGGCACTACAAATCTGCTAAATGGGAAGATCTCATAGGATACTTTCGAACTTTCCCTTGGATGGACGTTTGTTTTCGATTCGATAACCCATCTGACTGCGCCAGGGAGGTCTCCGAGGTTATTTTGGCTGGTATGGAAGCTTACATCCCTTTTTCGAAGAAATGCTCCTCCAACGGCAAGCCTTGGTTCGACCGAAAATGCAAAGAAGCTGTTGCTTCTAAACATATTGCCTACCGACAATGGCGTGAAAATCCTAACACCGTAAATCGAAACATCTTTGTTCATGCCCGGAACAGATGCAAGGGAATTATCGACGAAACCAAGGAGGCACGCGATCAACGAATTAGAAACAAACTTCTCGCTTGTCCCAGCAATTCCAGGTCCTTTTGGGCTGTCGCTAAGGCAGTTAGTCAAAATTTTACCAAATCCACCATACCACCACTCACACGGCTAGATAATTCCATTGCAACCACACCTGTTGAGAGAGCGAACTTGTTGGCGGAACTCTTTGCTTCACATTCTACTGTCGATTTCCAAGGAAAAACACCACCTACTATTCCCATATTGCAGTCAAGGATGCCCGATATTGTCTTCAGACAGCGCATCATAAAGCGTATTTTAATGAAGCTAGACACCAAAAAGGCTTCTGGCGCTGACGGAATACCTGCCATAGTTCTCAAAAACTGTGCAAGGGAACTAACAACCGGTTTTCTGTAGACTTTTTAACCTATCCTACAGAAAGGGAATATTTCCGTCCTGCTGGAAATGTGCCACGGTTCAGCCGATACCTAAAAAAGGTAAGAAGACCTTGCCAAATAACTACCGACCAGTTGCACTGCTTTCAATAATATCGAAAGTAATGGAAAAGGTTATCAATGAGCATCTTCTAAAATATCTTGAACGATTCAATATTATTAGCGATCACCAATATGGTTTTCGTAAACATAGATCAACAGGAGATCTTCTGACTTATGTAACACATGTTTGGAACAACGCAATTGAACACTTTGGAGAATCTCGAGCGGTTGCTCTTGACATATCCAAGGCATTCGACCGTGTTTGGCACGATGGACTGTTGGCTAAGTTGCGCTCTTACGGTATGTCTGAAAGGTTCTGTTTGTGGCTCTCATGTTTCCTCAGAGAGCGTTCTTTACGAGTAGCGGTCGACGGATTTCTTTCTAACACCCTCACTATCAACGCCGGTGTGCCCCAGGGCTCCATACTGTCTCCTACTCTCTTTCTCATTTACATTAACGATCTACTGGAAAAGACCGGGAATCCAATCTATAGCTTTGCAGATGACAGTACGCTTGTCTCTTCATTCACCTTGAACGCTCGGACATCGGCTGGTCAGGCGAATATCCGCAGACAGCAGGAGGTCGTTCAATTTAACAAAGACCTGGAAGAGATTCTATCTTGGAGTGACAGTAACCAAGTGGAATTTAACGCTACAAAAACCCAAGCGGCAGTTTTTTCTAAAAAAGTTAAGGTTGCTGAACCCGACATAGTTATGTCGGGGCACTCCATTCCCCTAGCATTGTCGCTCAATTTGTTGGGCGTTAGTTTGGGAGCAAATATGTCTTGGCATGAACATGTTGCAGGCATAGCAAGGAGAGCTTCTCAAAAGTTGGGAATATTATTTAGAACCAGAAAGCTTTACACCCCACAACAACTGTTAATTCTTTATAAAGCCCAAATTCGACCAACTATGGAATACTGCTCCCACGTTTGGGGCTCCGCTCCCAAACATACACTGCATTTGTTGGATTCTGTTCAGAGAAGAGCGGTTCGTCTGATTGGGGACCCGGAATTGACCGGCGGCCTTGATTCGCTGGAACATCGAAGAACGGTTGGCGACTTGAGTCTGTTCTACAAGTATTTTCATGGAAAGTGTTCGAAGGATGTAGCCCGCTTAATTCCTCCCAAAGCGGTGCATGTTAGAAATACACGTCGCGCTGGTGCTTCGCATCCGTATGAGGTTCAGCTTGTTACTCCGCGTACAACGCTTTTCAAGCAATCTTTTATATGGAGAACGTCATCCCTTTGGAATAATTTGCCCAGCGCTGTGTTTCCCACCAAGTACAATTTACAGCGATTCAAGAACAACGTGAATCGCTTTTTCCGCCCTCGTGCCGCTCCTGGAGCGCTTTAGGGACTTCCCTGCAGCACGTGTGCTAGACCAATAAAAAAAAAAATATATTTTCTTTAAGGAGTTCTGACCACCTAGTGTCAATTTGCATCCTCCCCTCTATAAGCAGCTTTTCCTTTAGTGTTTCCTGTTTTCCTTTTAGACTCGCCCTTTGTTTTTATATGCTCTCCCGTCCCTTGAACCTGGCTACGCCACTATACATCTATATACATATATATATATATATATATATATATATATATATATATATATATACATATATATACATATATATATATATATATATATATATATATATATATATATATATATATATATACATATATATATATATATATATATATATATATATATATATATATATATATATATATATATATATATATATGTATATTAAATAATACATGACTTTCCGATGTCAATTGAATCAACAAAAAAAAATTGTTAAAAAAACTTGGGATAGTCGTAAATAATGTGTCACTTCCTAAAGCATGAATGCTATCATCGTCCGTATCAACATAAATACTTTTAGCATTATAGACAACTACAACCCTTCAAATTATTGTAATCAAATACTAGTATTGAAATATAAGAAATAAATTAGCTTCCAAGAATAAAAAAGTAAAGTGTAGTCCAAAAATGATTGAGCCTTTTTCTCGTTAAATAGCTTTAGTGTCATATATCTCAAGTAATATAAGTCGCACAGCATCATACTTAGCACCAGTTAAAAGCTGACTTTTGACAGTTGTAGACGTGCAAAAACTGTTGAAATTCATTTATTCGGACTTAATTTAGAGTCCCTTGAAGATAAGTGGAATATCTACCAAAGTTCTTTATATATTACAATTTTATTTCAATAAGGGCCAAAAGCTGCGCAGGCTTATAAATAATTGTTTTGCTGTTTATAGTCAAAACATCTTATTAAAACCAACAGCCAAAAGAGAATTCAGTCGCTGTTGTTCTGGAAATTTCGATGTCAAAGATACTCCTCGCACTGGTGAAACCGAAAAAGTTGTTAGAACTGTGACAAAAGTTTAGTAAGGTCGGGGTGTAAGTCGCCGTGACATCGCCAAGAAACTGAACATCCGTTAACAGAGTAATCCATATTTGGAGATAGCTGGCTACAAAAAGAAACTTGATATTCGAGTGCCACATGATTTGACGCTAAAAAATTTACTCTATCGAATTTCCATCTGAGAATCTCTGTAGAAACGTAACGAAATCGAGCCATTTCTGAAATGATTGATTACGAACAGTGAAAAGTGGATAATGTACGACAATATTGTTGAAAAAGATCGTGGTCGAAAAAGGATAAAGCTGACGCCAAAAAGGCGAACATTCGAGAATCCAACAACCCAGCTAATAGTCATCTTCACCAAATCCACCAGGTCCATTCCGGCCAGCCCCACCCTCCATAGCCATCAAGTATCTGGGCCTCCTCTACGATAAGCGGCTAGTCTGAAGACCAACCAGCTGTTAGGCAAGCTCTACCCACTCCTCGACAAATCCAGTAGATTCTCAACACGCTACAAGTTGACAATCTACAAAATGAACATCAGGGCCGGCTTTACTTACTCTAGTCCGGCATGGTGCCAAAAGTCATGTTCTCATAGATCTTCTCTCCAACCCCTTCGAAATAAGGCCCTCCGTATCATCGTCCGCAATACCCAAATTCACCGCAACACACCCAACAATCCGTAAATTGATAAGCAAAGCTCAGCTCAGATTCCTGGATAAAGCCACACACCATCCCACGGTCAGAAATGTTTACAGATCCCAACCCAGCAACAAGACTCACTACCCTACACCATCAAAACCTCTCCCCCAAGATTAATATTAAGTTAGTAATAATTCATGAAGTATCTTAAGTCTCGGATATCTTAAGTTTTTATCTGATTTATGTAAAACTCTTACCTAAGCTAAGTTAATTAGGTTACTGATAAGTAAATATCTTAAGACCTAAAATATACTAATGTTAGATCGGCTCATGTAATACTAGTTATAGGGCATTGCCTACCCACTTTATTCAATAAATGATATTAGAATAAAGAAATGTTTATTTATTTTAAACCAACATGGTAATATAAAAAGAAAAGTATAGAAGACGTCATAGAATCCTACACCACGGTTTATATACACATATAAAAAAGACTATTTTACCTA
Source organism: Pachyrhynchus sulphureomaculatus (assembly GCA_019049505.1). Lineage (NCBI taxonomy): Eukaryota > Metazoa > Arthropoda > Insecta > Coleoptera > Curculionidae > Pachyrhynchus > Pachyrhynchus sulphureomaculatus. The sequence goes on from CM032447.1 coordinate 51,231,818, forward strand.
CTACGTGAGTTTGGTGGAATTTTGACAAGGTAATATATTAAAAAAAATAGTTCAGGAAAATTACTTACTTCAAACAGAGTTACAAAACATGTTTTTATTTTTTAGTATTTTAACTATGTTGGGAATGTGGAATCTTTGGCACAATGATACTACCCAGTACTACATCAAACACTTTATTTTTGCACTCGCCGCGCGTCACGTCAGTCAATCATCGTTCCTGATGAAACTAACATGGTTAGCGAAATGCGCATCGAGTGCAAATATAAAGTGTTTGGTGTAGTGGTGTTATATACTGAGTAGTATTTCCATTTCGATATTATGGTTATGTAAGATTTATATACAATCATCGATCATTTTTTTTGGTAATTTTTTTTAAGCTTTTAAATATGTGAATTATTTTAATATATTTAATAACTATATTGTAATTAAGTAAAAAATCTATTGTATGCTGCAATTATTTCTCGTATAACATATGTCGTAATATTGGTGACACCAGTAATTGTGTGATTCGTCAGCAATTGTTGAGTATACTACACAACTGGTGCCATGTCATATTTTCGTAAGCAGTATCAAAGGGAACATACCTATTAAATAAACGCTTGTAAATTATCTCGCACTTCACTATTACTGAAGACCTACACATAATGTTTGATGGCACTGATACAATTGTGCTTCATATTGAAGCCCTTGTATCTTCTGCTTTAAATATCATGAGTTTTAAAATATTTACTAACACTAATCCCTTAAAACTATTTTCGATGCCGAAGTTGAAGTATTGTTCTTTAATCTGATTCTCCATACATAAATTGCTTATTTTGGCATTTCTGGAATCCAGCGTAACTGGTTATCAGTTAAAGTTGTAAACTTACGAATCCGACTTTGTGTTATCTACTTATTTTTAATTTGTGAATGAAATTGATTTAAAATAATGGTGAAAATAAAATAGCAGCAGTCACACTCTGTCGCCGGGAAGAGAATTTTTTTTTAAGTCATGTCGCCGGGAAGAGAATTTTTTTAAGTCATGTCGCAGGGAAATTCTTAAGGCGCTACGAGAGTGACAGGTGTGCGAAAAAAAGCTGAGAGTTGTACTCTGTGGGTAACACAGTTCTAGGCAAATCATTTTAAAGGGATGAGGTTCTCCATATAAAGGAACTCTTTAAAAGGAAGGAGTGACAAGCTGAATCTTATAAGGATGTAATTACTTACATCTTTAGTTTATGTTTCCATACCGAAAAAGCAAATAAAGTTACACCACAACTTACGAAGGCACTACCAAAAAACCGAGCAAATGAGAGAAGTGCAACGGGAAAGGCTCCGCAAGGAAAAAAGTAGTAAGGGCTACCTCAATGTCACTCCGAAGAAGAAATGCAAGAAAGTAAGAATTCAATTTAAGTTACAAATAAACCGTTTTTATATAGTATTTGATAATTCTTTTTCGGGACTCTAGAGTAAGTTTATGACATTTCAGATAAATTATGGTACAAGTCAATTGAAAATAAAAAAAATCAATAATAGGAAAGAAGAGGGACTAAAAGAGCTTTCTTCGATTCGAAAATATTGGATTTTGCTGATTTTTTCTTCGTAATTAATTACGTTTTCAAAGTATTTACCAATTTTGTTAGTTATTTTACATCAAATTTCAGGAATTTTTCTATATGTATCCGAAAAAAAAGTGAAAATCAATTTTTGACACATATAGTGCAGATCAAAGTATGCATTTTGAGCAACTAGAGCTCGAAATTCAGAGAACTCAATATATTTAACAAAAAGAACACCAAATTTTGTCTTAAAGAAAAAAAAAATTAAATGCACGGAACCCGTTAAAAATTGAGTTTCAGCAATCAAATATTTTCTTAAGTTATTCTTTCCTTACAGTTTTTAGACAATAAATTTTTCGTAAAATTTATCGCGAAAATATATTTTTGGGCACGAGCATCCTTTATTTTTTCAATTTGTAGCTGGACCATTTTTTATCTTTTTTTTATCTTTTTATCCTAGAACAGAATAAAATAATTTTGCGTCTCTAAAAGGTGACATGGCTTAATAAAAATTGATATATCGCTTTGTTATAAAATAATTTATTATCCGACTATGTCTTTAAATTACTAATGTTTTTATTTAAATTTCTAAGGATATACGTATTTCTACTTATTACAGTTTTCTAACCGACCTCCTACGATTATTATTATTATTATTATTTTATGACACCCAAAGGGATTTCGCTCTCTGCAAGGAGCATTAACTCATCCCAAATATGTTTAGATATCCTATGAGCCCGTAGGTAACATTGTGCATTATCTTGTAATTCTGTGAGATATGTTCATTAAAGCGCAAACAATTGATGTTTTGTATGAAAGTCTTCTCTATAACCTCCGTTACTAATAGGATTAGGGAAATCCTTTGAATTGTATTTATATACGATTTTGTTCCTATATATACTACCAAATCTAAATTTATTCGAAAACTTTTTTATTGCATTTATTTTTTAAAAATTTTGATATAATTTAAACAAAATTAAATCAAAGCTTGACATTTTAAACCATTTTTTTTTGTGTAAGCAATAGCCTGTTAAATTGTAAGAAAATGTTACTTTTCATATGACAGTAGGTTTGAATGAGAATCTAAATATAAACTGAATCTAAAAATTATTTGGAGCTACTGTGTAAGTTTTATAGTATTACTAGCCGGGCCCGCGGCTCCGCTCGCGTGGCCTTGATTCACCTCTATCGTCACTCCTTATTCCTCAATTTACCCAACGTAATAAAATATCTCCCATTATTTCCCCTTATCTCTCAATATTTCTCCTTATCTCCCATTATCTCTACATAATTTCGATTACCCAGGTCTAACTCTGCTCATCTCCCATTATTTCTCCTTATCTCCCATTATTTCTCCTTATCTCCCATTATTTATCCTTATCTCCCATTATCTCACCTTATCTCCCCATTATCTAGGTTTATCTCGACTTATCTCTCAATATTTCTCCTTATCTCCCATTATTTCTCCTTATCTCACATTATCTCACCATAACCCCATTATCTAGACTTATCTTTGCTTATCTCCCATTATTTCTCCTTATCTCCCAATGTTTATATTTATCTCCCCATCATCTCACCTTATCTTCCATTATCGAGCCTTACTTCGACTTATCTCCCATTATTTCTCCTTATCTCCCATTATCTAGGCTTATATCGAATTATATAGAACATATGTTTAAATTTATAAAAACACGTAACTCGGATAAGTGGTTCTCAAGTGATAAGCGCACTAACGGACAGACAGACAGACAGAAAGACGTTGCATTTTATATATATTCTAGATAGAAGATTATAGATAACCTGGCCAGAGAACAAATAAATGAATTAAAAAAAAACACGTAAATCGGATAAGGGGTTCTCGAGTGATAAGCGCACTAACGGACAGATACACAGACAGAGAGACGTTTCATTTTATATATTATATTCTTTGCTACATGATATTGTTTCCATATTTAATGCTTTAGGTAGTGTATTACAAGAGAACGCGCTAGCGGCAAACTTTTCTCCGACTTGATTCACTATTATCGTCACTGCTTATTCCTTATATCACCTAACGTAATAAAATATATCTTATAACCTGGCCAGAGAACATATGTATGTTTAACAAAAAAGCACGTAAATCGGATAAGTGGTTCTCCAGTGATAAGCGCACTAACGGACAGATAAACAGACAGAGAAACGTTGCATTTTATATATATTATAGATATTCTTTGCTACATGATATTGTTCCATATTTAATGGTTTAGCATGTTTAAAAAAAAGCACGTAAATCGGATAAGTGGTTCTCCTGTGATAAGCGCACAAACAGACAGATGTACGTTACATTTTATATATATTATAGTTGTAATAAAATATATATCTATAACCTGGTCAGAGAACATATGTATGAATTTAAAAAATCACGTAAATCGGATAAGTGGATCTCGAAGGATAAGCGCACTAATGGACAGACAGACAGACAGAGAGACGTTGCATTTTATATATATTATAGATATAGATGAGAATTTTTCTTGGTTTCTGGTTGCCATAATGCACAAAATTTAAACACGATTATTTTTAATCACATATAGTACGAGATAAAGGATCGAGCTGGAATCTATCGTATCACATATCTTTTTGAGAGTTCTTTGTGTCGAAGAATCTGAAAATATTTTTTTAATAACTACTTTTAATTTTAACCTTTCTTGCTAGAGGGAAGTATTGTATTCTTAAAAAAAAATGAGCCTTCAAGATTTTTTCTTTCCTTCACGTTTAAAGGTTTCTAGATGATGAAAAACATGGTTTCCCATTTCCGTCGGTTTTGCGGTCGACACGATGACTCTCGAATGAAAATAAAATATTGCTTAGTTTTGGTCAGGTCAGTCGATAAGTTTTGAAAGCGACACCTATGGAGCATCACTTGAATCAAATATTGAACACCGTTTTGAAGCTTCATCTGTCATACGAACGCACCCTAAATTTCAAGTCAATCTGTCAACTCATTCATTGTTTATCAGCTGCTTAAAGTAGACGTGTTTGAGTATTTTTTAAAAATGGAAAAAATCGAATATCGTGCAATAATAATTCTTTGTTTTGGAAGGTCTATCGCAACTTAAATCCATGTGTTAGTGGAAGTGTTAAAGGAGTCTGCTCCTTCATTTTCAACTGTTCATAGATGGACTCTTAGAGCTTAAACGTGGTCGTACAAGCGTCAATGATGATACACGTTCAGGACGTCCAAAAACTGCAAAAACTGAAGAAACTGTGCAAGTACAAGATATGGTAATGAAAGACCGTCGGATGATTTAGCTGAGGCTGTAGGCATCTCACATGAGATCTTAATCAATGTTTTGGGTGTAAGAAAGCTATTCACAACATAAGGGCCACATTTGCTAACATCGGATCAAAAACACACTCGAGAGAAACTAACCTAAACAATATTTGGTTCGTTTCACAAAGAATAAAACTGATTTTGTGATTTTGGATGAGACTTGGATTTACCACTATGATCCTCAACTGCGACAACAAACCACACAGTGGACTGAGCCCGGTTGGTCAGCTCCAAAATAAGTGGTCAAAGTCGTCCAAAAAATTATGGCATCAGTTTTCTGGGATGCAAAGGAATTTTGTTAATTGATTACCTTCAAACCGGTAAAACAATCACAGGAGAGTATTATTGCAACCTTTTGGACCAGCTGAATGAGAAAATTCGAGAGAAAAGGCCCGGTTTACAGAAGAAAAAATCATCTTTCATCATGACATTGCGCCTGCTCACAGAGGTACTTTGGAAACGGATTAAAGTACAAATTGTTGGAACATCCACCCTATTCGTCATCTGTTCCCAAACCCCAAAAGATTTCTATGTGGAAAGCGTTTTTTAACAAATGATGAGGTGAAAGCATCCATAGATGGATATTTTGAAGGACTTCCGGAAAACCACTTCAGAATGAATTGGAAAATCGCTGAAAAAATATATTGAGCTTAGGGGAAATCATACTGAAGAATAAATGTATTTCGACTCATTAATTCATCTTGTTTCATTTCCGCTTTCAAAACATATTGACTGACCTATTTTTATGAGAGATTTTCCTGATTTTTCATTGGAATTGATATGAGAGATAAAGGGATGGGGAAAGGGTTTAGACGATTGTTTTACTATTTAAAGTATTATTTATTCTTTTCGATGAATATGAAAGTTTTATTACTTTTTCATTACTTCCAGTTATAATAATTGAGGGAGTGGAAGAGGTGGAAGTCTGTAAATATTAAATAGTTTCAATGGCACTATACGATTTTTTCTTGGTTTTTGGTTGCTGTATTGTACATATTTTTCGTATAACTATTTAAAATAAAGCAATATGATATTAAAGGGATGGGGAGCGGGTTAAAGGAGTAGAAGAGTTTATATCATAATATACGTCGATTTCAGGATTCTGTTAGCCGAAAAATCTAAAGGCAATTTTATTTTTGCATAATTTTTAACTTTAGTAAAAGCTTTTCCTCTGCCTAGCTTTTCTTTATTGCCTTCTCATCATGAAGTATTTACTATCTGAAATACTAAGTTATAATGAATGGAATGGATAATTGGATTAAGTTATTCTTGAGGGTGGGGAAGTCAAACTCACTGTTTTTTATGTGTCTAGCACACGTGCTACAGGGAAGTCCCTAAAGCACTACAGGAGCGACACGTGTGCGGAGAAAGCGATTCACGTTGTTCGTGAATCGCTGTAAATTGTACTCGGTGGGAAACACAGTCCTGGGCAAATTATTCCAAAGGGATGATGTTCTCCATATAAATGACTGCTTGAAAAGCATTGTACAAGGAGTAACAAGCTGCACCTCATATGGATGTGAAATATTAGCGCGACGTGTACTTCTAACATGCACCGCTCTGGGAAGAATTAAGCGGGCCACATCATTCGAACACTTTCCATGAAAATACTTGTAGAATAGGCTCAAGTCGCCATCCGTTCTTCGATGTTCCAGCGAATCAAGGCCGCCTGTCAGTTCCAGTCTCCAATCAGACGAACAGCTCTTCTCTGAATAGAATCCAACAAATGCAGTGTATGTAACATGGGAGCAGTATTCCATAGTTGGTCGAATTTGAGCTTTGTAAAGAATTAACAGTTGTTGTGGAGTGTAAAGCTTTCTGGGTCGAAATAATATTCCCAACTTTTGAGAAGCTCTCCTTGCTATACCTGCAACATGTTCATGCGAGGACATATTTTCTCCCAAATTAACGCCCAACAAATTGAGAGACGATGTTAGAGGAATGGACTGCCCCGACATGACCATGTTGGGTTCAGCAACGTTAACTTTTTTAGAAAAAACTGTCACCTGGGTTTTTGTAGCGTTAAGTTCCACTTGGTTACTGTCAGTTACTGTCACCCCAAGACAGAATTTTTTCCAGGTCTTTGTTAAATTGAATGTCTTCCTGCTGTCTGCGGACATTCGTCTGAGTAGCCGATGTCCGTGCGTTCAAAGTGAATAAAGAGATAAGTGTAGTGTCATCTGCAAAGATGTAAATTCGATTCTCGGTCTTTTCCAGCAGATCGTTAATATAAATGAGAAAGAGAGTAGGAGATAGTATGGAGCCTTGGGGTACCGGCGTTGATAGCGAAGATGTTAGAAAGAAATCCGTCGATTGCCACTCGTAAAGAACGCTCTCTGAGGAAACATGAGAACCACAAACAGAACTTTTCAGGCATACATAAGAACGTAGCTTAGCCAACAGCCCATCGTGCCAAACACGGTCGAATGCCTTGGATATATCAAGAGCAATCGCGCGAGATTCTCCAAAGTGTTCAATTGCGTTGTTCTAAACATGTGTTACATAAGTCAGAAGATCTCCTGTTGATCAATTTTTATGAAAGCCATATTGGTGATCGCTAATAATGTTAAATCCTTCAAGATATTTTAGAAGATGCTGATTGATAGCCTGTTCCATGACTTTCGATATTATTGAAAGCAGTGCGACTGGTTGGTAGTTATTTGGCAAGGTCTTCTTGCCCTTTTTAGGTATCGGCTGAACCGTGGCACATTTCCAGCAGGAAGGAAATATTCCCTTTCTGTAGGATAGGTTGAAAAATCTACAGAAAACAGGTGTTAGTTCCCTCGCACAGTTTTTGAGAACTATGGCAGGTATTCCGTCAGCACCAGAAGCCTTTTTAGTGTCTAGCTTCATCAAAATACGCTATCTGAAGACAATATCGGGCATCCTTGACTGCACTATGGGACTAGTAGGTGGTGTTTTTCCTTGAAATCGACAGTAGAGTGTGAAGCAAAGAGTTCAGCCAACAAGTTCGCTTTCTCAACAGGTGTCGTTGCAATAGAATTATCTGGCCGTGTGAGTGGTGGTATGGTGGATTTGGTGAAATTTTGACTAACTGCCTTAGCAACTGACCAAAAGGAATTGGAATTGTTGGAACAAGCGGGAAGTTTGTTTCTAATCCGTTGATTGTGTGCCTCCTTGGTTTCGTCGATAATTTCTTTGCATCTGTTCCTGGTACCAACGAAGGTGTTACGATTTATGGTATTAGGATTTTCACGCCATTGTCGGTATGCAAAGTGTTTAGAAGCAACAGCTTCTTTGCATTTTCGGTCAAACCAAGGCTTGCCGTTGTAAGGGCATTTCTTCAAAGAAGGGATGTAAGCCTCCATACCGACCAAAATAACATTGGAAACGTCTCTGGCGCAGTCAGATGGGTCGTCGGATCGAAAACAAACGTCTAACGAAGGGAAAGGTCAAAAATATTCCATGAGATCTTCCCATTTAGCAGATTTGTAGTGCCAAATCTTGCGCGGTTTAGGCGCCTCTCTTTCACTGATTGGTAGGATACTCGATGTCGAAAGTAGTTTATGGTCGGAAGAACCTCACGGCGGATTTACGCTGACCGTGTAAATCTCCGGATTGGTGGTCAAAAACAGATCAAGAAGACTGGCGAACTCCCCGTCTCGATCAGGGATCCGTGTTGGTTCGTCAATATGCTGGATTAAACCACCACTGATTGAAAACGATTCGGCTTCACGACCTTGTTCGTCGGTAGTATTTGAATATTTAAGCCAGTTGATGTTATGGACAGTAAAGTTTATTCTAGAAGTGCGTGTTTGCAAGGGAAGTACCAGCTTAACCACTTTTTCAATTTTTTTAATTTTCAGTTGCTATTTAATGCAGAGGCACAGAGCATATAACCGCATATCTTCCCCTTAGTGAATCCGTTGGATAAAATAATAGATTAAATTAAAAATCATTCTTCAGTTTTATAACCTCGTAAAAGTTTACCTAAACTAAGCTAGGTATACAAGAAGAAGAGTTTAAAGTAAATAATAAAAATATATTTTTATTCAGCATATTTCAACTTAATTTGATGACAACTTTTATTGAGCATATTTTTATCTTATTTTTAGAGTATTTCTAGACAAGTATCATTGTATATATAATAAAACTATACTTTTATTTCGCTTATTTAAACTCAATTTATACAGTAAATTTTAGAACTTCACATATGGGTTTTTAAATAAATATTTATTAGATACGGTGAAATATTAGGGGCGGCCATAGCGTCGTGGTTAGGGTGTTCGCTTTCTACGTCAACAACCCGAGGTCATATCTCGGCCCGGGAAATAATAAAATAAAATTTACAAGTGACGGTCGCATTTTTTAAGAATGCAATGGCAAACCTTGCCTAGTAAATCTCGTTCAGTTTGGCCGTTCAGAATCGGCATTAAACTGTAGGTCCTTTGGTCAATGGAAATACTTAAAAATGCATCAACCACAGAGAAAGGCGAAAAGATCGCCTACGTCCGTATCGGATAGGGCACTTGAAGAAGAAGATGAAATACTTGACGTTCAATGTAATTAACTACAGTCTGAATATTATGTTTGTATCTGTGATCGCCCACGTCCGTATCGGATAGGGCACTTAAAGAAGAAGGTGAAATACTTGACGTCCAATGTAATTAACTACAGCTGAATATTATGTTTGTATGTGATATCAGTAGTCGCAATCGCGTTGAAGTCTTTTGTTAGCAGATCGAGATGTTTAAACAACTACTACTACAACTTGGTTGCAGAATGCTTGATATTATTTTGCTTATAGTAAGTTCCAATAAGGGCGGACCGGATTTTGAGTTAACATTGCTCTAGGGATCGCGGCGGGGCAACCCTGACGTTATGGAATAACTCCAGCTTCCCACATAGTAAAATTATTTATTTGGCTGCTCTACATACTACGACATGCCGCCAAAAAGCATAACGTGGTATGTTATTGCTGTAATGATATATAGTAACAAACTGGTTCTTCATTAAACATTAAGGCTAAATTTATTTATAAGCCTAAACTCAACAATCAAGGGACACAACTGTAAACTTTAATCTGTAGCTCAGAAGCTAGCAACGTTGTTAGTAAGGCACGGACCAACCATTTAAACAAACTTGGTTTTGCACCTGTAAGTTATCTTCTTTCTTCTATAGTGCGAACACCCCGATATCGCGACGTACCATCCAAAACACGCTCTTCTACGAAAAACAGTGAAAAGCACATGTCGGTATGAAGAACAATCTGAAACATTTAAAAACATGTATAACAGAAAAAACCTTACAAGAAGAAATGGAATAAAAAGAACCCTTATTTTAAATCTTTTATTTAAAGGATACCACACACACACACACACTCTTGCAACAAATATTCCACGAATTTTTACCATACTCTATATAGTACTAGATTTGCTCATAGAGCGAAAGCACATTTTTAAGCCAGTCCAAAATGGACTTTTAACTACCATGAATAAAAGATCGTCTCGGACTGTATATCCAAATACGCAAGTGCGCTATAACGTCGGAAAATATTTGGAAGACATGTAATACGTATCGATTCAACTATATTTGAAAATTCAATACCGCAAGGGCCGCCATTAGTCGGAGATTCCACGTTAAACTGTAAGTCCCGTCTGACTGACATTAGCCTATGCTAAAAAGAGAGTAGCCAAGAATCTCTTTAATTTGGGTCATAAGCCTCTTTAACCATACTAGATCTGCTACCACTATAGCTAGAGAGCGTTCTCGAGGACATTCATTCCCTAAACCTCTTTCGCCCCCCCCCCCCCCATTAGGGTTTTTCGCCTCTGTAGTCTAAAAAGTAAAAGGGTTCTCTTTGAATCTTCTTTTTCTCGACGTGTCATATCCGATGTGGACGTAGGAGACCCCCTCGCCTTTGCCTGTGTTGTTGGTGCCTTTTTTAAGTATTTCCACATACAATGAGGACCTGCAGTTTAACGCCGGTTCCGAACGGTCAAAGTGAGAGGGGCTTTACTAGGCATGATACTCCGGGTGGTTTGCCATTGCCTTCCCGAGAAAGGCGACCATCAAGTTGTAAATGTTAATTCATTTTATTATTTATTTATCTTTTTTTTATTATTATTTCCCGAGCCGAGATACGAACTCAGGTCGCTAGCGTAGAAAGCAGACACCTTAACCACTACGCTATGGCAGCCTCTTCTTGAAGTAAGATGGTCTATTTCTTTTTAGTGTTCCGTACGGATCACTTATAAGATCACTTCGGTGTCTGTCTGTTCGTCTGTCACACCTGATTTTTTTCCGAAATTATTTGACATAGAAAGTTGAAATTTGACACTGACATAGGAATTGATGGCCTCATCAGAGCCGTGTAGTTTTAAAAGTTAAATTTTGACTTAAGGGGTTAGTCTTGGGGGGTGAAATCGGACGTGAAAAAAAAATTTTCAGAGAGAGTTCAAAAATATATATTGCGCAGATTTTTTTTGTATTATTTTTAAAAATTGCCAAAAATCTGTGCCGCCCCCCTTGATCTCGAAAAGTACTGATCAAAAGACTTTGAACAACATCTGGAATATTATCCACAGGGTGTAAATTGAACGAAAATTATCATTATCATTATCATTAATAATTTATCTAGCATATAAAAAAACCGAAATTTCAAGGCCATCGGTTTTCAGTAAAGATCAGAAAAAAAAAACTTTGTTGAAAACTCATTTGAGATGTGTTCTGTGAAGTCATTGATCATTTTATACCTCCGTAACAGAAATTTTTATTTTAAAAGCAATCGACGTACGGAACACTAATTGCGCAAGTCCGACTTGCCGGTTATTTAAATTACGCCGTGTACAGACATATTAGTGCAGAGATGCACATAAAGATGAACTCTAAGGATATATGTTTAAAATAACTATTATCTTGTAAAATTTAATTTTCAGTGGTTTAGAATAGATAAAATTGCATATTGAAATATTTACGAAGGAATATTTATTTTACATTAAACTCAAATGTAAATTATTTTGTTACTGTTTTTATTATTTTTTATTTATTTATTCAGAGAACAAAATTTCAATACAAACAAATTGCTTTATGGGTAATCCTTTAAAGCTATAAATAGATTTTTTACACGGTAGTTTTCCCATTTTGTATTTTACTTCACCCGTAACCGAATTTTAATTAGCTTTTTTACTCTGTTGCCTAATCCCGTGTCTGCTCTAAAAATAAAAATAGGAACAGGTGGTTGAGTATAAAGTTTATTAAATCCTCTTTATTTACGGCTACTATTTTCATGCTTAATTTTGCAGACATGTTTTAAAACATCGTTAGTTAAGTAGGAGAAAGGGAGTTGAAACGAGACGCCAAATATTTTTTTATTTATAAAAAAAAAGTTATGAAAGTGCAGTCTGCTTCATACTGCATGTGTACCAGCAGAAGTATGTGATCTGCAGACCCCTCCTCTATATTATGATGAGAGCGTAATGTTAATATCTTCCGTCAAGGAAGTGCCAACAATGGGCGTTGGTAATTAAGTAAAAACGCAATTTACAACACTGTAAATATAAGAGGACGGGGCGGATTTTGATAGCAACGAGAATTTGGCGGGAGTAACAAAATAGACAATTCATCCTGCTAAATTCTATTGCTTATTTTGATTGGTATTGTTAATTCCGCCAAATTTTCGTTGCTATAAACATCTTCCCCACAGTCTTTTCCTTACAGTGTTGTAAAATTGCATTTTTTTCTTAAAAACAACTGCTAATATGTCCGTTAAGGTGGTACACGAACCCGTAATAGAAGATTTTACGATTTTGGTTAGATAAGAAATTGTGGTTCTTGGAATTAAACCTTTTCAATTTGGAGTAACTTTTTGACGTTTCTCCTACGATCGTTTTCCACGCACGAGGATGGATTAAAAAGGTCGCGGCCTCACCAAAAAATAATTAGAATATTTTTATTGTAGTACCCTCAATAAGTTCATACTTTTTTGGTTGTCACAGTGAAAAATGTTGTTGCTGTAGTATTTATGGTTTTTAGGTTAGGAGTTTAGTGACACCAAGTGCAGCGTTTTTTGAAAAACGAAAAAAATTGCGTGCGGTCATCAAGTATCTGTTTAAAAAAAGATTAACACCAAAGGAGATCTACGATGATATGAACAACACTATGGGAATCTGCTCCGTCATATACCACTGTGAAAAAATGGGTTGCAGAATTTAAACGTTGACAAGAGAGCATCGAAGATGACCCTCGCTCCGGCCGGTCCACGACGTCTAGGACCGAAGAAAACATCGGCAAAGTGTGTGATCTCATATTGAAAGACCGTAGATTAACTATCAGGGAGATTGCAGACATTATAGGCATCTCGTATGAACGAATACAAGACATCATTGCCAACGAACTCGGATTTTCTAAGGTTTCCGCTAGGTGGGTCCCCAGATTGCTTTCAGTTGAACAAAAACAAATTCAACTCACGATTTCTCGCGACTGTTTAGAGATGTTTGAGGCTGATCCGCAAGATTTTCTTAACAGGTTTGTGACAATGGACGGAACCTGGGTTCACCACTATCCTCCAGAGTCAAAACAACAATCCAAGCAGTGGAAAAAATCTGGTGAACCGACCCCAAAGAAAGCGAAGGCAATTCTGTCTGTTGGAAAAGTGATGGCGTCAGTTTTTTGGAATGCTAAAGGTATTATTATGGTGGACTAACTTCCGAAAGACGAAACAATAAACTCGACTTACTATTGCACCCTTTTGCGTCGTATCCGTCAAGAAATTAAAGAGAAACGCCCGCGAATTGCTACTCCACCCGGCTTATTCTCTTGATTTGGCACTTTCGGACTTTCAACTGTTTCCAAACCTAAGAAAAAACCTCGGTAGACAGAAATTTTCATCAAATGAAGAAGTCCAAGCAGCAATTAACCAGTATTTTGAAGACCTTGAGGAATCTCTTTTTTAAACAGGTGTGGAAGCTTTGGAAAGCAGGTGGAAGAAGTACATAGAGCTAGGTGGAGATTACGTTGAAAAATAAAAATATTTGCGTACGTATTTTATTTTGTTTTCTTAACTAGGTCGCGAACTTTTCAATCCGCCCTCGTGTGATGCTGACTGTAACTCGAGTCTCTGATAATGTTATTAGAGTTTGTGTAAATTTGGATATTTATCTTGCATTTTCTCATACATACACTGCACCACATCAATAGGAAACTTTATAGCCACTTTCAGTTCGTAAAAAAATCAGGTCTCTTTGTAATCTCAAGCATTATCCAATTTGTGATAATGTGGCGCTAATTGATTGGACTTACTTACGAGTTGAAATACCGTCCGTCTAGTTTTCAAGTTTAAAGGACCTGAAATAATAAAGAATATTTAGATAGCACTTTCAACATCAACAGTAGAAAACTAATATCCTTTTTATTGCCAAACTTGATAAAAATATTTGACAGTATGTATACTTTTCGTTTACTATGGTGTACGTTGGAGAGTTTATAGGTCTTTGTTGTAAAAAACTATTTTACAAAGTATACGAAAATAATATCCAATAACTTTAACAAATGGATGCTTATACTGCACTCTGTCGGCGACTTACTAAGTCTATTCAAGCAGAGCGGCACAGCACGGCTGGCACTTATTGCAGAAACGCACCTTTCTTGAGCTTACTGCCTGCTCGAAGGCATAGATTGCAGCATTGGCATAATAACTAAAAACGATTCTCGTATTTGTTGAATCTAGCCGAGCTGATGAGCCGTGATACGGCGAAACGCGTCTTGGGATGGTTCAGCAAATATGAAGAACACTTTTGGTAATTTCTGAAAATACGAATCTTTTCGTTTCGTTTTTAGTTGTTATACCAATGCTGCAATCTATGCCTTCGAGCAATAAGCTCAAGAAAGGTGCGTTTTCTGCAATAAGTGCCAGCCGTGCTGTGCCGCTCTGCTTGAATAGACTTAGTAAGTCGCCGAGAGAGTGCAGTATAAGCATCTATTTGTTATAGTTTTCCGTTAGTTACTTGGATAAAGGACTAAAAATGTGTTCTCGTATTTGCTGAATCTAACCCAGCTGATGAGCCGTGATACGGCGAAACGCATCTTGGGACGGTTCAGCAAATACGAAGAACACTTTTGGTAACTTCTAAAAATACGATTCTTTTCGTTTCGTTTTTAGTTGTTACACCAATGCTGCAATCTAATAACTTGTTAAAAATAATTCCATAAACCTTTGCCAGATATTTCATTTTAAGTAAATACCTACGAAAACTAAATATTTCGAAAATATTGAAGTATCCAATGCTAAAAAACAAAGAGTAAAAAATTGGTAAAGTGGTTTTCCGGTACTTTTCTTGCAAACGTGTAGTTCTAAAATAAGTACTAAATTTAACTTTTTCAAGTAAATAGAAAGTAAATTTTCATAATATGAATAAAATCCTAAAACATAACGACACTCTGACCGTTCACCCTCTTTTTAGTGTTCCGTACGGAACACTTATAAGATCACTTCGGTGTCTGTCCGTCTGTCTGTCTGTCTGTCCGTCTGTCACACCCGATTTTCTCCGAAACTATTTGTCATAGAAAGTTGAAATTTGCTAATAATATAGGAATTGATGGCCTCATCAGAGCCATGTAGTTTGGAAAGTTAAATTTTGACTTAAGGGGTTAGTTTTGGGGGGTGAAATCGGAAGTGAAAAAAAAAAAATGTTTTACTAGGTAATCGAGTGTGGTGTCAAATGAAAGCTTATGAAAACACACGAGTAAAATATATATATATATATATATATATATATATATATATATATATAATGTAATACTTGCGCGCACTTTTCTTTGTATTATTTTTAAAAAATCGCGAAAAAATCGCTGTCCACCCGCCTTATCTCGAAAAGAACTTATTAAAAAATTTTGAAAAAATTCTGGAATATTCTCCATGGAGTGTAGATTGAACGAAAATTATCACGAGTGCATTACCTTTAATAATTTATCTGGTATATAAAAAAAACAAAAATTTCAAGGTCATCAGATTTCAGTAAAGATTGGAAACAAACTTTGTTGAAAACTCATTTGGGGTGTATTTTGTGAAGTCACTGATCATTTTATACCTCTGTAACAAAATTTTTTATTTGAAAAGTAATCAACGTACGGAACACTAATTGCGCAAGTTCAACTTGCACTTGACCGGTTATTTTAAGACGATATCACTCAAAAACTGCAGATTTTATGCCTATTTCAAGTATTATAATATCATTTCGCTCGAGGATTATGATGCCAACATACCAACAGCCTGACAGTCGGACCGACAGGCACAAAAAAGTAAACGAAAGCAAAATTTCCCGGAGGTAATTTTTTTACTTTTAGCAAGGAACGTAAAAACAATAATTTGCGTATTTCTAAAACTTTTTCTATAATCAACTTCACATTTTTAGGTTACTCGATTACATACTGCTTCTGTTAAAATTGGAAATAATGAAAAAAATAAGAATACTAACATAGGAGTACATTCTGATATATACGCAATCACTCTTTTAACCCTCTACCCCATTCCTTTCACCTTATACGGATTTTACTGTTAATGATTATCTAACATTTTTTAAAATATTTAATCCAAAAAACAAATCAAAATTCTTATAATAATATTGAAACTATGCTACGTTTATTGATTCACCTCCTTTTACTTTCTACTCTATTAATACTGCAAAAAGCAAAAAAATAATTTTATATTCTGTTTCCTTGACTCAAAGAACTCTAGCTAATACCTGTAGAACAATAAATACGAAATCACCCTTCTAACTCTCTTACTCACCTCTTATCGTTGAATAATTATATATAGTAAAATAAATCATTTTGTTCATCATCGCAACCAAAAACTTGGAAAAAACAATATTTAAGCACTCTCTCCTTTAAAATTGAAAGTAATGAAAAATAAACTTAATTTTCAGATTCTTTGACTCCACAAACCCCGAAAAATACCTCTAACATTGTATTTAGGAAGCAACCCCCTACCTCACCTTTTAACTCTTTAGATATTTTACTATAAATAATATGCTTAAAATTTATCCAGTACATCAACGAAAAAACATGAAATATCTCAAAATGTTATTGACATCTATAATATATATAAAATTCAACGTCTCTCTGTCTGTCTGTCTGTCCGTTAGTGCGCTTATCACTGGAGAACCACTTATCTGATTTACGTACTTTTTTTTTGAAAACATACATATGTTCTCTGGCCAGGTTATAGGCTATATTTTATTACGATAGGTAGCATAAGAAATGAGCAGTGACAATAATAATAGTGAATGAAGTCAGAAAAAAGTTTGCCGCTAGCGCGTTCCCTTGCAATATACAGCCTAAACCATTAAATATGGAACAATATTATGTAGCAGAGAATATCTATAATCTATAATATATATAAAATGCAACGTCTCTCTGTCTGTCTGTTTGTTCGTTAGTGCGCTTATCCCCCGAGAACCACTTATCCGATTTACGTGATTTTTTAAATTTATACATATGTTCTCTGGCCAGGTTATATAATAATATTAATAATCTATATAATATATATAAAACGCAACGTCTCTCTGTCTGTCTCTCTGTCGGTCCGTTAGTGTGCTTATCATTCGAGAACCACTCATCCGATTTACGTGTTTTTTTTAATTCTTAATTTAATATATATCAAAAAAAATCTATAATATATATAAAACGAAACATCTCTCTGTCTGGCCATTAGTGCGCTTAGCACTCAAGAACCACTTATCCGATTTACATGTTTTTTTTTATAAAATACAAAGAGTATAAACAGAGACAAAATGGCAATATGTAGGAAAAAAGATGGAAGTTTAGTAGTAAGCTTGGCAGAAAGACTGAATAGATGGGCGGAATACTTTAAAGAAACATTAAATGGAGATAAAAATGAGGAGTTGAATGAGGAATAGGAAGCAAAATTAACTGAAGGGCAGAAGGGGAAAATATAAGAGAAATACTCAGAACCCAAAAAACAATAATGCCCCGGGTGGAAATTGTATAACAGTAGAAATGATAAAAGCTGGAGGAGTAGATCTGGAAAATGAAATATGCCGGTTGGTGCAAGAAATATGGGAAACAGGAAAGATGCCAGTGAGCTGGAGAGAGTCGCTCATTTGTCCAATATACAAAAAAGAAAAAAAAACTATATGTGCTAATTATATACCAACAGCCTTACTGGATATCGTGTACAAGATAGTAGTGGTGACTATCAAAAACAGACTAGAAGAGAAAGCCGAGTCTATTCTGGAGGATTGAGGATAAATAGTTCGGTTACAAACCAGATATTTTCGATTAAGCAAATCCAAGATAATACCTTAGAACAAAGTTTGGCACTACACTTGGTCTTTGTGGATTTCAGAGAAGCATATGACTCTGTAAATGGAGAAAGACTCTAAAAGATAATGGAAGAACTAAAAATTCCAAGTAAGTTGATTCGCATCATGAGAATGACCCTGAATGACACAGAAAATAGAGTGTTGGTTGAGGGCAAAGTATCAGACAAGTTTAAGATGAAGAGAGGATTAAGACAGAGGGATCCCGTGTCGACATGTCTATTTAATTTGGTACTAGAGAAGATTATCGAGAAGTCAGAAATAAAAACAAATGGAACGATATACCAACAAAGCTGCCAATGCTTAGCCTATACGGATGATGTAGCAGTGATTGCAAGAGCAAAAGAGAAACTCAAAAAAGCCATAAGTAGGATAGAAGAAATGGGAAGGATGAGAGGACTAAAGATAAATGAGGAAAAAACAAAATACATGGAAATTACAAAGAAGAAGGATAATAAAACAACAAAAGTTTAGATATAATAAAGAACTTAAGGAAAAGATATATGTTTGAAAAAGTAGACAAATTTAATTATCTGGGAGTAACAATAACAGAGAGTGGACAAGAAAGGACGGAGATACAAAAAAGAGTAGCGAAAGGACAGATATGTTTGGGAGCAATGAATCCAATATTGAAATCAAAGAATGTGTCAAGAAAAGCAAAAGAAAACATATATGCGACAGTTGTCAGACCCACGGTGACATGGATGCGAAACGTGGAAACTGAATGCAAGAGAAAAGGAGACATTGGAGGTGTGGGAAAGGAAAACTTTGAGAAGAATCTATGAAGGAAGGAAAGAAGAGTGGCTGTGGAGAAGAAGAACAACCTACGAATTAAAATACCTACATACAAAACCCCTTATAAGCCAAATCATAAGAAGCCAGAGATTAAGATGGTTGGGACGCGTGGCAAGGATGAAGTAAGAAAGACAGGCAAAGCAAGCCCTAATAAGAGGAGTCGTTGGAAGAAGAGGCAAGGGTAGACCTCTGTCTATATGGATTCAGGCAGTAAAGCAAGATCTGGAGTTGATGGGAATCCCGCACTGGGAAAAGCTAACAGGTGACAAAAAGAAATGGAGAGGAGTATGCAACCAAGCCATGGGCATCTAAGGCCCCTCGAGCTATATAATAATATAAACATAACGAATAAGCAGTGACGATAAAGGTAAATCAAGTCCACGCGAGCGGAGCCGCGGGCACGGCTAGTTATATATAAGTTAAACTACTCCCGCTTCCTTCAGCCCCTTCCAGGGTTACAATTATTTGCACAATGTAAATTTTACCATATAAATATTTGTGGATCATTATAGTTACTTTTTCAGTAATTTATTGCTTATACAAGTCTACCAAAATTGAAAAACACTTATGGAACCACTTCGTTGTCTGTCTGTCAGTCGATTCTCTCCAAAGCTATTTGACGTAGAAAGTCAAAATTTGTTACAAATACAGAAATTGTTGCCCTAATCATCGCCGTGTAGTTTTGAAAGTTAAATTTTGACTTAAGGGGTCAGTATTGGGGGGTGAAATCGGAAATTAAAAAAAATTGCAAGGTCATCGAGTGAGGTGTCAAATTTAAGCTTGTCAAAACACGAGTTCAACAATATATATGATGTACAAAACTTTTCTTCATGTTATTTTAAAATAATTACCAAAAATCGCTGTCCCCTCAACCCATCTCTAAGAGTACTAATCAAATAACCGGTCAAGTGCAAGTTGAACTTGCGCAATTAGTGTTCCGTACGTTGATTGCTTTTAAAATAAAAAAAATTGTCACAGAGGTATAAAATGATCAGTGACTTCACAAAATACACCCCAAATGAGTTTTCAACAAAGTTTGTTTCCAATCTTTACTGAAATCTGATGACCTTGAAATTTTTGTTTTTTTTTTATATACCATATAAATTACACAGGTCAACATTTTATCTAGGCTTGTACTCGGTAAACCAACTAGGTATCTTAGGGTTTTTGGGGTCGCTGATCACGAATAAGGGGTCGGTTAACCTTCATCACGTCAGGTTCAAGGTCATTTGAAGGTCAAATTGAGCCAATGCAGCCAAAAAATCTGAAAAAATTCACACCTATGTTTTTTGGGTCACTGAATCCGAATCCGGTATTATTTTTTTCATATAAGGTCTCCTGAAGGTCACTAGAGGTTACTTCAAGGTCATTCTGAGGTTATTTGGAATAAAACACTTATGAGCAGGCCAAAAAATCTGAAAAAATTGGTGTATACGTTTTTTAGGTCTCTGGTTCAGAATTAGAGGTCGGTTAACCTCCAACAGTTCAGGTTCAAGGTCATTAGAAGGGCAAATTGAGCCAATGCAGCCAAAAAATCTGAAAAAATTCATACATATGTTTTTTGGGTCACTGAATCCGAATCCGGTGTTATTTTTTTCATATAAGGTCTCCTGAAGGTCCCTAGAGGTTACTTCAAGGTCATTCTGAGGTTATTTGGAATAAAACAGTTATGAGCAGGCCAAAAAATCTGAAAAAAATGGTGTATACGTTTTTTAGGTCTCTGGTTCAGAATTAGAAGTCGGTTAACCTCCATCAAATCTGGTTCAAAGTCATTTGAAGGTCAATTTAATTGATAGCGGCTGAAAAATCTAAAAAAAAAACGATACCTACCTTTTTTGGGTCACTAATTCCTAATCTGTGTTCTTTTCTTCCCTACCATTTCTTCTATAGATCGTTTCAAGCAGGAATATAAGAACATGGGTAGAGGAAAAAAAAAGAATTCGAAAGAAAGATGACTGACAAAGAAAAGGCAGCTTGGAGAAGTTTCAAAGAAGTGACGAAAAAGTTTTTGGGAAACAATAAAGATCCAAATTATATAGAAATCGTTGCGAAAATGGTAAATAACTTCAGGGAACTAGGATGTCTGATGAATCTCAAGGTTCATTTCCTAGATTCTCACATTGACTACTTTCCCTAGAACCTAGGAGACTTCAGTGAAGAGCAAGGAGAACGTATTCATCAAGATCTGAAAGTATTTGAACAAAGATATCAAGGAGTTTGGGGTACGAATATGTTAGCTGACTACTGTTGGAGCCTTAAAAGAGACACAAATGTAAACCATAAAAGAAAATCAATTCGGAGGTCATTTGAATCCCAACGCAAACGTGCTCGAATTGATGATTAGCTTAGTATATTTAGTTATACCAAAGATTAGGACATTAATTTTTTATGTAAATTTTTAATTTCTGACTATACATTAAAATCATTTTTGTCGTCGCCGCCGCCGCCGCTGACAGTAGCCCCCTCCAAAAGTTAATGACCCTCCAAAAGTGAATCCCTCTTCACAAATGAATCCGTGAGTGCCTGCGTGTGTATGGCTGTGAATTACTGAATTTATATGTGGGTGTCTGTGTGCGTTTGTTTGTGTATTGATGTGTGTGCCTACGTGGGTACGTAATTGTGTGTATTACTGTGTCTTATAGTGTGTGCGTGTGTGTGTGTGTGTATTACTGTATCTGTGCGACTCCGTATGTATTACTCTGTGTTTGTATGTGTCTGTGTATATATTACTGTGTGTGTGTCACAGAGTTTGTGTGTGTATGTTTTATTTATATGGGTGTGCCTGTGTGTATTGTTGAGTTCGTGTGGATGTGTGTGTCTTTGTGTGCGTGTGTGTGTGCCTGTGCGTGTGTGGATCACTGTGTGTGATTATGTGTGTATGTCTGTGTGTTTTATTTCGTGTGTATGAGTGTGTGTGTGTGTGTGTGTGTGTATTACTGTGTATGTGTGTGTGTGTGTGTGTGTGCGTGCGTGTGCGTGTGTGTGTGCATTTAAACGAATTATAAGTCAGCAAATTCTAAGAATTCTGGGAACACGCTAGGGCTCTTGTAAATTGGCAACGTTTTTTACAATTCTCCATAAACTTCAAACTTGAGATGGAGGATTGGTCAATGGAGCGATCAGAATGGTGAAGCGAAGAGAGAAAATTCTTGGATGATCAGAATAATATTTTAATATTTCACAAGAAAAAACGATTTCACTGTCTTTATAGTGTGATATTTTTACCTTTTTTGATAATAGGATGACTCTTGGATTTTTAAACAATTCCGTTTCGTTGTTTTTATATATAGTAGATGCTATGCTATAAAGTCACTCCCTCTTCAAGTACAGATGCACATAACGGGAAATGTGGAGGACCTTACTGGCACAAATCAAAATGAGAATATTGTCAGAACGTTCCGATGAAGTTTCAGAATCTTACAAAGTATTAAAGTAGACATAACTTCCGGTGTATTCTTGGAGACACGAGTTAGAAGAAGACAAACATTCCGATTCAGAATTCCAACAAACACGTGCAACGGTTTATTTTGGCGGCTATCCAATGATTTGACTTCCAAATGACCTTAATACCGACCTGATGAAGGGTAACCGACCTCTAATTCTGAACCAGAGACCTAAAAAACGTATACACCATTTTTTTCAGATTTTTTGGCCTGCTCATAACTGTTTTATTCCAAATAACCTCAGAATGACCTTGAAGTAACCTCTAGTGACCTTCGGGAGACCTTATATGAAAAAATAACACCGGATTTGGATTCAGTGACCCAAAAAACATACGTGTGAATTTTTTTCAGATTTTTTGGCTGCATTGGCTCAATTTGACCTTCAAATGACCTTGAACCTGACCTGATGAAGGTTAACCGACCCCTTCATCGTGATCAGCGACCCTAAAAACCCTAAGATACCTAGTTGGTTTACCGAGTACAAGCCTAGATAAAATGTTGACCTGTGTTATTAAAGGTAATGCACTCGTGATAATTTTCGTTCAATCTACACCAAGTGGAGAATATTCCAGAATTTTTTCGAAATTTTTTGATAAGTACTTTTCGAGATAAGGCCCGGGACAGCGATTTTTCGCGAATTTTTAAAAATAATACAAAGAAAAGTCCGCGCAAGTATAATATTATATATATATTTTTTACTCGTGTTTTCACAAGCTTTCATTTGACACCACACTCTATGGCCTAGTAAAAAAAATTTTTTTTCACTTTCGACTTCACCCCCCAAAACTAACCCCTTAACTCAAAATTTAATTCTCAAAACTACATGGCTCTGATGAGGCCATTAATTCCTATATTATTACCAAATTTCACCTTTCTATGTCAAATAGTTTCGGAGAAAATCGGGTGTGACAGACAGACAGACAGACAGACACCGAAGTGATCTTATAAGTGTTCCATACGGAACACTAAAAATTTCGAAAAAATTCTTGACTATGCTTCATAAGATGTAGATTCAATAAAATTATTACGAGTGCATTACCTTTGACAGTAGATCCAAGAAATAAATTGATGATCTATAAACAAATAATAAGACCAGATACAAACGAAACGACTACAACGCACACAAAACAGAATACTAAGATATGTAACATCAACTGGACATCACGTAAGAATCAACGAACTACACCAAGTGACTAACATGCAAGCCGTAAAACAACACAGAAGTAATATCTAACAAATTTTAAAAATACAAAACAGGTAATATAACGCAAACTAGACAACTAGACCATCCCAAACATAAACATTGTACCACAGATTACCAATTTATTTCGAGTGTTTATAACACGTAAACACAAATATAACACATCTAAATAAGATTAATAAGTGGTCAGCAATAATCATGTAAATTCAACAATTCATCAATATAAAATTAGGTTTAAGTTTAAACATATATTGCAAAGTGTTAATAAATTGTTAAGTGAAACAGATTCTAAATTAAGTAAATAGTGAAGTGCAGTGTACAATGCAAATAAATAGTAATCCAAAATAACAATAATAATAAATAAAGTATGAGCATTGACGTCCCGAGGAACCTAAGTCATCTTCTGCTATCTTGTGTTGTCAAGATTATTTGAGAGGAAAAACGGCACCTGTGGAACGAACCTAGAGATACTTGCCCTCTCGGAAACCCCAAATAGCAACTTTCATATCTTCTCAAAACAACGAAGAACAAGAGGTACACAAATAACTTTTAGGGACAGACCAACCATAATAAGCACAGGAAAACACACCAAAACTATTTACCTTCTACTAACAGGCAACCCAATGTTGGGCCATTTTGAACCTCTGACACCATAGAACACTGAAAACACCCCAAACAATAGTAAACCGATAAAAGAAGCATCGGGCGAGCGACGTAACGGTCGAGGACGTAGTGGGAAATGGCAGCTTGACCAAAACGATGAAGACCGGGCAAAAAAAATGGACCTGCCAATAGTGTTGCGCCGGCGGCGCGTGAGCCGATGCCCACAAAGCGGAAAAATCAAAGCAACGCATGGGTTGCACACCCACACACTTAGTACGATTAGGACTCAACACAAATATACATAAAAACATTCAGAAGTCAGTAATTTTGAAAACATGTAATATTATCAGGTCATTCCTTAATACACAATGGTAATAGCGTTTGTGCTGACTTGGCTTAGGCCCGTCAGCCAAACATGGAACCATATTGACCAAATGTGAGAACATAATAATAATAACTAAATAATAAAATAAAATAAAATTAGTAATAATCTAAATACAAAATATATATAGCATAATAATATACATTGTAAATAACGTAAACAACAAAATGAGTAACTGGTTGTACATAGGAATGAGAGAGAGATAGGAATCAATACTAACAATAGAGATTATAATATAGAATAATTAATAATAAAGTCAAATCAACTGACTAGACCTTTTACCTGACAAAATAAAACTGAGTTTTTTTGTATAATTTTTCCCAGTAAAAACAAATAAATAAAATATCATCAAAAAACGAATAACAAATTAACATTCTCTTTTTCAAACAAAGAAATATATAAAAAATCATTAAAGATACGTTCGGAAATGATTAGAGAAATGGAATAAACACTAGGTAGAGTTATTAAAAATGGCCCGAACATCAAGCCTGCCAAAAGGCTAAAAGCAACAAATGAATATGCATATAATTGTATATTGTATTTGCCATACACACAATTTAGTAAGTAAACCTGTTGTACTGATTTATGAATAATAAAGAAATATTTGACTTTGACTTTTGACATTTGATAATGTATTTGGTATATAAAAAAATTGAAAGCTTCTATAAACGATAAGAGATACTAGTTCTACTAGAGACAGAACCTTGATACACAATGTGCTTTGCAAATTTTACTATTGATCTAGAAGTTCACGTTGTAGAGAGTTTTTTTAGCCATCACAAACAAACAAGTTTTTGTCCGAATCCTAGATGTTGTTTTTTTTGAGAACTCATTCGGGGTGTCAAATCACTGATCATTTCATACCTCCATAACAAAATTTTTTATTTTAAAAGCAATCACAGTACGGAATACCAATTGCGCAAGTCCGACTTGCACTTGGTCGTTTTTTTTTTTAATTAAAGTGAATAAATTCGAATGAACTTATTCTATACAGGATGCCTTTTACAACTTCCATTTACATTTTTCGAAAGATATATAAGATTGTTTTTAAGAACCTTTTGAAATACGTTTTGTAATTTATTCTAGTATAGACGTTTATATATATTTATTATTATAAAATTAAATGTTGTCCAAAACTAACAACCAAATTTACTATAATGGGCTATAAAAGCCATTAAAACATTATCAAAGCAATTTCCCATATTCTTTGAAATTGTAATAGGCAATCACCTCAAAACATAATAGTTTGTTCAATAGGAACCTCCACAATAACAGTTTTTTTTAATTATTTTTTTGTTGATATTATTAGAAGGAAAGCACTATTAACGGAAATTATTATTATTAATTATTACTTTTATTAAACCTTTTTTTGCGAATATTTGTCTAAACAATTTAATATTATTTTTGAAATTCAAATTACAAGTATTAAGGTGTAGGAGAATTTGCACCACAAATCATATCCTGTATTTGTATTTAAATATAAAAATATCAGAATTATATCGACAAACATTTATCAACACAAAATCATTTATTATTAAATTGACTTATCCGTAATTAAATCATCATCCATGCTGGATATAGGCCTCCTCTAAGAACTTCCACTGATCTCTGTTTTGAGCGGTGTTAATCCAATTCATTCACTAACTGAATAGTTCAACCCAAATAAGTTCCGACTGAGTTTTCAACATATACATAAACAATCCATAAATGATAGTGTAGTTTCCAATTTCTTTTTACTATAAAAAAATGTTAATTCAAATTTATCATTTTTCAGATGTCTTTTCTTCATCGTTATATAAAAAACTCTTATTAATTCAATACTTTATAAAAGAAAAGAATGGATCTGATTAGTGAACCATGACCCTCACATGAGCGGGCATCTAAAGTTAGAGACTTTCCGGGCGCACCATAGATGAATCACCACATTGAGACATATATGTTTCTCTCCATATCGGGGCTAGTCAGCTTGCTTAACTGAAGAGAAAAATCGCAAACACACAGAAAAAGAAGAAACGATTTAAAAAAGCATACACCCAAAACTGCCAATAGCCAAAAAACCTCAGTGTCATCAGGTGTGAGACTGCCAAACCTTTTAATTTAAAAGCAAAAAAAACACATAGAAAAAATGAGATTTAGAACCCTTGCTATTATAAGCGAATAGAGTACTAATACTGCTTTTAAGTGAATAGTAGTAACTGTAAAAAAATGGAGTACTAATACCACCATTGAATGTTTAGCAGCAACACTGCTAATCCTTCTTCAGTGCTTCACCTCCTATCTTCGCGATTTTCAAGAGGATCGCACTTCTGATCACAACAGGGGGCGTGTAAATCGCAGCCAAAATAGTAGCAAGTAAATATTTATCGTCCGTGAAAAATACACAGGAAGAAAAAAATACATCGACTTAGCAGACTAAGATTCTCAAGTACTAAAGAGATATCTATACCGGGGTCAGCAGTGTTCCCGTTCATATTGATCTATATTTTAGAGTTTCCGCTAGACATTCAATAGTGGTATTAATACTCTATTTTACAGTTACTACTATTCATTCAATGGCGGTATTAATACTCTACTCGTATAGTAACAAGGCTACTAAATCATTTTTCCTATTTATCTTGCTTTTAAATTAAAATTTGTAGAGGTTTCACATCGGATGGCACTGAGGCTGTTAGCTACTAGCACTTTTCGATGTACGCTTTTTAAATCTCTCTTACTGTTACTATGTGTTTGAGATTTGCCTCTTTGCCTATGCTGGCTAACGAGCTCTAATATGTAGCGAAACCTGCATGTCCTTGTATAGTAATTCATAGATGGAACGCCCAGTTAGTCCATAACTTTGAACACCGGAACTTTTAATCTAAGAGCTTACTTGAGGATATTGGTCCGCTAAGCCGATTTCTCTTTTTTCTTTTATGTTTGTTATTAACATTCACTGAGAAATCAGTTCATTTGTAAAAAATATTTTGGAATTTTAGCTACGTTTTTAACCGCTTCCGAAGCTTGTATTGCATAAAGCCCACAAATACTTGCAGTTTTAACTGCAAGGTTTGGTTTACATACCCTATTTTCCCCTAAATAGTGAGTATTATATGAAAAGCTTAAATGCGTTTAAATAACAGTATGTTTATATAGAACATCGAATTTAAATATGGTATAAGTACATTTATAAATGAAAATAATTACTTAACAGTTACTTATGGTTTTTATAAGGTGCTTATCATAAACGTAAACTCTCTGAACGTACACAAGAAGATAAAGGAAATGACAGGGGTAAGAAGATCAAATCACTCTAGACAACTTAAAGACAAAAACGGTGCTCTCATGACAGATATGAATAAAAAAAGTACAAAGATGGAAAGAATATATTGAAGACCTTTTTAATGATGAACAGCGAAGTGCAACATCAGACGATCTCCTGGACGATACTGGCCCGGATATAATGAGAGAGGAATTAGAGTACGCCCTAAAACATGCAAAGAAGGGTAAAGCAGCCGGACCTGACGATATACTGGTTGAGCTGTTAAAAACTGATGAATGACGATTCAATCTCAATTCTCCTAAAACTGTTCAACTTAATATATAAAACTGGTATAATACCCAAGGATTGACTTCAGTCCACTTTTGTGGCAATCCCGAAAAAAGCAAACGCTAAAGAATGTAGTGACCATCGGACTATATCTCTTTTGAGTCATACCTTAAAGCTTTTTCTAAGATAATACACAATCGGATCTACAAAAAGCTTGAAATGGATATAAGTGAGACCCAAATGGGATTCAGAAAAGGAATGGGCACACGCGAGGCCCTGTTTGCGATAAACGTGTTGTCACAGAGATGCATGGACATGAATCAGGAGCTGTATGTTTGCTTTATAGACTTTGAAAAGGCATTCGATAAAATTCGACATGATCAATTAAAGAGAATCCTCAAAAATAAAAATATCGATGATCTAGATATCCGCATCATATGCAATCTATATTGGAACCAGACAGCGAGAGTAAAAGTGGAGAACATGATTACGGAAGAGATAGAGATCCGCCGGGGAGTACGTCAGGGCTGCATACTGTCACCCCTTTTGTTTAATATCTATAGCGAGAGTGTATGTCAGGAACCTCTGTCTGAGGCGGACGAGGGCATAACGGTAAACGGTGAAACCCTGAATAATGTAAGATACGCCGATGACAGAGTTCTGCTAGCAGGAAGTTTAGAAGACCTACAACATCTTATTGAGCGGTGAAATAACAGCTGCAATAAATTTGGTCTAAAGATATATCTAAAGAAAACAAAATTTATGGTGATGGAAAATCTCAAAATAACCAGGATCGTCTTCATGGCTGAACGAGAACACAGATCAGACAAAGGAGATTAAAAACCCGAATAGAGATATCAAGATCAAGCTTTAATATAATGAGAAAACTCTTTTGCAATCCAGATCTAAGCCTGGTACTGCGGTTACGAATGTTGCGTTGTTATGTCTTCTCAACGCTTCTTTATGCAGTGGAAGCATGGACTTTGAGGAAGAACAATTCTAAAAGTATTGAAGCTTTTGAGATGTGGTGTTATCGGCGCATTCTGAAAGTATCATGGATTGATAGGATAACCAGTAACGAGATTCTCCAAAGACTAAGCAAAGCCCCAGAACT
>CM032447.1:51261130-51458630 GCA_019049505.1 Pachyrhynchus sulphureomaculatus
GAGCTATCACTTTAATGTAGTTGTTGTTGAAGTCATGATCTCGTAAAATTTGTAACATGTCTCTCAATTTGTACCCTATCGAATGCTGTTTTTTTAGATGATCTAAGCACAGAAATAGAGGATTCTTTCTTGAATTCTAATGATTTTGTTTAATTGTCGGATTGTAAATATAGTATCCGCTGTCGATCCCAATTTTCTCTCAATCCTTGATGTTCTTCGCTTATTTTGATCTTTTTTATTATTTTTCAGTCTTGATCTTTGTTAGTAATTTACTAGTGCTACTTAGCAGGGTAATTGTTCTATAATTGTCGGAGTAGTTTTTTATTCTTTTTTTTTTGAATATGGGAATCGTCATACTGTTTCTCCACTCTCTCAGGAATTTTCTGGCTTGATATTATCTTTTAAAGTAAAGTTATCAAGTATTCATCGTTCTTAACTCTCAAAATGAATTCATTTTTTGCAAATGCGGCCCTGTAATATTTATCATCCGTCACGTCGACTTGAACCACTAATTGCATGTGACATTGTTATCATACCTCCGAAAATAGTGTAAAATTGTCGTTTTGTGTATCATATATTGTAATATACTGAAAATGAAAAAGGCAAAGGGAAATTAGTTTAATGTGTAATCGAGTAAACTATTTTTTAATTTAATTGTTTTTAATATGTAAAACAATTGTATACAGTTCACAAGTTCCTTTTTTGCTAATTATTTGAAATTAATAGCAAGATAAAATTGGTAGTAACAATATGTATGTATGGATTATGTGAAACATTTTTTTAATTAAAGAAAGCCAAAGTGTTAATTACCCAGGGACATATTTAACGGCCCCTCACAGAAACTAAAAGCTGACGGGCTCAGACCAAATTAGTGGTGGGACTGACTACCGACCACTGTCACCTCAGGAAACACTTACAGAAAATCGGCATACACAATGATGCCACGACATATAGACTATATGCTAAAGAGGAAGAGACCTCTATGCACACCCTGTATGAATGTGCGGCTTAAACCCAAAACATATATCAGCTGCTCGGAAATCTATGTACATCGTGACAATAAATTACCACATGATGAGCTTGAAAGGAACCTATTCTTAAAGGGACGACGCTCATGTAACCAAGACAACAGAACGCAAATAAAGTCAAGAGGTTGCAGCACACAGAGTGCACAGTATATATATATATATATATATATATATATATATATATATATATATAATATATATATATACATATATATATATATATATATATATATATATATATATATATATATATATATATATATATATATATATATATATGCACAGTATATACATATATATATATATATATATATATATATATATATATATATATGCACAGTATATACATATATATATATATATATATATATATATATATATATATATATATAATAATATATATATATATATATATATATATGTATATATATATATATATATATATGCACAGTATATACATATATATATAAATATATATGTATATATATATATATATATATACTATATATATATATATATATAATATATATGTATATATGTATATATATATATATATATATATATATATATATATATATATATATATATATATATATATATATATATATGTATATATATATATATATATATATATATATATATATATATATATATATCCGCGATAATTCATTATTGATAAATGCAATTCTAGCGATTCAACAAAAAATCGGTTGAGGGAGAATTTCTCTGTGACGCATTTTATTAAAAGTATCAGTCGATTCCAAACTTTCGTCGAAATCACGTAAAATCCTCGTTTTATACGTCGGTTCGAGGTAGCCTTTTTTGTTCCTATCCAAAGGGGCTTAAAATGGTACGTTCCGCGGCCACTAGATATAAAGTCGATGTCGTTTGTGAATAAGTGGATAAATCGTTTTAACGAAATGAAGAATGCCAACGACTTGCGAAAACGCGGATCGGGGAAAGTCACTCCGAAAGTCGAAAAACGAATCGTGTATTTTCACTGGACCGGAAATTGACGGCAGAATTAAGAAAATCGGGTTTGAATGTGTCCCATTAGACCACTCGACAACATTTTTGTGCTTATGATGTCAAATTCCGAAGCACTTTGAAGAAACCTTTGCTGGGCGAAAATCAGTTCGCGAAGCGGCTCGCTTGGGCCCATGATAGGATACTAGAGTCGCCCTCACAATTATCGGACTCCAATCCTACCGAAAACGTTTGGTCCTTTATAAAAAGAAAGCTCAGAGGACTCCGTTGTCTCACGAGATTTGAAATGTATGCAGAAAATCTCCTCGACAGCATGCCTCGAAGATGCCAGGCGATTATTGATGCAGGAGGCGATTGCGCCGTTGCGTTGTTAGAACACCAAAGAATACATAGGTGCAAAAAATGTTCTCGAAACACATTTTTTTCAAGAATTCGAGTGGTCATGTTTTTACTTGACAGAACATATGTATATATATATATATATATATATATATATATATATATATATAAATATATATAAATATATATATATATACTCGCAAAAAGGGCGTGATAAGAGATCACACAATTTTCATTAAGCCAATATTTCGGTCCTAGATTGGGACCTTCTTCAGGGCAAGAACTGAAAAGGAGAACAAAACATATTCACTGATAGTGTTTGGGACAAATTTAAATTAATGATGTTGTAATTAAGTTGTTATAATAAATAAAATTAGTGTAGAACAAGAATAAGATATTAGTCATAATAAAGTCAAAAACTCACATGAGTAGTGTGAAGTTGAGTTAGCCTGAATGGCCGTAGGTAGCTTATACATAAAAAACGTTGGTGAATCCATAAAATATATAAAATACACACTATAACACTGTAGATAAAATTATAAAAACCAGATTTAAAACATGGATGTGATTGAGAACCTTGGATGTTGAAAACATTGTTAATTATTTCACCTGTGACAACCACCCATGGCCACCGCCATATAAGAAAGATGACAAGGACGACAGGAGACAGCTGAACGACAGAGATAAGGGGCTTATTAAGAAAACTCAATTAACCAGAAAAAGGGGTCGACACCCGGAAGGAACCGATCAAAATTGGGAAGTGCATGTATGGACCTTTAAGCAAGAAAGAGATAGCCAAATGAACGACCAAGAACCGGTATGGAACCGAGGAAGGATAAATCATAATCTAATTTTAGGTAAAGGGTGAGCGAGAGAGAGTAATGGGAGCAACAAAGAGGAAGATCGTCTATTATATTAATTATTAATTTATTAATTTCTTGTTGAAATATGATTGGAGGAAGAGATTGTTTGCAGAAACACATGAAGATTGAAAGTAACAGGAGGTAATGAAGGGGTGACGCTAGATACTGTCAATGGAAGAAGGACAGTAATCGATAAGTGCACAAGATGGCCCAGATAAAGTGGAAGGAATCTGTGGAACCCAGGATCACAGAGACCCGTAAACAAAGAGAGGAAGGAGAAAAGAAAACGTTGGAAGTCACACAGCTAAGAGAGAGATGACTACTATTTCAATTCAGATGGATCATAAAACACTTGAACACAGGGAATTATCGTGTGGTGTTGATTTATCACAAGAGGGGAGGAAACTATATATGTTACTGAGACCATCTAGGTCGGTTATTTTATTGATATTAGGTGATTCTCCTGGATTTAACACATTTCAAGGAATTCTCTCTTGGAAAGATTTTTAGAGAAATGAAGAATTTTGGGTTCCCTGAAATTAAAGGAATGACCATTGTCAACAGAATGGGTCGCCAAAGCACATTTGTGTGGGTGGCATCTAGTATCACTTTTATGGAGTACAATACGACGATTCAAGGATTGAGAAGTCTGGCCAATATAGATTGATGGACAATTGAGGCAGGAAATTGAGTACACTAAGTCTGACATGGAAAGAACTGGCAACGTGTGTGTGATCTCTTATCACGCCCTTTTTGCCGAGTTCCCCAACTAAGATTTTATTTTTAAGAATCTTGATAGATACGGCAATCTTTTGCTTTCTTTCTTTATTCTATTATATTTATATATATATATATATAATATATATATATATATATATATATATATATATATATATATATATATATATACGTCAACGGGGCCACCCCAATATCCAAAACTGGAATTAACGAAAAAAAAATTCAAGGGTGTCAATTTTTCTTCGTTGCAACCTAAGCTTTCAAATGCAACTTGGCCCTTTTGAAAAAAAACAAGATGGCGACTCAACATTGCGGTTAGAAACAAAAAAATCATGATTTCATAGCGGAATTAAGTTAACTGAACTTGAAAACTGAGACAAAATCCCTATTAAACTTATTTAAAACTGCTATCTTTGTATAAATGTACCTTTATGATGTGCATAGTTTTATCTTTGCATTTAATAATTAGTGTCTATTCTAAAATCATGAGAGAAGTTTTAAAAGTTTCCTAGTTAGTACAAAGTTTTATTACGTGAAAGTTTTAAATAAGGTTAATAGGGATATAATTTTAAAAAGTCTTGAAATTTACTCTTTTAACAAAATTTTGTTAAACTACACTTTAAATAAACGCTTGTGTCGTTTGTAAGCCTATTGAAACCATTCAATATTAGGTAAATAAAAGAAGATTACTGAATATGCACACACAAAAATACACATATACACATGAGATAATGATAATAATTCTGAATAAAGCTAAAAGGGGGGGTACTAAAATATCACATATTTTCGTTATGAATACACGTTATGTACACCCGGGTATCGAATTGCTGCTTAATAAAATTATAGAATATGTGCTATGATGCTTTAGGTTGTGCTAGGCTAAGTTGCCTTTCTGTTCTGTAAGCTATTATGCCTTAGGTTATGTTAGGTTAAGCTGCCTCAGATTAGATTAGATTAAGTTGCCTTAGATAAGGTTAGGTGAAGCTGCCCTTCTATTATGTAAGCTATGATACCTTAGGATATGTTAGCTTAACTTGCCTTCCCGACGTCTAAGCTGTGAAGCTTTTTGATTTTTTCGATTAACATGCCTGTCACTGTTATGAATTTTTCAACAAGACAATGACCCAAACACACATCTCGCTTGGCCAAGAATTGGTTTTCTGAACAAAGGATTCGGGTGATGCGCTGGCCTTCACAATCACCTGACTTGAACCCGATAGAGAATCTTAGGCACTATCTGGATAAACAAATTAGGAACAGAAATATAAAAAACCGGGACGAACTTTGTATCGCATTAAAACAAGATTGGGAAAAAATACCACGTGATTTTTGTGCTAGGCTTATTGATTCTATGGGCAGAAGATGTCAAGCAGTGATTGACGCAAAAGGATATCCCACTAAATATTGAATATTTTTGACATCTTAGTCGTCTTAGTGGAACTTTTATTTTATAACAAAAATATTTCCATACTTTTGTTTGTACATAATTTTGTTACGTTAAAAACTAAGCACATTTCTAATAAACAATAACTGTTTTAGTCTTCAAAATGTTTGTTAGCATGCACACGATAAATAAATAAATATTGTAATTGTAAACCGTCTAAATGTTAAGACTAGAGATGGAAATTTAAATGTTTCCATAGTTTTGTTGGCCGCTGCGTATATATATATATATATATATATATATATATATATATATATATATATATATATATATATATATATATAATGTTACACTAGAGGCTTTCACGCACGGTGAAATATAACACATCAACATTTCGGGTTTCAATCCG
The DNA here is from genome assembly GCA_019049505.1 of Pachyrhynchus sulphureomaculatus. Taxonomy (NCBI): domain Eukaryota; kingdom Metazoa; phylum Arthropoda; class Insecta; order Coleoptera; family Curculionidae; genus Pachyrhynchus; species Pachyrhynchus sulphureomaculatus. The sequence goes on from CM032447.1 coordinate 51,266,879, forward strand.
TTCGTCTAACAATGAATTTGCACGACGTTTCGCCAAAATCTCATTTGGCATTTTCAAGTGCTCTTGCTGCTGCTGCTACTCGATACTGTGATCTTCCTGCTGCTGCCGCTCGAAGCTAACTTAGTTATCCTCGAAATGGCACAGCGTGACGGCTTTGTAGTACGCTCCAATATTTTTGAGTTATGTGCTTTTATTGAAAAGTGATTTTCGTAGCTAGATAATGCACAATTTATTTAAATTGAATTTTATAAATTTTTTTTTACAGGTAAATTTAATTGCCTTATGAATTTCAATGTTAGAGAAGATTGAATGATTTTTAACAGAAAAACTATTTTCTTATCTCGACTTTTAATTATTATTCATTCAATATCGAAGCTTCTGTAATTGTTTTTTTTTTGATTTTTAGTGTTTCATATCAAGATTGAAGAAAAAAATTGAACAAGTGCAAGTCGGACTTGCCCATTTAGTGTTCCGTACGGTGACTTTTATAATAAAAATTTTTGTTACGGAGTGATCAATGACTTCACAAAACACACCCCAAATGAATTTTCAACAAAGTTTGTTTGCTATTTTAGTGGTAGGTTGGGGGAACAGTGATTTTTTTAAAATAAGATAATATATAATCATATAAATTTTTGAGCTCGTGTTTTCATAAGCTTTCATCTGACACACCACTCGATGGCCTTGCAAGAAAAAAATTTTTCATTTCCGATTTCACCCTCCAAAACTAAATTTTACTTTTAACACTACACGGTACTGAAAATGACAGACAGACACCGAAATGTTCCCATAAGTGTCCCGTACAGAACACCAAAAACGGAACACTTATGGAATCGCTTCAGTCTCTGCCTCTCTATCAGTCACAGCCGATTTTCATCGAAATTATTTGACATAGAAAGTTGAAATTTGCCACAAACATAGGAATTGATGGCCTAATCACAGCCGTGTAGTTTTGAAAGGTAAATTTTGACCTAAGGGGTTACTTTTGGCGGGTGAAATCGGAAGTAAAAAAAACATTTCAAGGTCACAACAGAATGGCAAACGTAATAAACTCTTAACGAAATTGGTATGGTTGTAACGAAAATGCGAAACTAATTAATTTAAATGGGCGATTTCTCCGAGAAAAAATAAGATATCTGAAAAATTCAAAATGCATTTTCATGGGGAAGAGTAGTACTTTCATAAGCCTTAACGAATTTTATGAAAAATTAATTTGCGATGTAATATAATCCCGAAAATAGATTAGGATAACTGGAAAACCTGATGTGATGAAACAATTCTGAGGTCGGATTGGTATTGAGCGCACCAAAAACCTTTCGGAAAGTATACTCTGGTCTCAGAGTCCGGAGTTTCGTCCAATTTTGTTGGCCTATGAATCTATTCACTGGTCTTATACAAATGATAAAAGATGCTAGTTCTGCTAGAGACAGATAAACATTGCATTTTGTAATTTTCCTAATGATGTAGAAGTTCACGTTGTAGAAAGTTTTTTGAGCCATCACAAACAAGTGTTGTGTCCAAATTATACATATTGATTTTTGAAAATTCATTTGGGGTATGTTTTGTAAAGCTACTGATCATTTTATACCTCCGTAACAAAAATTTTTATTTTAAGAGCAATTACGGCACGGAACATTAATTGTGCAAAATTGACTTGCATTTGGCTGGTTTTCTTTTTGGACGTAAATTCAATATATGTAGCACCATCTGACATACCACATCATCTACCACGTTTATTTGGTTTATGATAAATTGAGTTTAAACGTGGAAATATGTCGGGAAACATCGAAATGGCAAAGCGTAATCGCTTTAATATATATATATATATATACAGTAATACCCCGCTTAGCGCGACCCCCGTTACGCGCGGTTTCACTATAACGCGAATTTCAAATACCCCGCTTAGCGCGACCCCGTTACGCGCGGTTTCACTATAACGCGAATTTCAAATTTCGCGCTCATGTAGTCATTAACTTCTCTATGGTCGCGGGGGGATCCCCGCTTTCTCTGAATATTCTCTTTGAAGAATTGGGAATTCCCTGTCCTTCGACTTTGTTCTATGGGGATTTCCTCGTTCGTTTCGTGTGTTCATTTGTTCCGTAATGTTAGTTCGGTCGGCTGGCAGTTTTGTTTTAATATTTATTGGAGATACATACATACATAATTTAACCCTACGTTAAAAATGCCGCCTGTAAAGAAAAAAGAGCGTAAAAGCGTCACTTTGGAATTGAAGATGAAAGTGTTAAGAAGAATGGAAAATGGAGGCAAAGCAACAATTGTTGGGAGAGATTTTGGACTCTCAGAATCGACTGTGAGAACGATTTATAAAAATCGGGAAAAAATTAAAATCTCCAGCGAAGGTTCAACACCTATAAGTGCAACAAAACTTTCTCGTTCGAGATCATCTATCTTAGAAAGAATGGAGAAATTACTGTCAGTCTGGATCGAAGATTTGAATAAGAAGAACACACCACTAAGTCAAGATCTCATATGCACAAAAGCAAAATCTTTGTATGAGATGCTGGAAACAAAAGAAGGAGAAGGGAGTGCCACTCCGACTTTTGCTGCCAGCAGAGGCTGGTTCCATCGGTTCAGGCAGCGTTCTAATCTTCACAATATCCACATAACAGGCGAGGCGGCCAGCGCGGACATTCAAGCTGCAGCTGAGTTTCCAGACAAGTTTCAAGACTTCGTTAGACGAGAGAAAATTCCTGCTTGTCTCATCTTCAATGTTGATGAGACCGCACTTTACTGGAAAAAAATGCCATCTCGAACATTCATTTCTAAGGAAGAACGTCAAGCCAGTGGTTTCAAAGCTGCGAAAGATCGACTAACACTTCTGCTGGGTGGTAATGCCACTGGTGATTTCAAACTGAAACCTTTACTAGTGTACCATTCAGAAACACCCCGTGCAATGCGAGGCACAGACAAGACAAGTCTACCAGTTGTGTGGCGATCAAACAGAAAGGCGTGGGTTACACGGGAAATTTTTCAAGAATGGTATTCTAATAGTTTTTGCCCATCAGTCAAATCATACTGTGACAGAAATGGGCTTGAACCTAAAGTTATATTACTCTTAGACAATGCCCCCAGGACATCCAACCTCACTTGATACGCCCAGAGACTTAAAAGTGTACGTAAAGTTCCTTCCACCAAACACTACGTCAATATTACAACCTATGGACCAGGGAGCAATAGCAAACTTCAAAGCTTATTACCATCGCCGCACTTTTAGCCAACTAATTCATGAAACTGACGGGGAAGGAAGACAGTCTATGCGAGAGTGGTGGAAGTCATACAACATTATGAAGTCTATTCACAACATAGAAGAGGCTTGGAAGGAAGTTAAAATGAGTTGTATGAATGGGGTGTGGCGTAATCTTTGGCCAGATGTAGTGGAAGCACCTAGAAGAATTGTCCAGATGCAGAGACAAGTGCTTGAAGACATTGCTGCAATGATTGAGGGGTCTGAACTTGAAGATGTCACGGTAGAAGATCTCGTAGAACTTGTAGCAACGCACGACGATCCTATTAGCAATGAAGATCTGATCGAGTTACAGAATAATCCTATCTACGATGAGGAAGAACAAGTAGAAGAGAAAGTTTTATCTTCAGGGGAAATACAAAATGCACTTTCAAAAAATTTATTCAGGTTTGGACATATTGCAGAGTATAGACAATAATGATGACCGTGTCTTGACCGTGTGTCAAACAATTAAAAACAGTGTTGGGTGTTATGAACGTATTTTACAAGAACGTAAACAAAACGTTACCCAAAAGACAATAGATGTATTTTTCCGTAAAAAATAAGAGTATGTATTGCATAAAGTGTTCTTAGAATTAAAGTGATTGATTAAAATGATTTGTATTTTTTTGTATTAAATTTTGACTATGTTTAATCATAAACCTCGATATACGCGAATTTCAGTTAACGCGATTTTTTTCGGAACGTATCCCTCGCGTAAAGCGGGGTATTACTGTATATATATATATATATATATATATATATATATATATATATATATATATATATATTTATTTATTTATTTATTTTGAAAGTTACATATTTGTATTTTTAGATACCAGAATGGGACATTATTAGGCTTTTTTTATAACTTAAGAAATATTTTTAACTACTTCCGGTTTGACCGGAAGTGACTGCAACTTTCTTATTCTTAAGGGAACCCTATATATATTTTTATCAATTTCAATTCACTTTGAAATTCTCTTTCCAACGATGTACACAAGTTGACATTTGTTTGACAGGTGATCGGCAAAAACTGATTTAAGCTAGATTACTAGATATACTAGCAATTGTTTTTGTTCGTTTTATCTCACTTTGGAAAGAATTTAAAACTATCCATTTATCGTGCCATTTTCACGAGTCTTAGTGGCTCCTACAAAATTTTATGCTTTATATTCAGTTACAAAATTTTCTCTTTAAATGATGATCAATATCACCGAATTTAGTTAGGAACACATATTTTTTATTTAACCTAGTTACACCTTACAGGTTTTTTGCCAACATACATCTAACAGAACTGTCTAACGCTAATTGCATTTATTATTATTTTCAGAAAATAAGAAATCTATTTATTAAATAAATATTTAAATGCAAATAATAAATCCAAAACATTTAATAATAAGAATAACACAACAAAACCGATAATTGTAATTAATTAATATTAAAAAGAAGTAATATTTTAACTAAGTAACACAATAAAATTAAATAGGTAAAACTATTTTATACTAGATATAAATTTGCTAGGTATCTATTCCAAATGTTCAAAATGCTGTCCGTTGTTAATCCTATACAATCTTGTTTTTTTCTCTCTCTCTCTCTCTCTGTCATAACGTTCTCCAGCTGAATTGCAGTAATTTAACTTACTGCTCTTCTTAAGCGCATTTCTAAATCATTTCTGTCTGTTGGTGGATTTTTGTAAACTTTTTCTTTTAGATGGCTCCATATAAAAAAATCAAGAGGCGTAAGATGTGGTGATCTTGCAGGCCATTTATTAGATTCATTGGTACTTTTCTAGTATTGTGGGCTGGAGCGCCATCCTGCTGGAAAATAACGTCTCCACGATTTAAAAGTAAAGTTTCTAAAAAATCTTCAACATTATTTTGAATGAACTCCAAATATGTTTCTCCATTTAACGCACCATCAAATATAATAGGACCAATAATTGGTAAATCTAAATTCATCCGAAAATAGAATGTTGTAATGAAATTGGTTATCAAGGTGGTATCTTTGCAAAAATCAATTACAGTGATCTATTCTTATTTGGTAATCTGTTTGAAATAAATGTTGATTTATTTGATATTTCTAGGACCTGAATTTATATTTTCTTAAAATGCGGCTAGCGGTTTCACGATTTACACCGGTTTGTTCTTCAACATGCCTTATAGAAATTGTAGGATATACCTGAACAATGGACAATACATTGATTTCTGACTCTACCAATAGGGTAGATCAGGTTCAATCGGTTGCCTTCTAAACTGCTGCTCTAACCTTAAAAAATAATTGTTGGGTGGGTGCCTCCTATCGGGATATCTTGCCTTGTACAACTCGGCGGCTTGTTGGATATTCTTTCTGCACTTTCCATAAATTAATAACATGTCTACTTTTTCATCCGTTGAATACATTTTTGTTAACGAGAAATTATTTTTGACGTAAAGTAAACAATAATAATGGCCATTTTGGTAACACGTAGCAACCATGACTTTCGGCTCGTCTGTTTTATCACATCCTACTAAGTCCTTAATGGAACTTGTTGATATCACATTATTGCATAATAAAACGGTTTTATTTTCTGAAAATAATATTAAATCCAATTGGCGTTAGATAGTTCTGTTAGATTATGTTGGCAAAAAAGCTGTAATGTATAACTAGGTTAAATAAAAAATATGTGTTCCTATCTGAATTTCTGTTATATTGATCATATTTAAAGAGAAAATTCTGCAACTAAATGTAAAGCATAAAATTTTGTAGGAGCCACTTAGACCCGCGAAAATGTCACGATAAAAGGGTCTTAAATTCTTCTTCAATGTGAGATAAAACGAACAAAAACAATAGCTAGTATATCCGCCATGGCCACCTAAGTCTAAGAGTTTAAATCACTTTTGCCGGTCACAAATGTCAACTTGTGATACATCGTTGGAAAGAGAATTTCAAAGCGAATTGAAATTGATAAAAAATATTCAGGGTTCCATTAAAAATAAGAAAGTTGCAGTCACTTCCATTCAAACCGGAAGTAGTTAAAAATATTTCTTAAGTGATAAAAAAGGGTGTTACATGTTGGCTGAGTCACCCGGTATATATATATATATATATATATAATATATATATATATATATATATATATATATATATATATATATATATATATATATATATATATATATATATATATATATATATATATATATATATATATATATATATATATATATATATATATATATATATATATATATATATATATATATATATATATATATATATATATAAGACTCATGAAGACTATTACAAAATCTTGTATTTATCTCGTATTTTTATAGGGTGGTACAACTCCATATCAGTGTCATAATATGAACGGAAATGTCGCTAAAGAAATGAGAATTATGGGTCACGGATCTCAACACGGACATTCTACCAAGTAAGTTATAAATCGGGGATTTTGAACAAACATTATTTAAAAATAATATTGGATTGATCTGATAGCATTACATTGTATTACTAGTAAAGTAGTATTAAACTAGACTTATTTACAGTTATATGAATAATCTCTCAGGGTACTGACAGAGATGAAAAATTATTTCTAAATCAATGAACAACTTAAATGTTTACAAAATAAAAAAAAAATGATAAAAACAAATCACACGATATTTACCTTTCTTCAATGTTAATATAATGACCAACGAAATGGATGAATTTGAATCAATATCATGAGAAAAATTACTAAAAAGAAACAAATTTGAATCAATAATGTCTGATTTTACCAATAAAAAGGAGTTTAATTAGAGCTTACGTTTTTTACACCAACTTTTCTTTGACATTTACGACATAAAAGTGAAAGCTAATTATTTTTTATTAGTAATTTCTGAAGCTTTGTTAGAGAGAAATATTCGTAAAGCTACCTTCCATTCTTGAAAGAGACTTTTCTTTTAAATGAGCATTTTCCAATAATATTTAAACTTTTTTTAGATACGGACGGCTTGGTATATATTAGATTACTTTTTTCATTGGTTATATTTTAATTAGTTATCTTGATTAATTATCGATAAAAATTCTCAAGTATCATACTTTATTATAAATGATTGTCGAAAAAGTATTGAGCCTTTTAAAGTCAAGATTAAGACAATTATTTTACATTTTGAAGAAACCTTATTAAACCAAATATATGTCATTTTGTTCGATGACCTTCTGCTATTTTTTTAGCAACACCATAATCCCGTGACTTTAAAACTTCTGTGGTTTCTGGGATAAAAATTGTGACAATTAGTTTTTACAGGACTCTTTTAAAACTAACTTAACACAAAAGAAGTAGCGGACTAACCCCTTCTGAGGCCCGGGTCCGCCTCTAATGCCGAGCCCCTTATATTGGATAGGAATATGACGGAATAAAGAAATAAAGTCTAATAGAATCTGTATTAAATTAACTAAATTATAACAATTTTATAAAAAAGTTGTATAATTGAGGTTTCCGTTACTTTGTGATAGTACGTTTTTAAATTTCTAAATGAAATGAAACGAATTAGTTTGTTATTTGTCTGCTTTTCGTAGGTTTTCTACATTATCAAGCGTAATACTACAAACTAAGGAACATTTTGGAATTACCCATCATTAAATTTCGGTGAACTTAAATTAAAATTATTTTATTACAAAGGGTTAAATAACACTACTGTTTTCAAATCAGGCATTTTTTTAACGTTTTTATGCTTATGGACGTATTTACAGGTCTGTAAAAAAAAATTTCAAGAAATATTTTTCAATATATTATTAAAACTTTCTATAAAATTGCTTCTTTAAAAAATATATCTAAAAAAACACTTCTAAAATACGCCAAACAGGGTGGAATTTTGAATATCTGTTTGATTATATATATTTAAGAGGGTTATATCCTTATTTTTATTTTAAAATGTTGCGAAGTTTTGCAAAAATTTCACTCATCTTCCAGACACTCTAAATTAAATCTGAATACACGAATTTCAAAAGTTTTTGCACGTCTATTCTCACATTTCAGCTTTCAACTGACGTTTAGTATGGCCCGATACGATTTATAGGACCTCAGATATGTGACGCTAAATCTATCTAGCAAGAGAAAGGTTTAATACTCTTTCGACAACCTAAAGCCATCAACACACGATCAAGTAAGTTGGTCCAACCAATTTGTCATGCAAGTTAGTCAAATAAGTTTGACGGTAAAAGTTGAGCCCACACGTTCAACTAAAATATACAGACGTGCAAACTTCTCAGCAGTGTGCTTCAGTTGCCAGTGAAGTGTGGACTACGCCGGACATTGGGATTTATTGTTCTATTATTATTCGTTGTTTTTATTGCATTTCTAAGATGGATATAAACCACTTATCATATTTATAGGGACTGTTACTGAAAGAGAAAAATGTTAAAAGGAAATCAAACAGATCAAAGTGGAGCAAAGAGTGGTTATTTAAAAGAGCACATTATTGCTACATTAATTTATTGAACAAATTGAGGTGTAAGTTGGCATAACTATAGGAGGATGGACGAAGATGCTTACTTATTATTGCTCTCACTTGTTTTGCCAAAAATTAAAAAAAAAACATGATATAGCGAGAACTACAAGTTGGTGACTTGGGTGGTTCGAAGGCTGGATAACGTCCTATACGATCAAACTTACTTGTCAAGTCGTCAGTTTTCCAACAACTTTTCTGACAAATCCAGGTAACCGTTCAACTCGTCATCAAACTATTCAGCTCACCAGTTTCGGACCCACACCATCAAACTTACTTGACCAACTAGCTTGACAAATCAAGTTGGACCAACTTACTTGATCGTGTGTAGGGGCCATAATATGTTTATAGGCTCAAAATTACACAGAAAGATAATGGCAAAGAAGCATCTCCCATAAAATATATTTAGATAATTATTTGTAAACAACTTTCCAATTTACATTGAATTTTAATTATTTCTGTGTTTATATAAATTCAGCTTTCAGCTAAAAGGTAACACTAATTGAAATTCAAATTTAAAAGAATTACTCCAAATATCTAAATCAATCTAAGCAAACAAAATTTACCTGTCCAACATTTGCTCGATTAAATACAGATAAAATTATACAAATGTTGTATTTTGATTGCCTTTAAAAAACATGAGGGGAACATCATAAACAACAAAAAAAAAAGTAAAATTATTCCCGGTATCTAATAATTCAAAGCATTACTATAATACAGCAGTATTGGTATTCGCATTTAATTTATCTATAATGAAATACGAATGTAATTATTTATACTGATATATAGGGTTTTCCACCAATAATTTCGATGTTATAGAGAAGCCAACATGATTTTATTTAAATGTAGGGCATTTTATACGTTATCCCTGGCCTACATGTTTGTTTTAGAATTTGCCTAGAGCGATAAGAGTATAACCTGTTTATATTCCTATTAGGGAAGGCCTCAATCACACTGGCCCAATCTCTGTGAATAATTTTTGATACAGTGAATATTTAGTGTGCTGCCCGAACAAAAATAAAAAAATAATCTTACATATAGTACAGTAAAAAAAGGTGAGTTAGGCATAGTTTAGATACAGCAATATTATTTTATCCTCTCTGGTTTATCCGTATTATCAGGAGTATTGTCCTAAGTTTTGGACCTCGAAAAACTTGTGCTCTTTTGTTTATAAAGAATTTAAGTTTTTAAAAAACGTTTTTTGAGTTAAAATGTGAATAACTCCGAGACAAAAAAAAAACAAACTCTTCGTAATAAATTTTCCAACAAATCCTCGTTGGCTTTAAGTCTCAAATGTGTACTACAAAATTGAAAAAATGGGCAAGAAACGGTTTTTTTTTCTTATTTTATTGTACAGGTCGACCAAGTGAACCGATCGGCTTGAAACTTTCAAAAAATATACCTTTTGTTATATAAAAATACCTTGAATTTTTGATACAAAAATATTGAACCCAATTTCTTATTTAAAATTTAAATCGCCCGCCATTTTATGTCATTTGGTCCAAAATAAATCTTTTTATTTAAAATTTAGGTCTTGCTCGATCGGCTGCAAAGTTCCGTTTTTGAATCGAAACGTTTCAATTTTTTATTTATAGTAATATTTCAATGTTCTCGGGTGTAATGCGAAGTCCAAAAATAAATTTCCTTAGCAGTTAGCGACATCGGGTTTGAACAGGTTTATAAAAAATAACATTCTTTACCATGTATTGTAATAGACAATCGGCTGCAAAGTTCCGTTTTTAAATAGAAACATTTCAATTTTTTTTGGAGTTATTTTAATCGTTTTTTTTTTTACATTTGTTTATTAATCAAATACCAACAAATGTTTTTTCAGTCATTTTTAAAATTTTTCATATTTGATAGAGAATCGCAAGACCTTTATTAAAAAAAAAAATCATTTTCCTTAACAATTTTTTTTTCAAAATGGCCGAAAAAACGCATTTGTTGTTATTTGATTAATAATCCAATGTAAAAAAAAACGGTTAAAATGAATCAAAAAAAAATTATGGTATCGCAGAGCTGGTGAAAAAATGAACCAAATGGCATAAAATGACGGGCAATTTAAATTTTAAATAACAAAGTCAATTGTTCTCACTGCATTCAATATTTTTGTACTAAAATTTCAAGGTATTTTTGCTATATCAAAAAATTTACTTTCGAAAAGTTTTAAGCCGACCTGTACAATAAAATAAAAAAAAAAGTTTTTCCCTGTCTTTTCAATTTTGTAGGTTATATACCCATTTGAGCGCTTTAAAACTAACGAGGACTTGTTGAAAATTTCATTACGAGCAGTTTTTTTTTGTCTCGATCCGACTTATGTAACCGGAGTTATTTACCTTTTAAGCTCAAAAAACAGATTTTGAAAACTTAGGTTGTTTATAAACAAAAAAGTAAAAGTTTTTCGAGGTCTAAAACTCTTTTTCTCCTGTGATACCCCATATTATTGCTGTATCTAAACTGTACAGGGTGAGTTAACGATAGAGTAAAGTTCTCATTCTATAGAGATGAAAAAAAGATATATGTAAAGAAATTTGAGTTAGATGCTACAGGGTGTTGTGAAAACGGATAGATCCACTCCATGTTTTATTATTTATTGAAGACCTTTGACAAAGAGCAAATGCACCCGAATCGAAGTTCTCGTATAAATGTTCGGGTTAAAGATGTTTAAAATTTACTAGAAATGTACTGTAACAGATATGAGGTTGTGCATTTTGAATGAAATTATCGGCGAGATGAGCTGTAAATGAAGCTTTGATTTGTGTAAGGTTAAATTGAGTTACGTTGAGTATACCTGTGAACAGCTCTCGTTATAAATTATATCAGTAGTAAAGTAATGTGCAGTAAAAGGTTAAAATAATAACGAGATAGGCATAGTTTAGATACAGCAATATTATGATTTTATCCTCTTTGGGGTATCATCAGGAGTATTGTCCTTGGTTTTGGATCTCGAAAAACTTGTGCTCTTTTGTTTATAAACAATTACAAACAAGTTTTTAAAACGCATTATTTTTTGAGCCTAAAATGTGAATAACTCCGGTTATAGAAGTCCGATCGAGACAAAAAGAAAACCAAACTCTTAATGAAATTTCCAACAAATTCTCGTTGGTCTTAAGTTGCTCAAATTCGTACATAACCTACAAAATAATAAAAAAAAACTGACAAAAAACTGTTTTTTTTTTAAATTTTATTGTACAGGGTGAGTCAATGATAGAATAAAGTTCATTATCTCATTTGTTTCGGGAATGACGAAAAAATGTTAAATACAATAGTTTTAGGGAATGTTAAGGTGCACAGATTAAAATTATTTTTGAGTATACAGGGCACTTCAAAAAAGTGCGGCCGATATAACATGTTTTTAACATTTTTTTGTCATTCCCAAAACAAATGAGATAATGAACTTTACTCTATCGTTGACTCACCCTGTACAATTTCAAATATTTTTTTACCACACTTATACGAGTGTAATTATTTTTACTGATAATTTCAATGTTATACAGGAGCCAACATGATTTTGTTTAAATGTAGTGCGTTTTATATGTTATCCCTGGCCTACACATTTGTTTTAGAATTGTCTGATTGGCCCAGAGCGATAAGAGTATGAACCTGTTGACATTCCTGTTAGGGGAGACCTTTTTTTTCATTTTGGCGTCTGGCTCAATCTCTGTGAATTATTTTTGATTCAGTATGAAGTTTTCCAATTAGTGACTGGCTGTATGGCAGAACTGCCCAAGCTACAATAAAAAAAATGTAGGGGTGTTTCCCAGTCTGGTGTTACTTTGAGATATGTCGTAAAAAGACTTATGATCTACGTATCCTTACATTTCAAGGCCAAGTCATGTCAATTTCGCAGGCAGACAAGCATCATTAAATTGCGATGTTGTCGATTAACATTTTTACAACTTCTTCTTATGAAAATACACATATATAAATACATGTATGAAAGTTAATACCAGCGTTTTAGATTATCATAACGTTTCAGACAACTGGAACAATATATTTTATCTTTGTTTATGAAAATAATAGCACATATTCTAGGTACTTAAAATGTTATATAATATAACCAACTTAAAGAATATATTTCACCTTTGTTTATGAAAGTAATAGCACACATTCTAGGTACTTAAAATGTTATAATATGTAAAACGATGGTATTATATGATAATATCTTCATTTTATGCATATGCATTTTCATAAGAACCTCTGAATTAGATGCAATACGTAACAAATTATATACAGTGTTGTTCAAAAAGTTCGTATCGCATATGAACATTTTTTTTTAATACCTTGTAACAGTCATTTTTTTCCTAGATTTTAAGATCATGTTACAACACTATTTTTCTTTTTATAATTTATATTTTATTACATTTTTATATTTGATTGGGCAGTAATTTCAATTTTTGAGCAGTGTAACTTAAAACAGTGATTTAAATTTTTGAACAGTGTAACTCAACCGTGTATAACGTGCTGCTAACTTAACTTACTTAGTTTGCATTGAATGCGTCTGATTTTGCGTCCCGGAAGTGAACCATTTTAAAGACTTCACTTTGAAGAAGGAGCAAAAGATATATAAACGGCCATTTCGGATTTTTCAGGGCTTTTTCCTCCAGCATGCATGCCGTAGTGGTTTTTTCCACAGTGACGCAGTAACGGCTTATTCCTTCGTCAGGCCGTAGTAGGCTTTTTTCTTCCGTCATGCCGTAGTGCAGTAACGGCTTTTTTTTTATCACCAAGTGGTTGTAGTTTCTAGATCTCAAGTTTGATGTGTTTTTCCGTTCTTTTTTTTTATGGGTCTAGCACACGTGCTGCAGGGAAGTCCCTAAAGCACCCCAGGAGCGTCATGTGTGCGGAAAAAAGCGATTCACGTTGTTCTTGAATCGCTTTAAATTGTACTCGGTGTGAAACACAGCGCTGGGCAAATTATTCCAAAGGGATGATATTTTCCATATAAAAGACTGCTTGAAAAGCGTTGTACGCGGAGTAACAAGCTGAACCTCATACGGATGTGAAGCACCAGCGCGACGTGTATTTCTAACATGCACCGCTTTGAGAGGAATTAAGCGGACTACATCCTTCGAACACTTTCCATGAAAATACTTGTTCTTCGATGTTCCAGCGAATCAAGGCCGCCGGTCAGTTCCGGGTCTCCAATCAGACGAACAGCTCTTCTCTGAACAGAATCCAATAAATGCAATGTATGTTGGGAGCAGTATGCCATAGTTGGTCGAATGTTAGCTTTGTAAAGAGTTAACAGTTGTTGTGGAGTGTAAAGCTTTCTGGTTCGAAATAATATTCCTAACTTTTGAGAAGCTCTCCTTGCTATGCCTGCAACATATTCATGCCAGGATATATTGGCTCCCAAACTAACTCCCAACAAATTGAGCGACGATGCTAGGGGAATGGAGTGCTCCGACATAAATATGTCGGGTTCAGCAACGTTAACTTTTTTAGAAAAAACTGCCGCTTGGGTTTTTGTAGCGTTAAATTCCACTTGGTTACTGTCACCCCAAGACAGAATTTCTTCCAGGTCTTTGTTAAGTTGAATGACTTCCTGCTGTCTGCGGATATTCGTCTGAGTAGCCGAGCGTTCAAAGTGAATGAAGAGATAAGTGTACTGTCATCTGCAAAGCTGTAGATTGGATTCTCGGTCTTTTCCAGCAGATCATTAATGTAAATGAGAAAGAGAGTAGGAGACAGTATAGAGCCTTGGGGCACACCGGCCTTGATTGCGAAGGTGTTAGAAAGAAATCCGTCGACCGCCACTCATAAAGAACGCTCTCTGAGGAAACATGAGAGCCACAAACAGAACTTTTCAGACATACCACAAGAGCGTAGCTTAGCCAACAGTCCATCGTGCCAAACACGGCCTTGGATATGTCAAGAGCAACCGCTCAAGATACTCCAAAGTGTTCTTAGTTTCAGTTAGTCAAAGTTAGTTCTTAAAATATTCTGCTCATCCTAAGGCATTTCGGGTCAAAAAGTGATCAGCTACCCAAATGAAAATAGGAGAGTAGTGGCTGAGACAGTATTTTTGATGAGGATCTCACCAGGAGAGGCCAAGCAGCTTATGGAAAACCCACGAGGAGAAGTCATAAGAACACCAGTTTAAATACCTCACTTCCTGTCTACAAAGTGTGTTTCCAACAACTACGTAACACGTGTAATCCGCGAAGACGATTTTTCAAACTTTTATATCGAGTTTTTTAAAGCCTCTTATTAAAAATTTAATAATCCTAATTTAGAGACTCTATGCGATAGTATGCGCTCTCATAATATACAAGGTTATTTATTTAATTAATGTAATTTTAAGGAGAAGTAATAAGTAATAAGAAGAAGAATTTTTATTTTGTTAATATACCTTTCTTATTTAAATGTAGCGTTTCACTGAACTATCCGCTTTATCTTTTAGGACGCAACGGTTGTACCCAATTCAATTTTATTTCAAATAAATAACTCTTCAGTATTTTTTCATTTTTAGAGTTGAACTTAGAATCTTTTTCTTCTAAAATGAATGGTGCCCAAAACTGTACAACCAAGTTTTAAACAACTATAGAGACTACTTTCAAAAGACGTACAAAAATTACCTTGATCTCCATGTGCTCTACCAGTAAAAAAAAACGAGCTAGCTGATATCGTAATTCTGTCCTCTATTAGTATTAATATCCACTCAATCCATTCTCAAAATTAAGATATACATAAGGGGCAAATGACGGCTTCTATTTAATAAATAAAATATTTATTAAAAATAAAGAAAGTTGGGGCTATACAAAATAACTTGAGGCTATAAAAAAGGCCCCGCGAAAAAAAAACGGTATAACCTAATTTAGTTCAAATTCCATTTTGGCCTTACTTTTCACTTCAGTAAAGGTAGTCACATGAAAATTTTATTACAAAGTTGTTTCTATTAGTTTTAAGAAAGCTAGACCAACTGAAATCTTTTATTATTCCACGTTTTAAAATTTACAAGATGTCCAAAAGAAACCTATAACTGTCTTGTTTCCAATGACTTTTCTTAAATAAAATTAAAAGTAATACTGTATATTTTGTTGCATTTTAAGGAACGTTCATGCATTAGTAACAATTAGAACAATAGTACATATCAAGGAGCTCTGCTGAACCTACAACCATCATTAGCGGCTTGCCAGATGGTCATAACAATGGAGGTCTTCCTTCTACTGTAAATGAGGATGGAGGATCTCCAAAAGACACTTAATGATATACTTCTAATACTTTTAATACTATGGAAGGAAAACTAGACAACGAAAGTGTCTTACCAAACAGAGGACTCATTTGGTACATAGAAAGAGAGCGCGAGAGCAGGCGTATACTTTTCACCGGGACGGACAAAGTTATCAATGTTCCTAGGCAGTTGTTTATCGTATTTCTAAGCGAAAATCTACGCCATCCTCATGTGTGGTTAGGAGGAGTGCAAAGGAACATGATACCGTGGTTCGTGAAGGTGTAAATAATAATTTGGCAGACCGAAACAGCCTGCTTCTCGTCTGGGTACTTAGCCACCGGATATCCAGGGAAATGAGATGGCCGACATACTGTCTAAAAAGAAAATTTTGCGAATTTCACATAACTAGGTTTCAAATCATGTTCCATGCTCTTATATTATGAGCCGTGCGAAGATAGAAGAACTAATAAACGATAAATTCGCAGCGATAGCTTACTTCAACAGTTCAGCAGAATAGAGCGTGGAACGCAATGCCACACGAAGCCTGATCCCTCCATACCAGTTACATAATAAACACTACGTTTTAGGCGAAAATGTTTCTAGTACATCGATCACCATAGAATAATAACGATAAAATACCAAAAATTGTCAACATTTAAACGCAAAACCTGTGAAATTACTTAAGATTTTGCAACGACCTCTTTAGGGCGAGAACGACAAATCATGGATTTTTAAATTATTGTGCAAACTCACCATTCCTAAACAATATATCACAGCTTATCTATATCATCTTTTGAATTTTTTGGGTTTTTAATTGAAAATGAACAAATTTTAAGCATTTTTTAGAAGTACATATATGAATAATTTTATCTCCTCTAATGTAAAAATGATACTCTTCTGTATACTTTTCAAACTTTGGTTGTAGATGGTCTGGGAACTTTATTCGGATTAGCTCACTTTTGCTAAGCTTTATATATTGGCAGAGTATTGTGTTTGTCTTGCACTTGCAGTCTCAGTCTACAATTTGATTTTCTCGAAGTTTAGTGACACGATGACTTGATGTTTTGTTTTTGAAGACGAAAAGATTTGTTGTTTTGTTATTCGTAGTTTTAAGATTCTTGCATTCTTTTTGTAGGTATTTTGTTGGTGTCAGCAAGTAGTAAATAACAATAAAAAAAAACATTTATTTACATTTTTTATTGTTATTAGTGTATTTTTGTTTAATAAATACCTAATAGTGTGAGATTCATTTAGGCAAAAAATATTATTTTATTAATCTTCCTAAATTTAGGTATACCTAGCTACTTCATTTTATTCTGTGGTATTTAGTAAGCTGGTTCGGAAATATCTACTAAAAGTATTGTGCTTCTCCTTTCATAATTATTACGTAGTTAATTTCAGTTTGAGTTGTACGATGCAATTTTTTAATTATTATTAAGTAGTTTTTAGTGTTCCGTACGAAACACTTATGGGATTACTTCGGTGTCCGTCTATTTGACAGAGACAGTTAAAATTTGGTACAAATATATTGATGGCCCAAGAGCCTTGTAGTTTCGAAAGTTAAATTTTGACTTAAGGTGTTAGTTTTAGGGGGGAGGAAATCGAAAGTGAAAAAAAAAAATTTTAACTGGCCATCGAGTGGGGTGTCAAATAAAAGTCTATGAGAACATGAGTTCAAAAATATATATGGTGTAATACTTGCGCACACTTTTTTTTGTGTAATTTTTAAAAAATTGCCAAAAATCGTTATTCGTCCACCCTACCTCGAAAGGTGATCAAAAAATTTTGAAAAAATTCTAGAATAGTCTTTATAAAGTGTAGATTGAGCGAAAATTCTTTTTTAGGAAACTGTGCATGTGTGGCTGCTATTAAAGATTAAGTAGTATCTAAAGACAACATTAGGCTTAAAAGAAAATCGCAACATTCTAGAAATACGTCTGAGGCAAGGGCGGCTAGAATACGTCGAATTGGAAAATCTGGGGCTGAACGCGCACAGCGGCATGACGGGCAAAATATAAGGACAATAGCGCCTATTCTTCATATTCCTATGGTCCCAACGAATCTACCGATTCATTTCAAGCGGTTGCAATTTCCGGTGACGGGATCGGTTGCTCTCACAACTAACAACTCCCAGGGACAAACTTTCGAACTCTTGAGAATCGATTTGAAACAGGAATGTTTTTCTCAATGCCAATTATATTCGAGTTATCAAGAGTCGTGTGACGCAAAACGATCTCCTAAGAAGTTTAAGTGTTGTAGAGATTCAAGCTACGTGTTAGCTGAGTTTCTATCTACCTAATATAATTTAAATTACGTTTTCACTACAAACATAATAAAATATTATCACTTTGATTTAGAATTACTAAAAATTAAGCGATAAATAAACTTAAAGTTTCAATTTTAGTCTGGTTTAAAGAAAAAACTTTAATTTCATATTTATTATGAGTATGTGAGTGTGCATTTTATTTTTTTTTTTTAGTTATGGTAAATATATATTATAAATAATTATTAGACCTAATAATTAAATTTAAAGATTGTCGCCTGGTTTTGTAATAAACGTTATTTTTTCCCATAGTCTATAATTATAACATTATCACTCCACAGTTAGGCAAATTTTAATGTTATTTTTATATAATTTACAAATTGCTTCTCCTACTAAATTCCGCAAAAGTACATAAAAATTGATCAATGTCTAGGAAGTAAACTGTTGATTAAATGTACGAAAAATGATTAGCTTTGTTTTCATTCAGGTTAACAAAGTAATAGTGTGCGGAAATTATCAACAAGAAAAATCACTTTCGAAGAGAGAAAATGTTCTGTTTTTTCTTTTAAAACCGCCAATTTTGACAGCTATCTAGTGGATCATTTATCATTTTTATTAGAACAAAGCCTAACGCCAAAATTCGATTTTTATTACAACCCGAAATATAACCAGATAGAATATAGTATAACATAAAAAATAACTTTTTCTCCATAAAACTTTTATGATTTTACCTCATGAAACTCTTACCTATTTATAATAAATTTTACTATAAAAATCAATTTATTGTAACATTATAATAAATTGTTCGCAATGTAGAGTAACATATAAATTTATTATTACGTAGCTACTTATTTCTGCTGAATACTTTCCGATTAACCCATTTTTATTTTCTCTCTTTTAAAACAGACCATTCAGTGATCAAGTGGAAACCAGGGAGAAAAATCCAGAAGATGAAGTAAACGAGTACCTGATGAAAGCTATTGATGCCAGGAGTATTGACAGGCTTCGAACTGAACACTGTCGTGCATTATTACTTAATTTTAGGGACCCCATTAAAGAGAATAAGGTAAGAAGAAGAAAACCAAATTATTTATTATTATGAAAAATAGTTAGAATCTATCACTCTGACAAAATACTGCTATCCAGTCGATGTTCACTTCGTAACTATAGGTAGATTCGGACATTCAGAGTCCAAAAGAAAGAATCGCCTCTAGTACTACCTCGGGAATATTAACTTAACGTAATGGAATACATCCAGGTTGTATGTGAATTTTCTAAATTTGATTACAATTAAACATTCCAAAACAGAAATGTTTACGGATGTTTGAATCAATAAGGCACTTTAGCTGTATAACCGCAGTGTGTGTAATGTATGGGTACCAATTATTCTTAGAAGTTATTTATTTTTTCTAATGTAGACCCTTGAGCTTGTTCATATATCTGCAAAGTGTGAAAAACAGAAAATGACATGTCACATTTCATATACTATTTATCAGCTTTTCGATAAATAAGGCTAAAGATATTAACTTGGTAGAAACATGTTTATATACTGTTTAAATCGCCGATTATTAAATTGTTGGAGTAAGTGATAAAGATTATCCGGAATATACAGCGAACAACTTACAGGAGGAATAGAAAAAATTTGGATTACTAGCCATTGACCCAGAACTAATAACTTACTAGAAACTATACTTTGTTGAGACGTGTCTAATTATTGATTTCTTCCAGAACGGTACAAAACTAGCAATACCCCTCACTTTTGTATAAAATTCGGCTTGTAACTTTGCATGGTATTCTATCTTTTTGGAACGAGCGATTTAGGGATGTCTCTACAAAGCTTACCATATTAAATCCCATTAAAAAAGGAACTTTCTAATGTATCGTTTTCCTAATATTGTAGAAGTATATTTCGTTTACCTATATGATGATATATTAATAATAATATAAGGATAAAAATATTACCATGAACATATACGTAACAAGTTGCTTTTAAGTTTGTACCTCATTTCTGCAACCTTTATATATCTTTTTACATGACTCCAAAGCTATTAAAAACAATTTTAAGGGCTCTTGTAAAACATAATACAAACTGGATTGAATGCCTAAAAATTAATTAAATCAACCACCAACGTAAATATATCCCAATTAAAATCGTTATTACGTAAAGAAAAAAGCACCGCTTTGTGATAAAATAGAATTCATTATTGTTCAAATAAATCTTTTCCCTTTTTTAATTTGGCAAGGGTGTAAATAATTTAAAAATCGGACTTTACTACCTTTTTTGCGGGAACTTTTATAAACCATAAATTATTATCATGTTGTTTACTTTGTGCTTTTGATGGAAAAAAGGGGTGTTGTTAAAACTGAATTAGTTTTATGTTGAAAATGAATTAATTTGGGATTCAAATTTTAATAGAATTAACTAAATTACACACATGTCAAAATGAAAACAGATACATTTGAAATTTTGGGGCAAGAAGAAACCAAGTCTGCACGTAAAATTGATCACATCAATGTTTAGAGGTATCCTGCCATGAAAGCGTAATTTTTAGTTCTTTTTGGATGGTTCTAATAATTCCAATCTATCATTCAGAAAAGAAATAAATATCAAAATGCCTCAATTAAAGCTGTTCTCTTCTCTCCTAGCCTCATCAAGACATATACAACTAAAGCTCTTTATGGATGATCTGTTCCCAGATTATGGAGAGGTAAAGGCTGATACGATAAAAATGTTGGAAAATTTAGATACAAAAACGAATTTCTGGTATCTGGTATATTGCTTCAAGCTGGTGTTCTGCGAGCGCTAAACTGGACATGATATTTACGGACCTGTGATGTTCTTTAATATTAGTTTATATTTTTTTGCTCGTATTGTCGATACTCCAGCTACATTTGATAGTGTAGACTCCTGAATTTTCAAGGGAAATCTTATCTTTTATAGATGTCGAGCTAGTTTATAGCACGTAAAAAATCAGGTTATGATAAAAAGGCGTGTGCAAGTTGAAGTAAATCAGTTTCGGGCTGGATCCTGAAGAAGTCAGTTCTTGAAATAAGCTTTAAAGAAATTGTGATCAACATCACTTATTCAATCGACACAAGAAAAATCCAGAAGAATTATGCCTATAAGCTCTATAACCTGTGGAAGTTTCAATTCAAAATTAATTC
Organism: Pachyrhynchus sulphureomaculatus; assembly: GCA_019049505.1. Taxonomy (NCBI): domain Eukaryota; kingdom Metazoa; phylum Arthropoda; class Insecta; order Coleoptera; family Curculionidae; genus Pachyrhynchus; species Pachyrhynchus sulphureomaculatus. Next base: position 51,288,199 of record CM032447.1, read on the forward strand.
AAACATACAGGGTGTCTCAGTATTCCGTGTACATAGAGTTACTGTGGATTTCTGGGATGAAAACATGACCATTTAATCCAATTTACCTTAGTCCAAAAATTCATAATTTTTGAAATACAGGGTGTCAAAGTTATACTTTTATTTTAGTTTTTCTTAAGTAGCTTCTGTAATAATTATACTATTTGTATAAGAGTTTGTGCTAAGGGGTTTTCTGAGATGAAAAATCGAAATCAGCTCACAGTTTTGTTGGAAATTGTAGGGAGCGCCACTTATTGCACTGTGTGTACTTTTAAATTATCATAACCTTTTTATATCACTCTGTATGATATTTTTAATTAAATATTCGTATTCTCCGCCTTCTCCTGTCTAAAAAAGCTGTCTTGATAAATGTTGCTCCGAGCAACAGTTTCTGAGATAGTGGAATATTTGTTTCCATTTGTTAATTCCTTTGTCAAATTCGCAAATGCATTCCTTCACATCGTATAGTTACTTTGTAATGCTCAAAAATTACTCTGGCAATGATGTAAGCTATCATATGTTCTATAACTTAAGTGGCTTGTAGTAATACTGACAGAAAGTAATTTTTGACAGATATCATACAAGTTTTACGAGTATTAACGAGAATTAATCCCTGCTCAAACTCAACAGTGTTTTAAATCTAGATTATTATGGACTACATTTTTGATTAGCAAACTGATATGATTTTAATGTTTGGTTTTTGTAACGGCAACGGTCGCAAAAGTGCTCGGGTATATCACGAAAGATTTCCGCATCATCGGACTCCTAACCATCAGACTTTTGCCAATATTGTCGCTAAGGCAGTTGGTCAAAATTTTACCAAATCCACCATACCACCACTCACACGGCCAGATAATTCCATTGCAACCACACCTGTTGAGAGAGCGAACTTGTTGGCTGAACTTTTTGCTTCACATTCTACTGTCGATTTCCAAGGAAAAGCACCACCTGCTAGTCCCATATTGCAGTCAAGGATGCCCGATGTTGTCTTCAGACAGCGCATCATAAAGCGTATTTTAATGAAGCTAGACACCAAGAAGGCTTCTGGCGCTGACGGAATACCTGCCATAGTTCTCAAAAACTGTGCAAGCGAACTAACACCAGTTTTCTGTAGACTTTTTAACCTATCCTACAGAAAGGGAATATTTCCGTCCTGCTGGAAATGTGCCACGGTTCAGCCGATACCTAAAAAAGGTAAGAAGACCTTGCCAAATAACTACCGACCAGTTGCACTGCTTTCAATAATATCGAAAGTCATGGAAAAGGTTATCAATGAGCATCTTCTAAAATATCTTGAACGATTCAATATTATTAGCGATCACCAATATGGTTTTCGTAAACATAGATCAACAGGAGATCTTCTGACTTATGTAACACATGTTTGGAACAACGCAATTGAACACTTTGGAGAATCTCGAGCGGTTGCTCTTGACATATCCAAGGATTCGACCGTGTTTGGCACGATGGACTGTTGGCTAAGTTGCGCTCTTATGGTATGTCTGAAAGGTTCTGTTTGTGGCTCTCATGTTTCCTCAGAGAGCGTTCTTTACGAGTGGCGGTCGACGGATTTCTTGTCGGGGCACTCCATTCCCCTAGCATCGTCGCTCAATTTGTTGGGCGTTAGTTTGGGAGCAAATATGTCTTGGCATGAACATGTTGCAGGCATAGCAAGGAGAGCTTCTTAAAAGTTGGGAATATTATTTAGAACCAGAAAGCTTTACACCCCACAACAACTGTTAATTCTTTACAAAGCCCAAATTCGACCAACTATGGAATACTGCTCCCACGTTTGGGGCTCCGCTCCCAAACATACACTGCATTTGTTGGATTCTGTTCAGAGAAGAGCGGTCCGTCTGATTGGGGACCCGGAATTGACCGGCGGCCTTGATTCGCTGGAACATCGAAGAACGGTTGGCGACTTGAGTCTGTTCTACAAGTATTTTCATGGAAAGTGTTCGAAGGATGTAGCCCGCTTAATTCCTCCCAAAGCGGTGCATGTTAGAAATACACGTCGCGCTGGTGCTTCGCATCCGTATGAGGTTCAGCTTGTTACTCCGCGTACAACGCTTTTCAAGCAATCTTTTATACGGAGAACGTCATCCACTTCCCTGCAGCACGTGTGCTAGACCAATAAAAAAAAAAAAAAAAATGAGAGGCGACTTCGAGAAATTGAACAATTTAAGCCGATCAGGAATAATGCTGAGCGGCCTTCATAAGCTAAAGCATCAGATGTTGAAGAGGAAATCCTTAAAATTATACACCGTAAACCTGGAATCAGCACTCGTTTAATTGAACGTCAAACAAGAATATCAAAAAGTACAACAAACCGGATCATTAGACAACAAATTATTCACCCCTTTTATATAGAGTCCGTCCAGGAACTCTTACCTCCAGATCTTGAATCCCGTTTGCATTTTTCACAAATTATTCGAGCACGCATAGCGACTGTTCCGGCTTTTCACACTAAAATCCTGTTTACAGACGAAGTACGCTTCACTCGACGTAGTATAACAAATATGCATAATAATCATGTTTACGCTGAAGAAATATGTGCAACAAATGAAAAAAAAAGCAAAAGAGATGCTGTGCAACAAAGACAGTTTCAACACGAGTTCAGTATTAATATCTGGATGGAATTTGTCGCGAACTATTTAATCGGGCCGTTTAGATTACCAGATCGACTTGATGGTGACATTTACTTGAATTTCATCCGTAAAACTATTCCTGAATTATTGAAAAACCTACCCATTAATTTACGTCGCGACATGTTTTTCATGCACGATTGTGCACCAACCCATTTTGCACGTAATGTGAGAATTTTTTTGAACCAAATTTAGCAAGATAAATGGATCGGAAGAGGTGAAAATGCTCCTATTCACTGGCCACCCCAGACTTAAATCCATGCGATTTTTCCCTTTGGGGTGCATTGAAATCGAAAGTTTATCAAGTTCAAATCGACGACATTGAGAAATTGTGAAATAGGATTCAAAATGCTGTTAACGCTTTACGAGATGAAGACACTTTAAGAAGAGCACCTTTAAATTTCCTGCGACGTATTAATTTATGCATTAACGAAGGTGGCGGCCGTATTGAACATTTTTTGTGAAATCAATACCTTCTCAGTTGAGCAATTAAACTTTTTTCGAATTTATCAATTTGTGGGTAATCTTTTATGCCCTTAACCAGTTGGTTTTTACATTCTTACTGTTGTTGGCCCGTTAGTCTTTAAATTTATTATTGTTGTTAGCCCGTTTGCCTTTAACATGCTCCAAATTTCAAAGACTATTCTTTTGAACCTGTCCTTAACCTGGATGAATTGTGAAGGAAAGCATTTGCGAATTTGACCATGGAATTAAAAAATGGAAACAAACATCCCATTATCTCAAAAAATGTTGCTCGGAGCAACATTTACCAAGAGAACTTTTTTAGACATGGAAAGGCGAACAATACGAATATTTAATTAAAAATATCATACAGAGTGGTATAAAAAAGGTGTGACAATTTAAAAGTATACACAGTGCAGTAAGTAGTGCCCCCTACAATTTACAACAAACTGTGAGTTGATTTCGATTTCTCATGTCAGAAAACCCCTTAGCACCAAATCTTGTACAAATAGTACAATTATTAACAAAGCTACTTAAGAAAAACTAAAATAAAAATATAACTTTGATACCTTAAAAATTACGAATTTTTGGACTAAAGTAAATTGGGTTAAATGGTCATATTTTCGTCCCAGAAATCCACAATACTCGGAATACTGGGACACCCTGTATTTAGAAAGGTATTGACAAAATTTAAAAAATGAGGATTAAAAATCAACCTAAAAACGAGAATCTCAGCATTGATGATGATTATGGAACAGTTAAACTTTATAATGAATTTAGGTACTTTAAAAGTTATTTTACTTAGGATTTTGATTATGACAAAGATATTAGCAATATTACCATCATCATCAAACAAATCAGAAAGGGAAGTACAACCATATATGCTTTAGAAACCTACACACTGACAATAGCCAATTAAATATAAGTTGTCAAAGATAAAAAGCGGATTAAGAGTGATGTTTAAATCAAAAGTATTAATGTGTCTGAGAACAACGGTTTATGATCAGTGCTTCCTCCTGATGTGCGTATCAGTTTATTTAAAAGATAATCCACAAAATAGTAGCGTGAAACTATCAGGGGTAGAATAAGAAAAGATGCTGTCAAAATAATAACAACCCAGTAGAACTGGACAAGGCACATCACTGGGATAACTCACTGCAGATGGAACAAAATAGTAAAAGGCTCCTAGAGGTCACTTATGGTAATAAAGGTTGTACAAAAATAAAGACAATAAAAAGAATATCGAATAAAATTGTATAGTATAGTTTGTAACAAAGGGTAAATTAATTCAGTGTATCTATCTAAATCTTATAAGTCAATTTACACCTAGCCTTCAACAAGTTTAAATGTCTAATTATCGCTATTTTAAGAATATGAAATGTTCGAATTGCCAGCTATAACAAAAAAATTTTAATACCTCAGTAAAATGTATATCTTCTCCTTGATTTTTAAAGAATTTAAAAATCGTTCCGGCAAAAATTGCTCGAGAAGATCGTTATGTTACAAAGCTTTCAAAGAATTATAAAGTTGATTGAAGGAGAGAAAAATAACTGATGAATTTGCCATTTGCTTATAAATTACCCCGTGGGAAGTAAAATTATTCATAGCTTGCGCCCTTTTAAAAAAAATTCAATTGTTAAACGATTTGGATGCTTGAATGTTGTACATTCAGGTTTAAATTGAGGGTTTTGTTAATACTATGAAAGAATTAAAAATTATGAAAATTTGCTATATGGTAGGTATCGCTTTTCTATACTATTGTTACAAAAGATCTATCGGAAGACTTTTTAGTGTTCCGTATGGACCATTGATAAGATAACTTAGCTGTCTGTCCGTCTGTCCGCCCGATTTTCGTCGAAACTATTTGACCTAGAAAGTTGAAATTTGGCACTAATATAAGAATTGATGGCCTCATCAGAGCCGTGTAGTTTTGAAAGTTAAATTTTGACTTAAGGGGTTAGTTGTGAGGGTGAAATCGGAAGCGAATTTTTTTTTACCATGTTATCCAATGGGAATCGAAATAAAAGCTTGTAAAAACACTAGTTCAAAAGTATATATAACCTAATACTTGCGCACACTTTTCCTTGTACTATTTTTAAAAAATCGCGAAAAATCGCTGTCCCTCCCCTTATCTCGAGAAGTATTCTCCACAAAGTGTAGATTGAGCGAAAATTATCGCGAGTGTGTTACCTTTAAAAATTTATTTGGTATAGAAAAAAAAAACAAAAATATCTAGGTCATTAGTTTTCAGGAAAGATCAGAAAAAAACTTTTTTGAAAACTCATTTGGGGTGTGTTTTGTGAAGTTATTAATCATTTTATACCTCCGTAACAAATATTTTTATTTCAAAAGCGATCGACATACGGAACACTAACTGCGCAAGTCCAACTTGCACTTGACTGGTTATTTTTTTTTCATTATGATGGTTTGGCATATGGTATGATATTATTACTACAAAAGATCTGTCAGACGTCATTTTTGTATTATGATCTATCAAAGTTTGAAGTATAGGCTTTGCTTGTATTTTAAAGAGCAGTTAATTTCTGGTTAGTACCAGATGTAATAACTAAATAACTCCATATATATATTTACCATTTATATATTTACCACTTATTTGTAGCGGTGATTACTTAGAGTAGTGTTTTAAACACCATATTCTCCATTTCCTCCAAGTTTTCAGTTTAATTATCTAATTCTCTTAATGTTGTTTCAGTATGTCGTAGAGAAGGACCGAATGCTCACTTTGTACTTCATTTGCTCGACATTTTGTTTCGCAGCTATAATTTTAGTGCAAATAGCGATATTCAGAAGGTAAGTATATTTCAAAAGTTATACGAAGGTTAATCTCATTGCCATTTACAGGGTTATTGATCATAAATGAACTTGTTTATTTAAAGAGTTGGATAAAAATGTTAAAAAACAGAACTTATATGGTTTTAAGGACTTTTCTTTATAAAATTAAGTCAGAATAATTGATTAATCCCCTTTTTAAACGTAACACTTTGTGTTTTTTAAATTTAACACCATGTATATTATTTTCCAGTTTTGTAGTTGTAGTAATTCTAGAAACGCAAATATTTATGGTTATAGTGAAACAAAGTTTTTTCTTTTAATTATGTCAAAGTTGCGTCAATGTTAAGAATTTTCTTAGTAGTAGAATCAAAATGTTTTTTTTTTTGGAGATAAATAAGATATATTTCCAGAAATATTTATAACAAAAGGCAAGCGCTACAGGAATAGACAAGACTTTAAACACGGCAAAGAAGAATCCTTAGCTTAAATAGGTTTCCAAGAATATATCCCAGACCATGTCTTAACCAAAAACGAAAGAAAGTAATAATACAACAAGGTGAAAACTATCAGAAACTGTAAGAAAATTAGAAAAAATAAGTTTATTCACTTGATCCCTAATATGGTATTATTACTTTTCCAAATATGATAACCTTAAATTTGTTATTTGAATGCTCCATATGTCCTCCATTCTGGTCAATCCATTCATTTTTGTCTTTCTATGTCTGTCAAAATAGTTCCTTGGCCATGACCATTTAAAATTTGCAACTTACTATATTATTTTTCCTTAGACGATTTAGTAGTCCCATAAAACGCTGTTCAACATAGTTAAATTTAGGCTGTGGTAGCCATCTCAATCTGATTTAAAAAACCGGTTCCATCGAGAAAGTTGTGTGGTGGTGCGACTTCCTACTGCCAAATCATTTCCCTATTATTATATGGCACCAAATTTTCAACAATTTTCATTATGGTTTCCAGATATATTACCCCACTTAAATTTATATTAAGAAACGTTGTTTCCATTACTCTGTTGTTCAATATATCGCACTAAACTCAAACAAATTGACGGCAAGAGTGTTTTGTTTCTCGTATCGCTCGAGAACCCAATACAAACAATTTTAATGAACAGTTGTGCATCTTGTTGCATACGTTGCATTATATCGTGACGAGCGTTGTTTTCATGGATTAAACTGTATATGGGCGGTAATTATGTGTCTGTCAAATATTTTAAATCCTGTAATATCGTATGTTAGAATCTTCGATCTTCAACATTCTCTGTTATAGAATCTTCTGAATTTTATAAAAAAAATAGTAAATATTGGTTTTTATTTAGTGCTCATCTTAGTAAGGTATTTAAAGAATGCCAAAAAAAAAAATTCTGTCTCGTACTTTATTTCGTTGAAGCATAATTTCAGTTAAAATGTGGTTAGATATTTTGTAAATGTATTTGCGCTAGGGATTCTTCTTTGCCTTCCATAAAATCTTATATATTCTTCTTGTGCTTGACTTTTGTTATAACCATTTTTAATAAACATTTCGTAGATATTCTATTCTATAAGTTAATAGTTTTAACTTACTTCTATTAAAGTTCTTAACCTCAATCTACTATACTCTGTCAAGTAAGAACGGGTCCGCAATAATTCATGTTTGGTAGATGCGATCCTAGCGATTCAACAAAAAATCAGGGAGAACCTTTGTCTACGACGCATTTCAATAAAAGTATCGGTCACTTGTTTGCGCGTCGGTTCGAGGCAGTCTTTCTTTGTTCTCATCCGAAGGGGCCTAAAATGACACATTCTGCTGCCGTTAAATATGTTAAAAAGTCGGTGTCGTTTGTGAAAAAGTGAGTAAATCATTTTAACGAGGCGAAAAATGTCGATTACTTGCCAAAACGTGGCTTGATAGGCAAAATCACTCCGAAAGTCGAAAAACGAATCGTGTCTTTGTGTTCACAGGACCCGAAATTAACGCTGCGTCAACGAGCGGCAAAATTAAGAAAATCGGGTCGCGAAGCTGTTCACTTGGGTCTACGATAAGATATTAGAGTGGCCCTCACAATCGCCGAACACCAACCCTATTGGAAACGTTTGGTCCCTTGTGAAGAGAAAGCTCGGAGAAAAAATTCTGAGGACTTTAACTCAATTGTCTCGCGAGAATCGAGAAATTTGGAGATCATTGCAGAAAATCTCGTCAACAGCATGCCTCGAAGATGCCAGGCGATTATTGATGCAGGAAGCGATTAGACAAATTACTAAGATAATTGCGCCGTTGTTAGCACACCAAAGCATACATTAATGCCAAAAAATGTCCTCGAAACACACAAGAATACGAGCGGTCAGATTCTTACTTGACAGACTTGAATATATTGTCAAACTGGCAAAATTAGAAAAAAAAATTTTTTTTCTTATATTACACAATAGGACTATAAAAAATTGTGGCAGCTTCTTATTATAGAAACTTACTGGTGTTAAACAGGTGCTCTTATGTCATAGAAAGTAGGTTTTAACTGTGAAGACGCTACTAAATATGCCTTTTTTTATTTATTTTAGCAACCACCTATTTTTTTATACTGTGTTTGCCTAACATAAAAATAGGAAATGCTTGATCCTATAAACATTATTAAAATAACTAGAATTAAGGTGTCACTATACTAGACAATAAAACAAAGAGGCACTTGTAATCCAATATAATACTAAAAAATATTAAAATATGAAACTATGATAGAATTAAAAGATATATACTATTAAACTACTATTTATATTTTACAAAAAAACGGTTTTCAGATTCCTAAAATATTACTGGCCTTTAAAAGTTCCATCTTCACACTTGATGAAAGAGCTTTTCTGCTTAGACCTTGTGGGCTGAAGTCTTAGTAATAGGACTCCAAAAAGGCTGACAAAGGAATCGGAAAAACAGGAGAATATTCGAAAAACCAAGTAACTGGAAACAAAGAATATTTGAAAACCTCTTGATAGAGAAAACTGTAGCCGAAAGGGGAACTGGAGGTAAAAATTATGGAAGACAAAAGTAGCAGTAGAAGCAGCAGTAAAAGTAATAAAACTATAAAACCTTAAAAGTCGTAAAACCTTCAAAAATCCTAAAAGAAAATAAAACATTGTGTCACCTATAAAAAGGTGTCAAATGATTTTACCTTATCAACTCGGCAGCATGTGGCCAGAGATATTTGGGAGGAATGCAGTACTGCAAAATGGCGTCGGCTCACGCTCTTTTTTACTGGAAATTTTAGAGTGGGTCGATAAGAAGAGCTTTTTAATCCAAAAATGTCGGAGAAAATTGCGATTTTGGGCTACAGCGTCTCAAAAAAATAGGTGCGTAGAATTAAGATAAAATTCCTATCGTTCGACGCTCTCTATCGAAAACAGATCCCACGCTGTAGCCGATCTGCCTGCCGCAAACCGTTGTGCTAGTTCTAACGTGAACGAGGATATATCCTACAGTACCATTGAAAATCGAATGAAAAGAGAAAACTTGAAGAGCTAAAGTATTTATAACCTGACAATAGTGTACTACAAAAAGGAAATATTAGACTTTATTACGTACTATTATTAATTATTATTAATATAAGGAAACTATAAAAGAATACTCAAGGTGAAAAAAATGAGTCCTTTCATCTCTGAAAATCTAATGAAAATGAGGAGATCATGTTATTACCAGACTTTTATATACTGGTAATAACCCCGTAACATAATAAGAAAGAAACATTGTAAAAAAATAAACGTTACAAAATATATTGGCGTTCGTATACTTGTTTCTGTTTTAGCTCCATTTTTTTTTCGTTTTAAAGTTACGATTTCTGTTTCATTTTTGCTTAATTCTTCGAATGAGACAGTTAGAGGGATTTATGATTAATAACCGTGTATACATGTTTATAAACTCTTATTCAAGCTAAAACGTTTTTATAAAATGTTCCTGTTGTAAATAATAACCTGCCTTGTTTCTGAAGTTATTAAATTTTGTTTACTCTATTAAAATTACAAAACATATGTATTTAGTTGCAGTTTTGAGTGTTTTACTATATATTATATTTAGTGGAGGCAAATGCCGGAAAATGTTCATGATTTTTGTAAATTTTTGGTTACAGCTTGGAAATCGCTTTGAAACAGTGCCAACATAATGTAAACAAGTTTTCTCAGCCTAATTTTGACAAGGCCACTTTTCTTCTATTTTAGTGCAATTTTTAACATTTTAATACTGTCAGCTCACTATTTCTTAAATATCTCAGCGTCTGTTCGTTGTTATGCAACAGAAAAAGATTCATTTTACTCGTCCTAAAATTGCCTAAAAAACTGCTTAGATCCCAATAAAAAATGTTAAGTATATAACCTAAAAAAATTATTTACTATGTCAAATTAAAAAATGGTTTTTTGCGGTATTCAATTCGATATTGCGGCTTCAAATTATAGGAAAATATAGCTTATATATTAACAGAAAAGTATTTCAAATTTTTTTTAAAAATATTAGAAGGATTGGTCAAAATTCGCATTTTTGTCCAAATCTTATGGATTTTTCTTGTGGGCAAGAGATCGTAGAAAGCTTTTTTTAAAAAATATGCGAAATTTTATGCTCTCACGATCTTATTTTTCAATTTTTTCGTTATGAAAATTTCAATTTTTTTCGTTTTTGCACTAAAAAATGTCTGGTTCATTCTTTTTATTTTTATTCAATATTTTATCTTAAATATAACATGAAAAAGTGATTCTAAAACATCTACCTATTTTACAGTAAAATTATGATTTAGATAACAGAAACTTTTATTGGTAAATCATTAATACATTAATACATTTACTAAAATTATCACAGATATATTTAGAGAAAGGCTAGTCAGAAAAAGAAGCCACATGATTTGCTGCTAAAAAATTTACTCGGTCGAATTTCAATCTACAGATTTCTACGGATACGTAACGAAATAGAGCTATTTCTGAAGAGGTTGATTACGGGTCTTGAAAAGTGGATCACCTATGTGCGAAAAAGATCCCAATTAAAAAAAAAAGGTGATACAGTGTGTTTGGTAGAATTAGAAGACAATGATGCATCCTCAGCTGCTGCCAAACGATTATTTATGTACTCTACTGTTAACAATGAATATGGACTCAAAATGAATTTTAAAAAGACAAAATACATGATAATAAGTCAAACTGTGTCGGTCCATACAAATATCAACAGAGTCAACTCCCATTGAAAAAGTCTCCAAATGGAACATGGATTAACGAAAATCACGATCAGAGACAGGAAATCAACAGTAAAATACAACAGGCCAGAACGGCATTCTTCAGAATGGGATAACTTTATACTAACCGTAACTTGAATTTGTAGAATTGGATAGATACAAACATTCATATATTTAGGACAAAAAATCGGAATATCAAAAAATAATTTAAAGGATAGAAGAGTCTCGTTAGCTTGGACTGCGTTCGGAAGGTTACAGACTACATTTAAATTCGACATCCCAAATACAATAAAAGCCAGAGTATTCGATCAATATTAAATAAAAGTATAATAGATAAACTCCAGGTAACCCACAGCGTAATGGAGAGGAGAATGCTAAATATTAGACTCCAACATCGTATTCCTAATATCGAGATACGAAGAAGATCAAAAATGACAGATGTAATACAACAAATATGTATATTAAGGTGGAATTGGGCAGGGCATATCGCAAGGATGAATAACAGATGAATACGCCGTACTGTATGGCGCGCCGTATAGTTGAATTGAGGCCTAGAGAACACAAAAGATGCAGAGGTAGAGCACAGACAAGATGGACGAATGACATAAAAAGATTAGCGGGACACGATTGAATGTAAAAAGTAAACAACAGAGCTCATTAGAGACATCTTGGGGAGGCTTACATCCGACTCTGGATGGAATAAGCTTTATATATATATATATATATATATATATATATATATATATATATATATATATATATATATATAGTATATATATATATATATATATATATATATATATATATAGAGTATATATATATATATATATATATATATATATATATATATATATATATATATATAGAGTATATATATATATATATATATATATATATATATATATATATATATATATATATATATATAGATCGTTACGTGTCTATACCAGACCAACTGTCTAATATTTTAAATATCGTTCATTATTATTTCTTCTAACTTCATCTTCTCTTATTCTTTCGTTTTTGAATTTATCCAGTCGTGTTATTCGAGATGACCTTCACCAGTAGTCCATCTCGAGAGCGAGGAGTTCTTGTTTAATTTTGTTATTGTTATTCTAGGGTATGACTGATCGTATAGTCGTTTATTACGTCGTTACTGGCGACGGTTCCAAAGTTCTTTCATCGGGACAGTATAATATGCTTTTTGTCAGATCTACGAATAGTAAGTGAACTTCTCTGTTTGTTGCTGTTTTCTTTTCATTGACCTCATCAATCCATGTTGCTTTCTGCCTTCCTTTTTTTTGTTTCTCTGTAGGCCTCCATTTCAAAACTAGTTTAGGAATTCGTAGTTCTGTAATTCTGTCGACGTGTCCATGCCAGACCAACTGTCTAGTATCTTGGATATCGTTCATTATTATTCCTTCTATCTTCATCTTCTCTTATCCTCTCGTTTTTGAATTTATCCTGTCGTGTTATTCGAGCTGACCTTCGCCAGTAGTCCATCTCGAGAGCGAGAAGTTCTTGTTTAATTTTATATAGTGCGTTGGACAGAACTAAGGTCTTGTATGACGGCCTTTCGTTTACTTATTCTGTTTTCTATTCCTTTTTCTGTTCTACCAGTAATCTACTGTTGTTGATTGTAGTCATTAGAGGCATCAATCACTTGACCTCTGTTTAAGGTAAGTTTTTCATATTCCTCATATATGCTATATATATATATATATATATATATATATATATATATATATATATATATATATATATATATATATAATATATATATATATATATATATATATATATATATATATATATATATATATATATATATATATATATATATATATATATATATATATATATATATATATATATATATATATATATATATATATATATATATATATATATATATATATATATATATATATATATATATATATATATATATATATATATATATATATATATATATATATATATATGTATATATATATATATATATATATATATATATATATATATATATATATATATATATATATATATACGAAGCTGGTTGGAAAAGTCCGTGCAAAAATAAAAACTACTTATGTGTAAACCTTTTTTATTTTTCGACATAGTCTCCTTTTAGGCGTATACACTTCGCCCAACAATGTTCTAGTTTGTTGATCCCTTCCGAATAATAGGATTTGTCCAAGTCTGCAAAATATCCATTAGTGTCTGCAATCACCTCCTCGTTTGAATAAAATCTTTGTCCCGCCAGCCATTTCTTCAAATTGGGGAACAAATAGTAGTCCGAGGGAGCCAAGTCTGGAGAATAGGGGGGATGTGAAACGAGTTGGAATCCTATTTCCATTAATTTTGCGACCACAACTGCTGAGGTGTGTGCTGGTGCGTTGTCGTGATGGAAAAGGACTTTCTTGTGGGCCAATCGCGGGTGTTTTTCTTGCAGCTCGGTTTTCAAACGGTCGAATAACGATGAATAATATTCACCTGTAATAGTTTTTTACCCTTTTCCAGATAGTCGATGAGGATTATCCCTTGCGAATCCCAAAAGACAGTCGCCATAACCTTTCCGGCCGAAGGAATCGTCTTCGCCTTTTTTGGTGCAGATGCCCTCTTGGTAATCCATTGTTTAGATTGTTGTTTGGTCTCAGGAGTATAGTAGTGTATCCATGTTTCATCCGCAGTGACGAAATGACGCTTAAAGTCCTCCGGATTCTTCTGCAGCAGCTGCAAACCATCCTTGCAACATTTCACACGATTCCGTTTTTGGTCAAGCGTGAGCAATCGCGGCACCCATCTTGCGGATAGCTTTCTCATGTCCAAATGTTTATGCAAAATATTATGTACCCGTTCAGTCGAGATGCCCACAGCACTAGCAATCTCACGCACCTTAACTCTTCTGTCATCCATCACCATATCATGAATTTGATCAATGATTTCTGGAGTCGTAACCTCCACAGGCCGTCCAGAACGTTCAGCGTCACTTATGCCCATATGGCCAGTCCGAAAATTTTGAAACCACTTATAAACTGTTCTAATCGAAGCATAAGCATAAAGTAATGTTTAATCACCACACGAAATTCTTTTTCGTCCATTTCTTGAAAATCACTCGACTTCCTTGATTCACACGAATGCCAAACACAAAGAAATAGACCAATATGGCTGAAACTTGGTGTGCGTTCATTCAAGAGATGCTACTAACTAAACATGACCTCGATACGCGTCGGTGGTGCCATCTCTCGGACTTTGCACGGACTTTTCAAACCAGCCTCATATATATATATATATATATATATATATATATATATATATATATATATATATATATATATATAAACTATAACTTAAAAGATCTAAGAAATTTTACCAAACAAAATATTTATTTTTTAAAATATTATACGTACAAAAAGCAAAAATTACTTAATTTCTTTTTAAATATTTAATTGTAAAACCAAATTAGTCTTTGAGTGGAAGTAAGCCTACTCACAATGAGAGTCATTCCCATAGCTCAAAAGAAAGTTTATTGCGATATATTTCTTCTAGAAGGATTTTAAAAGTTTTTCGTTGTCTTTTTACAAGGATACGTTATTGACAAATATTCTTTTTGCAACTAAAAGTTTCTTTTGTTGTTACTGTTTTCTTTTTAATTCAAGATGAAAAATGGGTTTAAACTAATTTAAACAAAATAATTGATTAGACATAATAAAAGCTAAAAATGAGTAGATTATATATAGGGTGTTATAAAAATTGCTTAATATATTTAAAACGGTAAAATGTATGAACAACAATTGCAGAAAAATATTGATAAATTGCGCTACTGTAAAAATTAACCCTGAAGTTTTATAGTTTTATGTATATATGCTAAATACAATTTTGATAATAGCCCAGATTGTCGCAATGCTGCTATACTTAGAATCAATGAATTCCTGTCTTATATAAGAACAAATTTAAAAAATATTACCTTTTTCAGATTAACAGTTTATCTAAAGTATCAGAGACAAACTTTACTTGAACTACAATGCTTTCTTTAAACTCAAGTATTGATCATAGGAAAAACATATACTAATTATCTAAAGCTGAAATTTTTCACATGCACCAGAAATCACTACATTTTTAAGCATATCATGCTGAATTGTAGTACAATATGGCAGATTCATTAAATAAAAATTCTGCTTCTATTATCACTTTTACGTTTTTTTCTTACGATTGGTGACTGCGAAATCATTTTTATTCCACTACGCAATACTTTGCGTTACACGGTGCCGGTTGTCTGTCGCACATATTTTCTTTAGATATTGGTGAACATAATTTTGATTAAGAAAATTACGTCGACATGTCCAAAACAAGGATTTTGTTCAAAGTTTAATCTTCTTTTATAATGAATATTTCCAACATTACCGATAAGAAAATGTACTTTGCCACATTGATTTATGTTATTCTCCGATTGAACACCTGGTTGCTTCAGGAAAATATTTTTTAAACAAAAATTATATAGCTGAAAAAAAAGATAAACATTTGATAATATTGTTTAAACAGCTCGGAAAAAAAAGTAATAAATTTTAAAAAAGATTACAACATGACGGCCGCCTCGCTCGGGAAGGCAATGGCAAACCACTCGTAGCATCATGCCTAGTAAAACCCTCTCACTTTGGCCGTTTGGAACCAGCATCAAACTGTAGGTCCCCGTTGTCTGTGGAAATACTTCAAAAAGGCACCAATCATAGGCAAAAGGCGAGAGGGTCGCCTACGTCCGTATCGGATCGGGCACTTCAAGAAGAAGTTTAAACAGGAGTCACGAAAGGACCGATAAATGCGATTTTTACTAAAATTTAAAAATGTCCTAAATAAGAAAAAACTTGAGAATGGTTCTTCACTTGTCCCACGTATTCACTAATTGCAGTACAATAAAAGCTTTTTAAAACACTCTGTATTTTAGAAACCTACTTGTGACGGTAATAGCAGGCAACATTATATTAGCCGACGGAGCATCTAGAAAATGTTTCTAAGTGCTGACGGTGAGTTGTTTAAAAAGTGTTAAACTAAGCTCAACTCAGCGCTAGTTTAACACTTTCAGCTTTTATGGTTTCTTGAGATTTATAGGTAATAATAAAAGCTTACTTTATGGGAAATTCGTAACATGTGGTCCATAAAAGTGAAAATTTCAACATAGGCTTAATTTATTTTTCCCTTCACTTAGGCGTTTTCATTTGTAAAATCAATACGCACCGATTTTTATTGTTCTATTCTAGTATAATTGATCCATTTCCGTTTTTAGTGAGAAATTTTATCACTGCACAAAAACTGATAAAATTGCCTAAACCAAACACCAGAAAAGTCCTTAATTCAATAAAATAATAAATTGGCTACCCTACCCAGCTACCCTCTAATTTTTAAAATATAATCGGCCAAATCACCTCACAAAATCTAATTATAAAGGTGTATTAATTGAATTTTCGAAACATAACCATAGTGTTTTATTACGTTTTATCCTCTATAATCCTGCAGAACGTTGCTTCCGCTTACACACTAACACCGCAAATTAACTAGATAAAAAATAATTCGAACTTGATCGCCCTAACAAGATTACGGAAGGAGTAATCCATAAACCTAAAATTCCTCGAGCCCCTTATTTTTTAGCACTACTCATTGAATAGGTACACAAAAAAGTGGCACGCCCAATACCACGTGATTCTTTATATAGCCGCTTCCACGTTACACATTGTTGCCACTCTTTGCTGCCAGTCCACAAACCTAACTAGGCTCTTTCGGAACGCCAAATAGATTAGCTTAAAAACTGGATCTTGTACCATCTGTATGCACAGTCAATTTTGGAGGTATAAACTCACAAACACGGTAAAAATATTTTAAACAATAAATCTCACGTTTTTAGTCCAAATTCGAATGTAACGAGGTGTCAGAATGACGCCAATTTTCATATTAGAGATGATGCCTGGAAATTAACTTTGCAGACTTTGAAGAATTAACCAAATCAATTAATATTAGGGAGATTTTGCAACGCTTATTTTGGCAGGCCACTGTCTTTACCTTTTTTAAAGCATGCGCAATAGTAAAGGGAAGAAATTACATGTAAGGACTCAGCTGTAATCGTTATTTGAAGCAGGCGCCCACCGTTTGGAGCTTGCGCAATATTCAAACAAAATGAGAGAAACTTTTATTAGGAATAACGATTTCTCTTATTTAGGAAATTATATGAGACGTTATTTGACGTTTTTGTCGCTATTAAGGTAGGGCATATTTTTTTAAGTATATAGAGTACATCAGCGGGTCATACGGTCAATGAAAAAAAATCCCTTTAGTTTATAGAAGATGAATACTAACCTAACCTTACTTTTACTTTACTTTATTGCAATTCTGCCGTAATGTGAAAGTGCAATTACTTCGCATTAATACTGCGCATGCTTGAGATAACGATAATGACAAAGGCATGTGAAAAATAAGCGTTGCAAAATCTTTCTATTGGCTAATTTTGCGTTAATGTTATCTTTATGACGTCGAATTTTTGTATCATCTAGTTGACTTTTTCTGAAGAGTACAAGAAAGTTTGGCCTAAGTTAGAATCCTCGTTGTACGAAGTGTATTTAAAATGGATCCCTCCTTATATCCAGAGACGATCGTTAAAAGATTTTCTTCGTGACCCTCAACTTGAAAAATAGACGGGTAGCAAAGCTGTAAATTAGATTATTTAATTTTATGCTTTGTAAATATTGTACCCTAAAGAAAAAGGGTCTAGACTGGGCTTTTATATTTGTTTTGCCCGAAAAAAAATCAGAAAAAGGTTTATTTTAAATAAATAATTGTTTTGTAGACGTGATACGCTTCTTGGGATTTATATGTATCAAGTATAAAGTTATTTTATTGGAAGATTGAATTGGAGCTAGAGCCAAAATCGGTAATAGAATGAAAAACAAGACTTTCTAATACTGCAATAAAGCGGTCCTCTGTGGGCGTGGAGGGGTATAGGTGTCAGTTATAGACCGCGCAACTGTTGTTAACACTCTTGCCGTCGTATCTCCCTTCCCCTTACAAGAACAAATATTTTTAGGCATCGTCTCTTAACAACTAGAAAAAATTAAAACGATTTTTTCAGAAATATTTGTAGTATTTAGGATAAAAATTACATTTTATGAACTCTACTGAGAAAATTGTTGTTTGAATCATATTACTGCATCATGTGATAATCACTTTTTTATCGCTAACGAGGAATGATAAAAATAATGGGTAATTTTTTCTGGTAAAGTTAGTGTTATGGACGGCAAAAGCATTTATTTTCACTTTCAACAAATAATAACAGTTTCTCGTCAACAACACTCATTAGCTAAGCTAGAACACACAGAGGAGAGACTAAAAACAAGTATTTATCACTGTATTCACTAAAGCTAGTAATAAGATAAAGACTGGTTTCATAACAAGCTGATTTCACCCAAACTTAACAGCATATCCGTGCCATGGATCAAAGGGGATCTAAGCTGAGCTACAATTAATAGTAGATATTCCAGAATATTATCTATAATTTTTCTCTCTTCAACAAATCTTTCATCCATGTAGTTAGAAAATAGGTAAATTAATAAAAATTGCTTTTACATTCACACAAATAATACTTTACCTCCTTCTATAACTTAATGCGTATATTTTGTTCTTCTTTTGCAGCAACGATACTGCTCTACTGTGTTCAGTTCCTGTAGTATTATTTTTAATTATTATCCCAGTTGTTGTTTATATGGACAACATCGATACCAGGGTAAGTACAAAATAGGAATGAAATATTATTTTTTCACTCTACCATATATATATATATATATATATATATATATATATATATATATATATATATATATATATATATATATATATATAATACATTAAAATTCCGAGTTTCAATCCGTTCGTCTAACAATGAATTTGCACGACGTTTCGCTAATATCTCATTTAGCATTTTCAAGTGCTCTAGCTGCTGCTGCTACTCGATACTGTGATCTTGCTGCTGCTGCCGCTCGAAGTTGAGAACCCGACGTGCGATCGCCGAGCATCGGTGTTTGCCGGCTGGGTGGTAATTACGGGTTCCGGCCCTATGCTGACTGTTGCCTTCTCGCTGTTTTGGTTATTCCTTGGTTTAGCTAGTAAACCCTTTCATGTAGTGGAGATATTCAGTGCATCATCTCGTTTATTTAGCTGTCCGTTCTTTTTGATTTCCAAGGCTTCTCTGACTATGCGTGTGGTATGATAATCTGGTACGTGTTAAAAGGAGGTTGTCTATTCAAATAGAATCCACCACCGGATACAGTTCACTTTGAAAGTAGAAGAAGAAAAAAGCCTCCCTTTCCTTGATGTGCTCATAACGCGGAAAAACAATGGTTAACTTCAATACTCAGTCTACCGGAAGCACACCCACACCAATAGATATTTAAACGCTGGCTCACACCACCATCCATCCCAAATTCAGTCGGTAGCCAACAAACTTGTATCGAGATCATACCGACTCACCCAATCAGACACGAGACAGCAAGAAATCATACAAATTACTAGGGCCCTTAAGCAAAATGGATATAAAGCAGAGCATTAGAAAGGCAGCGCCATCCACAGGAGAGAAGAACGCGATCTCAACCAAAGTAGAGTCCTGTTAACATATGTAAAAGGAGTTACAGATAGGATTGGAAGAGTCCTAAGAAAACACAACATAAGCACTCATACAAACCACAAAACACTCTGGCAGACATCCTGGGTAACCCCAAGGACAAGAGAAAACTGGAAAACCGTGGAGTTTACAGCATCCCATGCGGAAATTGTACATAGGATAAACAAACAGAAGAATCTCCACCCGGATCCAAGAACATAAAATAAGTATCAAAACCAAACAAACAACATCAGCTCTTTTTCAGCACCATCATGATGCGGGTCACAACATTAGTTTTGAGGGATCTAAAGAAATAGCCTCGATTTCACATTATAAAACACGCATAGTCAGAGAAGCCTTAAGAACGGACAGCTAAATAAACGAGATGATGCACTGAATATCTCCACTACATGGAAGGGTTTACTAGCTAAACCAAGGAATAACCACAACATCGAGAAGGCAACAATCAGCATAGCGCCGGAACCCGTAATTACCACCCAGCCGTTAAACACCGATGCTCGGACAAACACTTACGACCCGCCACCTACAATCTGCGTAGACGCCGACCTATAAAAGTCGGCGACCGCACGTCGGATTCTCAGTTAGCTTCGAGCGGCAGTAGCAGCAAGAGCACTTGAAAATGCCAAATGACATGTATATATATATATATATATATATATATATATATATATATATATATATATATATATATATATATACACTACTGTGATCAAAAAATAGTAGTAAGCCTTTTGAAATAAAACGCAAACGGGTTATTTATTTTTCCAAATTTATTTCGTCCCCTTCAAAGTAATCCCCCTTGGATACAATGCATTTATTCCGACGTTTTTTCCAGTCTTCGAAACAGTTGTTGAACTCGATTTCTGGAATGTCCTTTAAAGCCTTCTTCGATTCGGTTTTAATCTCCTCAATCGACTCAAAACAATGTCCTCGAAGCGATTTTTTTAGTTTAGATAATAGCCAGAAGTCCGACGGAGCAAAATGAGGCGAATAGGGCGATTGCGGAATGATATGAGTTGAATTTTTGATGAAAAAGTCGCGAAGAACCAATGCTGTGTGAGAAGGTGCATTATCGTGATGTAAAAAACCAAGAGTTATCGGCCCATAATTCCAGCCTCTTGAAACAAATTCGAACGTTTGGGAAGCTGAAAAACCATTTTTAAAACAAAATTTAATGCAACTTCTTTGCTGAATTTTTTCACCCATGTTAAAAATCGAAAAACGCACTTTTGTTGTTCAACGAATGCAAGCGAATCTTATTAACTACTGACGCTATGGTTTTAAAATTTGACACAGATGGCAGTTAAGGTCCTACCAATCTAACGAAAAAAAAAATTAATCCGATTTGGAAATGCCCGAGCGATTTAAATTTAAAAGTCTTGCTATTTTTTGATCACAGTAGTATATATAATACGGTAGGAAATATCGGGAAAGCGATCTATGTATCAATTATATTCTTTTGCTGTTTTGAAACTCTATATTTCGCCAGCAATTTTTGGCTTCATCAGGAGTTATCACTAAAAAACAAGGCAGTAATCCATACCTAGGCACTCATAAAAAAAAAACGTACAATGTAATCTTACCAACTAGAATAAAGGATTTCTTGTCAAAAATATAGAACAATAACACATTTTTACAACCAGACTAACATAACATACTTAATTCTACGGTATACAATTGGACATTGATTTATATTTCGAAGATCTTTTTATCAGAGTATGTAGAATAATCTGATGTTGTGATCTCCTTTACGGAAAACTGTCTACATGCTATTATTTGAGTTTACAGAACAAAGAAAAATTCAAGTCGCAGTACATGTTACTTAAATTGTTGGTATCTGTTTTATAATTAATGGAGCTTTTGTCTATTCAAATATGAAACATTTCGAGGAATAAGCGCGTTTTCTAATTATTTTCATATTCTAAAATTTTAACGTTTTTGAAATCAAATCTGTGTCCCGTTTTTGTGATCTACCGCAGCGCAAGATTTTTTTCCCATTTAACAATCACTCTTGTGCTGTGTCAGTCTTTGCTTCAACCACTGCGATGTCTGTCCAATATGGCTACCCTCACAATCTTAGCAAGTCATTCTATATACTATATTGTTATTGTACATGAGTGGTGTCTTCTGTTTTACACGACTAAATAAACTAAAGTTGCATACTTGATTGTATCTTGCTATCTTAATATTAGAGTAGTCTTTAAAAGTAGAAACTATTTTTTCTGTGAGGCCACGTATATAGGGTAATTTCTTATATTTAACCTGAGTGGGACCGTCAAAAATGTTTGAATTATAAATCAGTTTCTTAAGAATATGTTTGAGATATCCATTATTCCGAAAAAATGCGAAAAAGCTTCTTTAAATTGTTTTATAACAAGGTATCATTGCTAATGTTTGTCACTCTGTTTCTCATTGTCACTACTGTGTTATATTTTCGATTGTTTGGATGATTTGAAAAAAAATTCAAGTATCTGCCAGAAGTCGTTGGTTTCTGATAGCAATCAATGATGATTTTGTTACGTTACCTCTTATAATTCTGGTATCTAGAAAAGGAACACTATTGTTAATCTCAACCTTAACACTGAATTGTAAACTTTTGTTGAAAGAGTTGAAAACCTCCAATGTCATCCACATAGTTGTGTACAAATGGAATCTCAAACGATGATAATGGCAATACCGAGTCCAAAAGGTGATCCAGAACAATAGTAGCTATGACTGGACTAATGGGTGCCCATTGGTGGGGGGGGGGAAATAAGGAAAAAAGAATTTATATATATATATATATATATATATATATATATATATATATATATATATATATATGTATATGTACATATATATACATATATATACATATATATATATATATATATATATATATATATATATATATATATATATATATATATATATATATATATATATATATTAGGGTGACCGCAAAAAATCTATGTCGGAATTTTGTTCGTCTGGACCCCACAAAACGATTCCCCTTTCCAGATATTGAGATAGCCGAAATTTGAGCTCGATTAAACGACGTTAACCCGTGCCGCTCGTCGCTCAAAGTTTGAAAAAAATCCAAATTTTTGGCCAAAAAGCTGACATATGGAGCCATAACTCCAGAACGGTAAATAATAGAAACACGCTTAATATCTCAAAAGAAAGCTAATGTTGTTCTTCAAAATTTGTATTCTATACATAATTGTTGTTATTTTAAGTCAAACCGAGTTACAACAGCCTTTAGCCCCAAAAACGTGACCTGGTACCAGTAGGAGCCAGTTTGGGAGTATTCTAAGAATTTTACGGGTTTTTACATAATGTGTCTCGGAATTAACATTTTTTTGTTAAAAAGTATTTTGGAACTCAATTTTCAAACATAAAGAGCCTTTTGGTCAAATCTTTTATTATATGGGGATTACCTGACTAGTTTACCAAAGAAAGACCCGTTTGACAGGTAAAAAGGAGGGTGAATCTAATTTCTATTTTAGGGATGGTGATTTTACTTCAGCGTACAACCGACCTTTTATTTATTCAGTTTAGTTTCTAAAGTGCCTTTGAGCTGGTTAGATCGAACAATTATCTAGTGAAGATATTTTAACGTTTTTTTTTTTTTTAATTTTCCAAGTGTGTGTGTTATTGTTTTTATAACTATTATAGTATTATTTTAAAAGACATTTGAAAACATTTTATTGAAATTAAAGTTTGCAATATATTTTGTTTCATTTTCCAATTTAACTGTTATTTACCTATTGGCCTCTGAAATGGCATCCACATCAGGTGTACAAAGCCGGACCAAGGATAAAATATTTCTTGTGGGCTATCCCATTCACCAGATCACCGGTTGTAAACTACCCTCAAATCGTCAAGTTTTGTGTGCTTTATTTTTATAATTTACGTACTGTGAAATTAACTGTAAGAGAATCAGCAAAACTTACAATACGAGAAGTGTTCATTTTTGGGAGAAAGCTCGAATCCCGACTAAACATGAGCAAGATGCAATTACTAAGGTGGAAAAACTTCACGCCGAGTGGAGAATTCTTCAAAAAGTCCGGAAGAAAACATCGAAAACGGCCAAGAACAAATTTAAACAGTTTGTTGAAAAGTTGGATGATCTCTTTGATATTGCTCAACAAGATGCCTTGGCTCTGATGAAATCGGAAGAAGATAAGGCGTTTCTCGTGAAATAGAGGCAGAAGGGCCGCCCAGGTTCCATGACTGGAGTGGATCTCAAGTTGTCTCGAGCTGAAGAAATCAAGGTGCAAAAGGAACTTGCAAAAATGAACCGACAAATCCAAGAAGCAACTTTTGATATTGGTGAGCTTTTTTTTATTATTAGTATTCTAAAAAATAGATAAACAAATAACTAAATAGTTTCATTATAATTGAATGAAAATTGTATATGAGAGCATGATTTGGCATCTTTATGATTGAGTTTATATTTTTTAAATAATACCTTTTGATAATTAGAAGTAGGTAATTTAGTACCTATGTATTATTACTATTCTGCTAAAACGACAAGTTTTTATAGTCTTTTTTTTTTTCTCTTTCTTTTGTTGCTTCTTAGAGACAGATGATGAAGACAAGTTCGAAGAAGGAGAAGAAGACACTGAAGAGGACAGCATCTACCAGGAACTTGAGAGCTTGGAGGAAATGGACATCCTGAAGAAGCTGCAGAAGATCCAGGACCATCTGAGAGCAAGAGGATGAAAGTTTCATTTGCAAGGGGCGTTAAAGAGATTTTAAACATGAAATTGTCCATTTTATTAGATGGATGTAAGGTATCCGACAGAAATGCCACGAGAATTTTAATAGCTACTCTAGAAGCACTAAACCTTGACCCTCTTGAGTACAAAGTCTCGAAAACTTTATTACATGATAGAAGGCAAATGTTCAGAGAACAATATAATAAAAAAAAATTTTTGAAGAAGTAAACATTCCTGAAAAAGAGCCCGTGGTTGTCCATTGGGACGGTAAACTTTTACCGGGTGTTTTAAAAAATGAATAATGTGAGCGAATAGCTATAGCTATTTCATATGGCGAAAAGGAACAGCTGCTGGGAGTTCCTGTAACAGCAAACAGCTCTGGGGAGGAGCAAGCCGTAGCCGTATATGAATGCCTACATGAATGTGGTCTTCTCAACACCGTCATGGCGATGTGCTTCGACACTACAGCATCCAACACGGGAAGACTCAAAGGAGCATGCGTCATATTGGAGCAAATGTTAGGAAGAGAATTGTTATACCTAGCTTGCCGTCACCATATCTTGGAAATTCTGTTAAGAGGCGTATTCGACACAAAAATGGGATCAACCACTGGACCTCATCCAGACATTTTCAAGAGATTCCTCACTGCGTGGCCCAAGATAGACAAAGGAAAATACGACACAGGTATCAGTGACAATCTAATACAAAAGCAGCTAACTCCAGAAGTAATTGCAAATGTTACTGCTGAATTCGAGACCAAATTAACTGAGAGCCACCCCAGAGATGACTACAAGGAGCTATTGCAGTTGGTTCTCGTATTTGTTGGATCACTAGACGGCAATGTTGTGGGTCTTAGAACTCCAGGAGCCATTCATCACGCTAGGTGGATGGCAAAGGCTATTTACTGCTTAAAAATGTTCATTTTTCGTCGTCAATTTAAGATGTCTAAAGAAGAAGAAAGTTCTGTGCGTGCCATTTCTGTTTTCCTAGTTAAAATTGATTGTAAAGCTTGGTTCAATGCTCCAAAAGCTCATCTTGCACCAAAGCAAGATTTAGGTATTTTGCATAGTCTGTTAGACTATAAAGAATGTGACAACGACATTGCAGAAATAGCCCTGACCAAATTTTCGAACCATTTGTGGTATTTGAATGCAAAGTTGGTGGGATTATCGTTTTTTTGATCCCACCATTACAGACGATAAAAAGTTGTTAATGGCTAATAAATTGCTCAGTAGCACAGATGAACCATCACAGCACGCTAGGGTTGTAAATCCAAAAGTTAGGAAAGAAAACTTAAAAGAGGTAGTTGATGGAGGATTGGTAAATTTACTTACCAAAGAAACGTTTACATTCTTTGACCAATTTAATATAAAAACAGATTTCCTAAGACAACATCCAAACACCTGGCCTCAAAATAATGACTTCCAAGAAGGATTGAAAAATTGTCAAAACTTTAAAAGTAGTTAATGATATGGCTGAGCGTGGTGTTAAATTATTAACCGACTTTAACGACCTTCTGACAAAAGATGAAGACCAAAAGCAATATGTCCTGCAAGTTGTAAGTAAATGCCGAGCATTATATCCTGACGTTTCAAAAACTACTTTAACAAAAGCTCTAGAATAGATTAGATAACTATGTAAAATTATCAACTCATGTAGGTACTACGTCTGTATCTTTTCTGTGTCTGTTTTGTATGTATTATATACCTAATTTTTATATTTTAAAATAAAAAATGTCATTAGACTTATCAGTATTACTTGTTTTTTTTATTATATTTCTACTTTAAACTCAAAAATATACCAAAAAAAAGCAAAATTTATCACTTAATAACAAAATATACGAAGTATGCTCCTAGTGGTACCAGGTCACGTTTTTGGGGCTGTTGTAACTCGGTTTGACTTAAAATAACAACAATTATGTATAGAATATAAATTTTGAAGAACAACATTAGCTTTCTTTTGAGATATTAAGCGTGTTTCTATTATTTACCGTTCTGGAGTTATGGCTCCATATGTCAGCTTTTTGGCCAAAAATTTGGATTTTTTCAAACTTTGAGCGACGAGCGGCACGGGTTAACGTCGTTTAATCGAGCTCAAATTTCGGCTATCTCAATATCTGGAAAGGAGAATCGTTTTGTGGGATCCAGACGAACAAGATTACGACATTTTTTTTTCCCCCTCTATGAGATCCGGTCACTCTTATATATACATATATATCTATATCTATATCTATATCTATATATATATATATATATATATATATATATATATATATATATATATATATATATATATATATATATATATATATATATATATTAAATTATGTTATCGACCTTGCAGTTAGATAATAAATTAGACTTGATTTATGGGTACGCGGTCCAGAAATCAACATACTCAATTTATTCTTGTATTCTCTATATTTCGCGGATTTCACTTTGTGTTGGATACCATAAAGGAGAAGTTGCCTTTTCCGATGCCCTTTTTATTTAAATATGTGGATGATCTGTCGTCGCGGTTCCTAAGAATCAAATCTTACAGACACTGGACCTCTTCAATTCTGCCAACGAGCATATATAGTTTACGATTGAACGAGAGACCAACAAATCGGTACCATTTCTCGACACTTTAGTAATTAGAACTGACAATATTCATATTATATTGAACTGGTATCGGAAACCATCTTCATCTGGCAGATATATTAATTACTATTCAAATCACCTCAACAATCAAAAATACAACACTGTTATCGCTACAAAAAAACAGAGTGATTAGAATTTCCGATGGTAGATTTTTGAGAGATAATCTTAACACGGTGTTTAAACTTTTTCTGAATAATGATTATCCAAAAAAATTTTTAAGGAGATTAGTATATAATTCTGCTTCTCATGTTCACGCAGTTGAGAAAGTCGATTTGACTTCAATCAAATACAAAAAACTCCCATATATTAAAGGTCTAACGAACAACGTTGTATCCCGTTTCAAGGGATTTAAAAATTTAAAAATAGCTAAGTACAACTCTCATACCATTGGTTCCTTATTCATCAGAACCAAGGATAGCATTCCCTTAATTCAAACTTGTAGTGTTGTGTATAGAGTGCCATGTCGAGATTGTGGAGCCTGCTACATCGGTCAAACCATGCAGAACCTGAAATATCGCATCACTCAACGTAAGAGTGACAACAGGATAGGTAAGAATTCATGCGCATTGTCAATACTCAACTGAAAATTTAAGCACACCTTTGACTTTAACAACGTAAAAATTTTAGAGCGGGAGTGTAATTATACACATAAATCGCAAAAAGGATTCCATGAATTTCCGAACTGACATTAACCGTTTAACGTCATATATTGTAATTTAATATTTAAATAAAATTGTGAAATCTTTACTAGTCTGTGGACATGCTTCTTTTTATTATATCCGATTTTATTTACAATGAACAATATATTTTTTTATATGTATGCATTTTTTGTAAGGAATAAGTATACACACCTTCTACGTTCTAATATATGTTCGAATTTTCGTTTCAGTGCGAGTTAGGTTGCAAAGTTTGTCCAGTGCCTGTTTATTTTACTCTAATTGTAAGTTTTTAACTATACTCCTTTTTCCATATCAGCAGTTGGTTTAACTGTCTCAGCTAGTATCTCCTGATGATGTGGAAAAGAAATTCACGAAATATAGAGAATACAAATATAAATTGAGTATTTTGATTTCTTGACCACATACCCGTAAATTAAATCTAATTTATTATATAATTTTATATATGGACGGATAAGATACTACGAATATAGACACAAAAAGATGGAACAAACTAATTTGTGCAAATACTAGAATATAAAAAGTTGAAAACCCCGAGTGCGCACAGAAATAGACAATTTAATACTATTCGATATTAGTCCGTCTAAACTGTGTCCATGCTCGTAGCAGTTTGATCCGTATTATATAGTTTTATAGGATTTTTTTCTTAACTCTATTACGAATTTTAGCACCTCCAGAAGAAAGTATTCACCGTATCGAGATTAGTCCACAAGAATCGAAACGTCGCACAAATTTTTTGTTTCTTCATGTCCGTATGCATCTACACATTAGTTATGTTACATTCGGTGAGTATATGTAATAATAAATTTTCATTTATGTACAGGGTGATCATTTTTAGACACCCGGCCCCAATTTATGGAAGATTGTTGGATTTTTTTTTTAATGTAGAATCGTTTAGTGCAAATGACGCTGGGCGCTATGACGCCAACTAGCTTTTTTTTTTCTTCGACATACCTTTTGAATAATGCATGATAGAAGAAGAAAGACATACAGAAAATTTATTTGCATTTTTTTTATTTCAGTTTCAAACATTTAATTTTATAAATATGTAATAAATTATGTAATGTTAAAAGGTATATAGTTTTTTTGTGGTTTTAAGGTAGTTTACTCGTGACAATCTAAGCCAGAAGTATAGTCCGACAGAAAAAACAAAATGTTTAAAATACTCAGTGGCAGAGTATTTTATTTTTGTCGGAGACTGTATTCGATAGATGGAAACTTTCATATGGAGACACACACTAATTCAATCACACTTCTAATGAAAATAAATGTGGCAATGCTGCCAATACGTATACTGAATGTTCTATAGAAGTAACGTTTTTTATAGGTTATGTTTATTATAGTTTGTGTATGTTTACTCTTTAGACCATATTGCTTCGGTTTTTTAAAAATAAAAAAAAAATAATTATATGGAAAATACCTTTTGATTACAATCAGTTCTGACATAAAAGCAAATTTGCAAAGGAAAAGCTCGTCAATAAACGCAAAAAGAGTATTTCGGGAATGAATGACGCGAAAAAACTAAAAACTGAAGAGACTAACCTCTGTAGTGGTAGACGGATCGCTGAGTTAGGAAAAAATTGTCTGTGTTGTCTGTGTAAAAAGGTCCTTTCACTAAAAAAGATATCTCATGAAAAACGTTTACGTCGTAATTACAAATTTAGGATCGTATAAAGAGCGTGTCATGAAAAAACTAATATTGTCATGTTTAATGCCTTTAAAAAAATGTTATTTCGGATCTTATGATTAAAATATTAAATTGCATCTTTTGGAAGTTCTTGTGATAAATTGGAGTTCTAGAAGAATAGTGCAATTATTATCTAGTCGAAAAGACAATGGGAAACCACGTGTAACCAAAAATACGCGAGTATTAAATAAAATAGTTAATTACTTTACAAATAGTTTATAATACTTTAGTTATTTATCATTAGTATCATTAATTATTTATTTAATTTTACCAAGAAAATTTATAAAACCATTTTTTTAAATATATATTTAATATTATTGTCAGTTGATATGAATGTTGATAAATAAACATAGTATTAATTTAAAATATTATCAAGAAATTATTGAACCGACAAACATATTTTTGTATAAATATAAATCTTTTACATACTAAAGAAAAAATAATAAATATTAAGATACAAATGCAAATTTTTAATTAATACATTTAATATTTTTATTTGATGATTAAAGATAAAGCTGATAAATATATTGTATTTATTCAATACATTATTTAACCTACAAATGAATTTCTGTTTAAAAGTTAACCATTTTAAATGCTGTTTGAATGTTGACGCGTAAAGTATGACGACAGCGTTGTCAAATTGTGATGTCTGTCCCTCACTACGCGGTTATTCTTTTAAAAAAAGATCAACCTTAAATATTTATACCTTTTTAACAAATTGATACAAAAAAAAAAATTATTTTTTATCTCAAAATTTTTCTATTTTTTTTACCAAATATTAGTATTTTAAAAAATTCGTAAGCCTGGTTCGTAAGATATACACGAAACTATGTCTTTTTTTATACTTCATTGGTCTATTGCATGTTAATTATTGTATGTGCACTTTAATTATGAATATCTCGCTTCACAATCGGTCAAATTTTTTTTTTTTTATTAAATGAAAAACATTTAGATTAACATTATATTTCAAATTCATTAAATTCTTAAGAAAAGTGGATTTACGAGTGAATTTCCTTAATAAAAATTATATATTCTTATTTTTTGTTGTTCAAAGAGATTTTATTAAAGGAAAAAAACCTGAACAGCATAGTAACTAATATTATTATAATTAGTGTCAGATTAAAGTATGACAACTGCGTACTAGATAAATTGTTTGAAAACCTCCAAACGTGGCATACGATCCATGGTAACTGCGATGCAAAACAAATTACAAAAAAAAAAAACAGTTCAAGGAAAAAAAATGTTGAAAAAAATTAGGGCTTTTCAATGCGGTTTTACAAATGGTTTGTCGACGGAAAAAAAAGTTGTTTGGCATCAAGGCACTCAGCGTCATTCACACTACTAAATGTCAAATAGCTCAGCATACTCCTTGACATGCACTATACCATTCTTCATTTAAAAAAAAAATAAATATCCAACAATTTTTCATAAATCGGGGCCGGGCGTCTAAAAATGATCACACTGTACCAGCTAGCGCATTTATTTAGGCCTTATATCAACTCATAGACGCTATAGACAAAAAACTTATGTAATATATATTACATAATCTTTATTATTATATGCCAACTGCAGCATATTGAACAGAGCTTTTCGTTTTAGCTGGGAAGGTATATATTTAAAAACCTAAATCCTTTAAAGAAACGAGGAAAATGAAAAATAAAGTAACTTTAGGCTTATGGCACATGGAAAAATACGCAAAAACAGTCCAATTTTAAATAATGATACCCATGAACTCTTCAACCATCGTCAAACAGCCGGGGATGATTCCATTTGCACCTTTGTGTAACTGATATGGTTACATTATCAGTTTATGATGTACGAATGAAAATCATTATACTTCCAAGTCCACGCCCGTTATTTATGGAGTCTAAGTATTTCTTACTTAGTGCTGCAAAAATAACGCTCCTATATTTTTTTATTTTCCTAATTCATGTGGCACAAGTTACAACATAATTAAGGTCTCAAGCTGTATAAAATTAACAAAATATCACTTACTCTTGGCTAATAGTACTATATCATTTGATTTGCTTTAAAGGTGTTCTGGAACATGACTATATAATAAGTCTCATATTCTTTGTTCCTCTGAAATACTGCATGCATTGGATCTCTCCGTACTTTGAAAGCACTTTTTGTTAAAATTAATTTAATCGATATTTTCTTACACTCCTTTTCTAACTTTTATTACTTAAATAAATAAAACTGCAAATATATTCCTGCACCTTGTACAATGATTTATTCAGCGTTCACTACATGATGCTCTTTGCGTTCTCAGTGTTTACCCTTTCGATTTAGCATGGTTGTCCTGCGAATTACTCTTGTGAGAATATTAATGCTCATCAGGGATATACCAAGTAGAATACAGAATGATCATTGTGTAGTTCCTGCATTAAATTTGAATTTCATGATGTGGCTGTGCTAGCAATTTTTGATGCTTTAATCTTAACTGGTTCGATTTGTATTAATATCGCAGAGAAGGCCAAAGTTTACATAAGAACCATCTTAATTTTAATTATGGATTTCGAAATAGTCTCGGGAAACTAATTTGTAAGGATCTTTTTTCCAAAGCCATTAAAACCATCTAAATAATCTGATATATATGAAGCTATTTCGAAATTAAGAAACAAGAATGAAGACATCTATGAAGCTGTGTGGACAATCTATAAAAAAATTTTCACATAGTTAATAAATATGATATAGACTGCAGAATGTCAAGTGTACCAACTATTTTTATACTGAACGGTAGTAGAAAATTGCTTAGGAAAGTCTTATTGCAAATACGCATGTGATGAAGCGGAGAAGTAGGAGATTTCCCGATATAATCAGAATATCCTAGAATAGACACTTTGGCAGGACCAACCGAAGAAAGTTCCTATTAATGAAGGAGTGAGAGAAGGAACTCGTGTAGCTCCTTCGTGGTTAACCTGGTAATAGAACGCATAATTGAAACCATAAAAGCAAAATCACGATACAAAATGGATATACATAATATCAGTATGGTGTGTTATGCAGTCGATGCTGTATTAATAGCAGACAATGACGATAACCTACAGAGACTATTATACCAATTTAATATAACATCCCAATACTATAATGTGAAAAAAGCACGATGACATCCAGGGAACTATGAAGGTGCAAATTACAAATAAATGACTCCATAACTGAACAGATAAAATTTCAAATACTTGAGGCTTGAGGAAGACAATATGGCGAAATAGATACTTGCTAAAAGAAGCAAAAGTAAAAATATACAAAGCTATTGTTGCGCCCCATATTAACATTCGCTGCAGAAACAAGGGCAGAGACAAAGAAGGCAAAACAAAAAATAGGAAGAGTAAAAAATGATAGTTTTAAGATCTATTACAGGAATAATACTAATAGACAAGCAAACAAAGGTATCCCTCCAGAAAAGATTTGAAGTTCAAGGCATAGTAAAATGGTTCAAGACAAGAAAGAGAAAATAGAAAGAACACGTTGATAGAACAGATTAGCAAGAATTTATATGCCAGAATGAATATGAGGCAAGGCAAACAGCGAATGCCCCTAATCAAACGTAGAAAAAGAAGAAGTAGATAGGTAGATAATGGAGTTTTTGTGAATTTTTTTTGTACTCTTTATTAGTTCAATAATGTAAGCAGTGTAATATCCGCAGGCAAGGCCACTGGCAGATATTAGTTATTACCCAATCTAAAAATAATTACGGTTATTCTTATGATTATCTCGTGATAAATAAACTACCTTTAGTTCGAAATAATTAAGATCATTTTCATTTTGTTGCTTTAACTCTTCTTTTTTTGTTCTAAAATAATTTTTGTGTGGATATTAAAAACGAGTTCTAGGGGGATTTGAGCCATCCTCAGCTCATTAATTTTATTATAAATTGAGGTTTAAATTAAGGCAATTGAAACATTCATGTTCTTTTTGTACTTTATGGTATGAAAGCTTCTTTATCGATTTCTGATTGCTCCCTTGAGGTCTAAAGCGTATTCCTTCATTGCTAATTAATTTTTCCCATAATACCCAAAAATAAAAATTGGTTGCTACTATTGGTAAGCAAAATTTTCTTTTAATTATTGTTTAGAAAAGATAGAAGGGATATAATATTTTAGGCCAAACAATATTAAAAATAAATTAAAATTATTTTTTCCAAAATATTCCTAATCTGATCTATATCAAATTTAATATGCCCTTTATTTTTAAATACAGTCTGTCAAGTAAGAATGTGTCCGCGATAATTAATTTTTGGTGGATGTAATTCTAGGATTCAATGAAAAATCAGTAGAGGGAACCTTTGTCTACGACGCATTTTAGTAAAAGTTTCAGTCGTGGAAGTCACATAAAATCCAAAAAATCGGTTTGAGGCAGTCTTTTTTTGTTCCCATCCAAAGGAGTCTAAAATAACATATTCCGCCGCTGCTAAATATATTAAAAAGTCGGTATCGTTTTTAAAGAAGTGGGTAAATCATTCTAACGAGATGAGAAATGTCAATGACTTGACAAAACGTGGCTCAGTAGGCAAAGTCACTCCGAAAGTCGAAAAACAAACTATGTCTTTGTTTTCACGGGACCCGAAAATGACGCTGCGTCAGAAAGCGGAAAATCGGGTTTGGATGTATCCCACGAGACTATTCAACAACATCTTCTTGCTCATGATGTTAAATTCCGAAGTGTCGAAGAAACCTTTACTGGACGAAAATTACGTCGCGAAGCGGCTGGCTTGGGCCCACGATAAGATACTTAAGTGACCCTCACAATCGCCGGGCGCCAACCCTATTGAAAACGTATGGTCCCTTGTAAAGAGGAAGCTCAGAGGAGAGACTCTGAGGACTTTGACTTAGTTGTCTCGAGAGATTCGAAAAATGTGCAGAGTATGCAGAAAATCTCGTCGACAGCATGCCTCGAAGATGCCAGGCAATTATTGATGCAGGACGCAATTGGACAACTTACTAAGGTAATTGCGCTGTTGTTAGCACACCAAAGAATACATTGATGACAAAAGGTTTCTCGAAACACATTTTTTCAAGATTACAAGCGGTCATATTCTTACTTGGCGGACTCTAAGTATTATTTATTACCGTTTAGGGTTCTATGGAAATTAACTTTGAGTCTCTATGTGGGAATAAAGACCAATATATACAGGGTGCCCCATATGTATAGAATAATGATTCCACAGCATTTATTAATCAGGGTATCAAAAAAATGGTTAAATAAAAGTTATAGGGTGTTATACGGCGCACATGCTGACGTTGACAATAAAATCTTTTGAACTGTCAGTTCGAAGAAATTACGCCATCTTAAATTTTTTAAAACGGGAAGCTCTGTACATTATTTTATTTTTGAGTCCTACTAAAAATTCTAGATATCATCTGTCTAACATACCATATGTCTAAATTAAGAGGTTTTGGAATTATTGATATTTGAATTGATCAAATTAAAAAAAAAATTTTAAGCTTGCTTGTGTCAAACATTTACTGTCAGGTAACTACTTAACGCGTCAAAAAATGATTTATTGACGAAAACGTTTATTCCTGCATTTTGTGAAACTAAAATTTGAGTGTAATATCATAATGGTACATTTAACAGGGACAGAATCACTTTGGACACAACAGGGGGTGTGTGATCTCTTTAACGCAGAATATCCGAATGGAGAACCTATTACCCAATTGGTAGTTAGCAAAACATTAAAACGATTTAGACAGTCAGATCATGTTAAGGATTGTTCTAAATCTGTACCTCCAAAAGTTAAAAGAAGCGATAATATAAAGTTAGATATTTTATTGGAAATTACAGAAAATCCCCATACAGCCACTCGTCAGCTTTGCCTAGACCACAACATAAGTAAAGGTACCTTAAGTTGTATATTGAATGAAGAAAAATTGCATAGATACAAACCCATTCTATTACAAAAATTTTGCGAGGTCATAATCGAACGAATCAATAATAATCTTAACCTAATTCATAATATTGTTTTTTTCTGATGAAGCCACATTTTGTCTGAACCGAAGAGTTAACAGGCATAACTGCCGGTACTGGTCTACTGAGAATTCCCACTGGATAATCGACAGTCATTCTCAAAGACCACAAAAGATAAACGTGTGAGGGGAGATTTGTGGACGTCATATCATTTTATCGATGGAAATCTTACAGGGCAGCGGTATTTACAGTTATTCCAACTTGTGCCGGTCTTTTTTTCCCGATGAAAATAATTTGTATACCCCTAACAGGAATCTGTGGTATCAACAGGACAAAACACCTCCTCACTATGAAATTATTGTTCGTAGATATTTGGATGCGATTTTTCCTAATCGATGGATAGGCAGAAAAGGTGTTGTAGAATAGCCTGCAAGGAGTCCCGACCTTACGCCACTCTCGATTTTTTTTTTTTTTATGGGGTCATTCGAAGATTTACAACACAGAATTCAATATGAAGTAGCACAGATCACCCAGGATTCTCTGTAAAATTCTGTTCAGGCTGTTTATGACAGATTGGGTCATTACCTCGCTGTTCGGTAGACATTTTGAGCAAATGTTATCTTAAAAATAAACCTAGAGTATTTATTAATAGTTTTTTTTTGTCTTTTTTTTATTTTAAATTTCAAATGACAGTAATTCCAAAACAATTTAATTTAGACATATGGTATGTTAGACAAATAATATCTAGAATTTTTAGTAGGACTCAAAATAAAATAATATCATCCATTTAAAAAAAATCAAGATGGCGTAATTTCTTCGAACTGCCAGTTCCAAACATTTTATTATCAACGTCAGCATTTGTTTGATACACTGATTAATAAATGCTATGGAATCATTATTCCATACATATGGAGTGCTCTGTATATATATATATATATATATATATATATATATATATATATATATATATATATATATATATATATATATATAATCTTTAATTATTATATTAGATCTTTTTTTATTATGACTATTCTTCAAAGCACTTTTTTCGATTGAAAAATATATTTTTCCCTGAACTTAAGAATTTGATATTAATTTTGACTTTTACGTTAATTTTAACTGGAACTTAATAATACCAGCAATGCGATTTGATAAACATCTTGGTGTGATTTTATATCAATATTTAAATTTTAATGAACTCTTAACTCCAAAAAAACGTAGAAAAAATAATTTAATACAGTTTACTTTATAGCTAAATAATAATTCAAAAAATTAGAAATTTACCTTGTTTGAATAATTATGAAGGGTATTTTATGATAAAAAAAACTACAATCGTTTCTTTTAAAATCACAACTAATAAAATGTATGCTCTCTATCCACGAAATACCTATGTGCTTACATCAAAGAATAAAATTCAAATGTGGACCATACCGATAAAAAAAATTATGTAATATAAATAATCATAAACCTTTTTTGTGATATTTTGGCTAAATTATTCTTTTTGTGATACTTACAAAGTGTGATTCTTACAAAATTATTTTTTTTGTGATCTAAAAATATTAAGCCTTTAAAAAAAAGAAAAATTTCGGAGGGTAATTTTTTCACGAATACAATACTTTCTATTATCAGAGAGAGTAAATTCGATCATTTACTTACCGCTAACTTAACCTCCAAAACTTGTTAAATATTAAATTCAACATTTTTCTCGTTACTCTGTAATCAGATCTCGATCCCGTCTATACACTATTTCAGTTAAAATTGGAAATAATCGAAAAGGAAAAACACTAAAATAGAAATATATTTCAACAGACGTTGAACCCTTTGAGCTCCCTACCTAATCTCTCCAACTATCGACTACCCCAAAAATCAGTTAAAATTCTCCTAAAATTATTGAAACGATACAATTATCCCCACCCCTTAAACACTTTTCTCACGTTAACAATGAAAATAATGAAAAACAAATGTTATGTTTCATTCTCTGACTGAAAGAATCCCGAAAAAGGTCTATAACAAAATAAATACGAAGTTACCCTTCTCCACCCCTTTGGCACCTTATATCTTTTTTATAAATAATTATTCTTTAAATATGCCCATTGTTCCATCTCTTTCATCCCCTTCCTTTAATAAAGTTAATAGCCATGAAAAATAACTTAATTATCATATTTTCAGATCAAAAAAGTCTAAAAAGGGCATATATCACGATATATATGAACCCTTCTAACCCTTTACCCTACTATAGTAACCTCTTGTATCTTTTACATAAATACATACAATACAGAAATATAAAGAGAAAAATGCAGACACGAGGAGGATGATAAACAAAGAAAAGAACGAGAGATGGGAAAAATCGTGCGAACATGTAGAACAGTATATAGGTGGAACTAGAAGCACAGAGTCATGGAGAATAATTAAAGCATTAAGGACCAACAATAGAGAGAAGATGTATATAGAGTATATCCCAGAAAGTGAATGGGAAGAATATTATAAGAAGCTGCTAACAGAAGACAGACAAGAATTCCAGGAAGAGAACCCTGAAGAAGAACAGAATAAGGAAAAAAAAGAGGTAGAACTAAGCTATGAAGAGGTAAAGAAGACAATAAAAACATTCAAAAATAATAAATCTGCAGGGCCTGGGAGTGTGGTAAATGAACAAAACACGCATATACAAATCAATAATACAAAGCATAATGACATACGGGCAGAAACATGGACGATCAATAAAAGAAATAAATCTAAAATTAACGCAGTAGAGATGGAGTATTGGAGAAGATGTTGTAGAGTGACACGTATGGAGAGAATAACAAATGAAGAAATAAGAAGCAGAATGAACATCAAAGAGAACGCAATAAACACCATTAAAGAAAAACGATTAAAATGGTATGGACACATAAGACGGAGCGAAGATGGTGGATGGTGGAATAGGTGGATAAAGAAAATAATGGAGGAGTGGAGCCCTATAGGGAGAAGAGAAAGACGAAGACCCAGACGATCGTGGAGAGACGATGTGGACGAGGCTATGGAGGACAGGGGTCTAACAGATGGAGACTGGGACGATAGAAACGGATGGAATCAAAGGCTAAGAGAAGGAAGACAGCGTCAGCTGTAGAAAAAATCCTTCATATATATATATATATATATATATATATATATATATATATATATATATATATATATATATATATATATCTTTTACTTAAAATCATAAGTCTACAATTTGTTAATTTTGTCAACTAAAAAACCTAAAAAAATTTTCGAAATACTATTGAAATTATACAGTATTCAACCACTCCCAGCCCTTTTACCCCCTTTTTCAGTTAAAACTGAAAATATCGGAAAAATAACTTAATTTTTTTTGGATTTCAAGGACTTTAAAAAAATAAATAACTTTATATATACGAATTAACCCCTCTAATGTCCTACTCCAACCCTTTCGACACGTTTATGTTTTACTCTAAATATTTATGCAAAATATTTGTTTATTATCTCAACAAAAAACCAGAAAAAATTACCATGTTACTATTAAAACTATACAAAATGTATCGACTTCCACCCGTTTTATCCCCCTCTGTGTTGAGCAATATCGTGCCAAACCCATAGGCTTCATCACCTCATTAGGTGTTATGAATATATACCAAGTTTGAAATTAATATCTCTTTTTGTTCGAGTTATTCGTCCCAACAGATCGACAGACCTACGGAAATATTTTTCGTGACTTAGGAATCCTAAAACGTGAAAAGGAGCAAAAATCTCGGGTAGAGATCTTAGACCCTTTAGCAAGGAAAGTAAAAATGAAGGTTCAAAATTAAAATTTTATATAAATTTCTATAGGTTTGTTAAATACGGAAGTAAAACTTATCTGATATTCACTACCAAAACATCAGTTGTAATAAACAACAATAACTGCATATTTTCGATGTATACCAAAAAAAAATTCATATAGTGATTTTATAATTTTCGTGATATTAAATACGAAATTATTTAATTTACCGTTCCAGAAAATATACGTTTAATTTCTACTCGTAGCTTAATGATAAGAGTTTGTACGATGATCTCTTTAGGCTTATCATCCAGCTATGAAGAAAAACTCACAGAGCTTAAAAGAAAATTGTTATTCTACGTAACTACCATATGCACTAATAAATTTAGTCCAGCGTTTCTTTAGTTGTTTTATTCCACTCAAAAAAAAAAAAATTATTCACGAAAAAAAAACTGCTGCAGCTGAAGTCCTGCTTCAGATATGAACAAAAAGAAGTTGCAGGACGCTAAATCAGCCTTGTAGCCCTGCAGTCGTTATACAACATGAAAGTTTTGAATCTCCACGAATTCGGATGTTTTCCTTTAATAATCTTCTCAATATTTAGGATCGTCCTTCCATAAATCCCTCCATTCATTATGGGCGCTTTTTTCATATACTCAATAAGCAGAATTCTTTTTCAGTGCTAAAAAACGAAACGACTGAGTTCTCGCCTTCTTTGGAAGTGAAGAACCCTTATGAATCGATTGTATCGACTCTAACTTTTTGAGAGGATCGCAGTAGAACATCCAAGTTGCCTGTGACAACTCGCGAAAAATAACTTTCATCGTTCGGTAAAGCGGTTCAATTATTCACGTTAGACTTAAGTCGCTGCAAATTGTACTCCTTGGGAAACACAGTTCTGGATAAATCACTCCAAGAGATGAGGTTGTCCATATAAAGGAATTCTTCAAACGGGTAATACTAGACGTCATAAGCTGATCCTTATACGGATGTGATATGGTACTCATACTTCACTGGGAGAAATTAAGTGGCCTACATCCATCCATGAAAGATCTCCTATCAGGCGAACAGCCCTTTTCTGAACAGAATCCAACAAATGCAACGTTTGTTTTAGAGCAGAGCCCAAACATGGCAGCGATATACTATTTTTGGTCGAACTTGATCTTGGTACAGGATTAAAAGTTGTTAACTTTAAACGTATCAGAAAACTAACACTCAGTTAACACTGAGTGATACGCACTTAGTTAACACTCAGTGTTAACTGAGTGTTAGTTTTCTGATACGACATAATATGCTCAGCTTTTAAGAAGCTGTCTTTGCTATACATGCGATATGTTAATGCCAAGACATGTTTACTCCCAAGTTAACTTGTAGTAAGTAAAGATGCCCACATATGACTATGTCGCATTTCTGAATGTTAGCTTTTAACTAACATTAAATCAATATAACTTGATAAACTGGAATGTAGATACAAAGTCCGCCTAACTTTTTACATACGGTAATACACATTTTTAGTACTTGTACTGTTCGGAGGGCACAAATAAATCAGAGAAATTCTTTTTGCTGACCCGATTTTTGACATCTGGGTAATGAGAG
Organism: Pachyrhynchus sulphureomaculatus; assembly: GCA_019049505.1. NCBI lineage: Eukaryota > Metazoa > Arthropoda > Insecta > Coleoptera > Curculionidae > Pachyrhynchus > Pachyrhynchus sulphureomaculatus. The sequence goes on from CM032447.1 coordinate 51,328,936, forward strand.
TGAGATATCTACAGTTGAAAGTATATTACGAATTGTCTGATTGATGATACTCTCAGTGGACTATTTTCAAATCATTTGCTGCATTTCCTACCTACCTTGAACTTTGACCGAGACAGATGAGGGGGGTAGCCCTCGATCTATCAAGTTTGACCACTGTCTACAGTGTTAATCTTTTCTGGTCTCAGTGGGCTCTCTTCAACAATATGTCTTTATCTTGGTCATTCCATCTGGTTAGAAATGCGTCCTTCTCAGGAGTGAAAAGTACACCGTCTTTTTTAGTTAAATATACCTCTTACCAACACATAATGCCAACTTAAATGTTTACTATACTTACTATGTAGCCCATCAATATGTATCTAAATAAATAGGTATTATTATTACTAAAATTATTTAATTTTTGATTGTTTAAATTAAACTACAATGAAATTCATAAATTAATTAGATTAATTTACATTTCTTCGAACTAACTCACTAAATTTTTCGTTCAAATTTGCTAAAAATTGCTCATCTAAATAAATAAGTATTAATATTACTAAAATTATTTAATTTTTGATTGTTTTTAAATTAAACTACAATGAAATTCATAAATTAATTAGATTAATTTACATTTCTTCGAACTAACTCACTAAATTATTTCGTTCAAATTTGCTAAAAATTGCTCAAGTTAGTTGAGGTAAATGTGATTTGAATATTAGTGTAGGCTTAACTGAACTAACCTTAATTGTAAGTTCATTCGTATGATAGCTTAGTAGAGCTCAGCTAGTTGCAGATAGAGGATAACTAATGTTTATTCGGATAAAAACTAAAGTTAAATTCAGCATTCCTTGAACTGACCTCTATCTGTGACTAGCTGAAATTCACCACCCCCACCACTAGTCGTAAACAAAGTTTAGTTAATGTTTGAACAGACTTAAATTTAGCCAAGACGGAATTAACTGATTTATTTAGGACGTTCCCAAGAAAATAAATTCTCCTATGATTTTCTATAAAATTTGATATTTATTAGTGTCCTTTACACGTAGAAAAAATTTCAATAGTCCTTTCGGCACTCATTTTGTAAATATTGGCTGTTAAATTTTACATTTTTTAACATATAAACCCTACTCCGACCTATGTTGAAACAGATGTTTTATTATATAAAAATGGTAATTTTCTTACGTTGTTTTGAGAAACCTAGAATCATTAATTAAAATTATAGCAAGCGGTATTCGTTTTTTTTTTATAAAAAATGGTGAAAATGAGCTACTTTTTTTGATTGTTTTCAGTTTTCCTCGTATAACTTGATAAATAAGAGTTCGCGGGAAGTTTAAAATACCGTCAACGAACAGCTGATTTTAATAGATGCGTTTTAGCTCACAAATATAGAAAAAATATGGGTTATTGTAAATAAAAAGTCAATATTTTTAAGAAATCAATTAGTCACAAATAAGTAGCATATTAATTAATATCAGAGGCTTGGTTTCTTATCACTCCAATATTTACTAAATTACATTTAGTACAGTTGTTACATTTTATTTTGAACTTTGAATAAAGCCCTTCCCTCCAAAACATTAACACCCGACATAAACAACTCGTATCTCGCTCAAAATAAGAATGTAACATTGCTAGTTCCGAAAAACGACGCAGTGCGATTATTTTTGTATTTCTGCGCATATGGGACGGGGCGAAAGAGCGCACTGCGCATCAACTATTTTTTTATTGTACGCATGGTAGTTTATATAGGAAGGATCTTTCTGTAAGTTAAACACGACTGCTCCTTGGAAACGTCCTTAATTCGTTCAACTTGGACCTACCTAATTTAAAGTATGTCCACATAATTTAAAAGTAAAATTTTTAAACTAAAACAAAAAAATGTTTATGTTTTCGAAAATTATATTATTTTTAAATATGATTTTTTGAAAATTTAGTTCCCGAGAATTTCCAGTTTCCACAAATGTCATTACTAAACCAAGTAATCTTTTTCAGCTGTCTCTTCCAGAGGAAATTCAGTGTTTAAACTCCACTTCAATTGACGACAATTGCACAAACGTAATGTCGAATTCACCGATAATCAATAACAATGAAAATAAAGACTGTAAGCCCTATTATTTAGTTGACGTAAGTACACAAAACACACACTTATGTTCCTGAAATAGTATTATTAGTATTTGTAGTACAATTTGTTACTATTCTAGGTTAAGGATTTACATACAGATTTGTTTGGCTTATGCACTAACATAATAGACGGGAGGGACACACATAGCATAACCCTGGTCAGGTATCGTGAAGTATTTCAAAGAAGCGGAAGATGTTATCTGCGAACGAGAGTACAAAAATTTTTCGTTCAGTACCATATACGCAGTATATCAAAATTATGAACCTATTTTAGATGAAACATCCCATAGAAAAATATTTTCTGTTAATATCATAGAAAAAGAAGAAATTTTGGACCAAATCTAAATATGTTCGTTATGTCACTATGTCATGAAAAACTCGAAACAAAAATAAGCTTCGGCAATTTCTCATAATTAGATTAGTGATCCATTACTATTTTCTAAAAATTCAAAATGGCGAAAAAAAATTTTTATCAGTTGGTATTGTAACCAATTCAGGTTAGATGGAATCGGGGCTCTTAGAAACGCATACTACAAATTTAAGAATAATGAATTTTTTTAATTAAAAAATTAAAAATTAAACGATTTTGAAGGTTATATATTAAGCATATATATAGGGTGTGTGAATTAATTTTGAGGAATTTTTCGGTAACAGTAACGCTTTATTGTGAAAAAATGGTTTCAAATTGATTATTTCAAGTATTGTCCATCGCTAGCCACCACTTTCTCCCATCTTTGTGCCAACATATGAATTCCACGTTGAAAGAACGACTCATCTTTTGCGACTATCCACGAATTGATCCATTTTTTGTATCCTCATAAGAATGGAAGCGCTCTTCAGACATGCCGTGCGTCATCGATCGAAACAAGTGGCGAGTACGACGGGTGAAACAGGATATCTCATCCAAGCACTTCTTTCACGGATTTTGCAACATGTAGCCGAGCGTTGTCATGTTAAAAAATCACTTTGTTATATCTTTTGGCATATTGCGGTCGTTTTTCCTTCAACGCTCGGCTTAATTGCATCAATTGTTGTCGGTAATGTTCCCCAGTAATAGTTTCGTTGGGTTGGAGCAGCTCATAATTTACTACACCCAGCTGATCCCACTAGACACACAGCATAAGCTTGGAGCCATGAATATTCGGCTTTGGCGAGGATGTTGATGGTTCACCGGGCTTCACCCATAATTTTTGTGCTTTGAATTAGTATAGCGTATCCATTTTTCATAATCAGTTACGATACGATGCAAAAAATCTTTCCGATTGTGCCATTGAGGCAGCTGTTCAAAGGTGAAAAATCGCCTTTCAACGTCTCTCGGTTTCAATTCGTACGGTACCCAATTTCCTTGCTTTTGAATCATTCCCAGTGCATGTAAGCGCCTGAAAATGGTTATTCGATCAACTCGTAATGATTCTGCAAGTTCTTTTCCATTTGGCACGGGTCTTCATCAAGTAATGCCTCCAATTCTTCATCTTTAAACTTTTTCAGCTTAGACGTCTTTATCTTCCGTGTCGAAATTACCATTTTTAAAACGTGGAAACCAGTACTCATATGTTTTTATCGATGGAATATAATTACCATAGGTTTCCGATAGCAATCGATCACTTTCAGCAACGCTTTTTCTCGAATTAAACAAGAAAAGTAACGCTTCCCGCAAATGATGTTTTATTGGCACGTAATTCGGCATATTCAATGCTCAAAACACTTCGGCAAAATAACATATATTAAAAATTAAAGTCTAATGATGATGCTTCACCATGATTATCGCAACAGTATGTCCCAATGTGATATAATACAAATTACGCCCTGTCCTCTCTTAGAAATCCTTTAAAATTAAATATATAGTTAAATATTTTAACACAAATAAAACACTAATAATGTTTTTTTTAATTTCCACTATATTATTATTTTTCGTGACAATTGTTTCGGCACACGGTGCCTTCTTCGGACGAATAAGAATTTTAAACTAAATATAATATTGAATACATATCCTTAAATATAGTATTTTCGTTCTACCTGTTTAAAAATCCTCAGTGTACTTAGATAATTCTAACTATATAATTGGGTACAATAATATAAAACCATAAATACGCAATATACAATTGGAAAGCCTAAATATTTAATCCTGCTTATTGTTCTAGGTAAATCTGGTTGGGTTAATTTCTAATTTTTATAAATGTTTAATAACGGATAGTTGTTGGTTTCAAGTTGTTGATTCAGTAAAATGTTCCTATTTTTATATTTGTTAATCTCCATGCTTTCTAAAAAATTCAATTTTTTAGATTTAGATTCATTATGAAGAATTTTAAAATTTTCGTCCAAATTGTGGTTTTCTAAGATTAAATGGTCGGCATAATTGGAGGTGTTATTTTGTTTTATGTGAGTTCTTTTATGTTCGTTAATTCTTTTTTGAAATGATCTACCTGTCTGACCAACGTAGAATTTTGAGCAGGAACCGCAATTAAGTTGGTATACTCCCGATTTTGTCATTTTATCGCTTTTATTTTTGTTATTTTTTATTAGATTTGAAAGTTTATTATTAGTTTTAAACACGACGTTTAACAATTATTTGGATACAAAGTTGGTTATCTTTCCTGTATAGGTGAGGGTTTTAAAATTATGTTTCATTAAGTTTTAATTGTTGCGTATACCATATTAATAGCTTGTCTATAAGATTTTTTGTTGACGATTTTATCTATTATATCTAGTCGATATCCATTGTTAACAGCTATCTGGTTTTTTATATTAAAGAACTAAATATAATAAAACAGATGGCGGTTAACAATGTATATCGACCAGATATAATAAATAAAATCGTCAACAAAAAATCTTATAGACGAGCTATTAATATGGTATACCATTAAAACTCATAAACATAATGTTAAAACATTCACTTATACAGGAAAGATAAGCAACTTTGTATTCAAAGAATTCTCTAAAAGATGCTTAAACATCTCGTTCAAAACTAATTAAGTGAAATGAATGAAATGTGAAATCTTTGGCACAATGACACTACTCAGTATATATCACCACTACACCAAACATTTTATTTTTGCACTCGACGCGCGTTTCGCTAACCATGTTAGTCAATCATCGCTCCTGATGAAGCTATCATGGTTAGCAAAACGCGCGTCGAGTGCTAAAATAAAGTATTTGGTGTAGTGGTGATATATACTGAGTAGTTTAAAACTAATAATAAACTTTCAAATCTAATAAAAAATAACAAAAAGTGATAAAATGACAAAATCGAGAGTATACCAATTTAATGGCGGTTCTTGCTCAAAATTCTACGTTGGTCAGACAGGTAGATCATTTCAAAAAAGAATTAACGAACATAAAAGAACTCATGAACGAATCTTAAAAAACCACAATTTTGACGAAAATTTTAAAATTCTTCATAATGAATTTAAATCTAAAAAGTATGGAGATTAACAAATATAACAATAGGAACATTTTACTGAATCAACAACTTGAAAACAACAACTCTCCGTTATTAAACTTTCATAAAAATTAGAAATTAACCCAACCAGATTTACCTAGAACAATAAGCAGGATTAAATATTTAGGTTTTCCAATTGTATATTGGGGTGTTTATGGTTTTATATTATTGTACCCAATTATATAGTTAGAATTATCTAAGTACACAGAGGATTTTTTTTAAACAGGTAGAACGAAAATACTATATTTAAGGATATGTAATCAATATTACATTTACTTTAAAGTTCTTATTCGTCCGAAGAAGGCACCGTGTGCCGAAACAATTGTCACAAAAAATAATAATATAGTGGAAATTAAAAAACATTATTAGTGTTTTATTTGTATTAAGTTACAATGAATTTCCATCAAGTAACGGCTAACTCAGTAAATTTTTTTTATATAATTAAATATAAAATTTATAATTATTACGTAAAAAATATCATATAATAATTTTTTGAGCTATTACAGCATTGTACGTAAATTTAAAATCTTAAAAAATGGCACATTCAGAGAATAATAAATTAGCAGATTTTACGATATTCTAATGCTTTTTCAAACTTTATCGACCCTCGAAATTTGCTTTCTAGATTATGTAATGAAAATATTAAATTTTGTTCTTAAAAAGTTCCTTACGTCAAAACTTGAACGTTCGGAATTAATTTTCGTTATTCCGTGTTTTCTTTTCAAGTCGGCGAAAATTATATATTTAAATGCGTGACGTGCTATCTAAGGGACTTATTTTTTGATTGGAAACAAAAAACACGCTTTAAAATGAATATTTCGAGGTATATGCTCATTTTTATCGTAGGCATGAATTCAATTATATAAATAACAAAGACTATGCAAATGTCTGAGCTACGTAATATATCAACAGCAAATGAAAAAAAAATTGGTTAGCGTATCCAAATCTTAATTTTGTTTTCAGAAAAAAGAAGAAGAAATTAGCAGAAAAATAAAAGAGTGGGAAGTCATTGACTTTTTAAAAAAAGAAAGACAAATAATCCTGTGAAAATAAATATTCTAAGAAGCTTACGGTTTCTGATAAGTAATAAAACTAAAATATACCAAATTACAAAACATCCAAGTGATAGGACAACATATAAAATACCAGCCCATTAACTGTTATACCACAGTAAACATAAAAAACAGTTACGACAGTCTGACTTGGCACCTTTGATCTCAAGAGGCTCGAGTTTTGTAATGATTACTTGACCTATCGCCATATTGTTGCTATGATGCTCGCGAGTTTTTGAAATATTCAAATTCCTTCTTTCAAGAAAAGTCCTATTCTGTAAATAAAAATGAATTTTTCTAATTGAAAGGAAAAAAAAAACGAGTAAAGTTTTTTTAGAAACATTTTTTTATCAAGTTTTTATTAAAACAGATATACAAAAAACAGGGAAAAAGGCACAAAATACAAGAAAAAAAATACATTTGGCTTCAACGCTTTTTTGCACATTTAAATTCATTATATATAAATATATATATATATATATATATATATATATATATATATATATATATATATATATATATATATATATATATATATATATATATATCAATCGGTTTTATAACCTTCCGTCTTCCGATGCCTAATTTCCACTCCTCCCGGTTTCTCCATCCCTCCTCCTCCAGATCTCTCTCTAGTGATTCCTTATTGATTCCTGCTCTCCAGCTTTGGCGTGGTCTTCCTCGCTTTCTTTTTCCATGAGGGTTCCAATTTAAAATTTTTTTAGGTAGTCGGTCTTGTGACATTCTCTGTACATGTCCGTACCATACCAACTGTTGGGGTTCTGATTTCGTCCACTATATCGTGCTTTATTTCTAAAGCTCGCCTTAGCGTGTCATTTGGTATGCGGTCTTTTCTGGATTTTCTGGCTGTTCGTCTCCAGAAATCCATTTCTGTAGCTTTTAGTATTTTTTCTGTTCTTTCCTTCAATGGCCACACCTGGGAGCTGTAAGTTATTATACTTTTCACTATTGAGTTGTAAATTCTCTTCTTATTTTCAATGGTTATGTTTTTTTGTCCCATAGTATACTATTAAGCATTGCAATCGCTTTTCTTTCTTGGATATTCCTCTTGAATATTGCTTCTTCCAGTGTTCCGTCCCTAGATATTCTCGTTCCCAAATACTTATAACTGGCACAGTGTTTGATGGTGTGTCCTATGGCCAGTTTCAAGTCCTGCTGTTGTCCTCCAACGCACATGTACTCGGTCTTTTTAATATTGACTTCTAGGCCCCATTTTTCGTATTCCTTCATAAGTTTTCGTGTCATGTATTCCATATCATCGATGTCCTGAGCGACTACTACCTGGTCGTCTGCGAATGACAGCGTATACAATGCAGTATCGTCATCCAGTGGTAATCCCATACTGCTGCATTTCCTTTTCCAGTTCTTCAGTGCACTCTCCAAATAGATTTTAAATAGCGTTGAGGATATACAGCAACCCTGTTTGAGACCCTTTGTGACCTGGAACCCTGTTGTTATACCATATTTGGTTTTCACACTACTTGCGTCTTGGTATAAGGATTTTACTGCTTTAATTATTTCGGTGCTTACATTACTCTGTTGTAGTGTTTCCCACAATCTCATTAGGGCCACGCTGTCGTAGGCCTTTCTTAAATCAACAAACAAGACATGGACTTCTTGATCAAATGCGGTTTTTTCTTTTCTAGGATTTGTGTCAGTGAGAAGAGATGGTCTATTGTGGATCTTCCTGCTCTAAAGCCTGCCTGTTCTTCAGCTTCTACGTCCGCGTATTCCGTTTCTATTCTATTTTTAAGTATTTTTCCGTATATTCTGCTAATAGATCCTGTAACCGTTATTCCCCTATAATTATCGCAATTATTTTTGTCTCCTTTCTTATGAATTGTTGATATGTATGATATTTTCCATTCCTCAGGTACTTCTGATGTATTAATGCATCTTTGGAATAAGTTCCTCAAAGCGCTAAATAGCTTTTCAGTTCCGTATTTTACTATCTCTCCTGGGATGTTTCCTGGTCCTGGAGCTCTACCATTTTTTAGCGTTTTACATACTTGTTTAACTTCTGATGTTGTTATCCTTATTGGGGATCCTCGTATAACTATAGTCCTTTAATAACGTTAATTTGAATTTATTTAGCTTCATTGGCAAAAACCGCAGACCTATTTGCTTTTATTTAAACTATTTTTAGCAGACCAAAAAGGCATTAATCTTTACAAGGGTCAGTCAAATGAAAACTTTAAAATCGTTTTTAAAAATAATTTATAAAAAGAAATATCTGCATCATTTTTCTACATAACTTTTCCAATGCTTACAAAGCACACAATTCCTGTCAAATAAGTTCTTTCGGTTGGCTGCGCAACCAGTCATGCCAGTCCTAGACTGGGTAGTGTACCTCTTCACCCGATTGTATCTTCTTTCCTACCGTGGCTTTCCTTAGCAGTCCAAACATGTGATAATCAGAAGGGTCGAGATCTGGTGAGTAAGGCACATCAGGTAGACACTCAAAATGCATGTCTTTAATGGGCAGTATTGTTGCACGGGCAGTATTAGACCAAGAATTGTTATACTGATAAATTACACTTGTAGTTGGTAATTAACATAGCTTTGTTCTTATCGAAGGTTTAAGATGATTTTAGAATAGATTTAAAGAGAGGCATTATTAACCCTTCAACAGCCGCAATACCCTCCGGTGTCACAATTCGCTTCAGAAGATCTAAACAGGAGACATTATTATCACTTTAACATCTACAATACTCTTCGGTGTCACAACCAATAACCCGAGCGTGGAGCGCCTTTCATGGATGCTATATCATTTGTGAATTTTCTAGTATATTCTGACACTTGCTGCTGTAAAAAACACACATCATCTTACTTAACTTTCATTCTACAATAAATTTCAAAAAGTTTTACACATTCAGTTGTCGAAAGTCTAATAACAAAACGCTTCTCTTCTTTGGGGCATATCTTAAGGAGGGTCGGCTGTCTTTCTACTGCTACTGTGCACACGCTTGTTCAACTTCACTCCTCTGTCACCTACCTGACATTTCTTATGCTAGGAGCAACAATGCTGCCCACTTAGAGGGCAGTGGCGTCCGATATCCATATGATAACTTCTTAGCCAATTGTTATTGAGCCATGAATGTGGAATAATTGTAAGTTACACCAAACCGCAGCACATAGGAGTATTTCAGCGTTTTATGCGGCCAAAATTATTTTTTGTTAAATCAAGTTTTATTTCTAAATATAGCAGTAAAAGCCTTTTGGAGTGCATATTTTGAAGAAAAATACATTTTAATATATAAATAACCGGTCAAGTGCAAGTTGGACTTGCGCAATTAGTGTTCCGTACGTTGATTGCTTTTAAAATAAAAATTTTGTTACGGAGGTAATAAAAGACACACCCCAAATGAGTTTTCAACAAAGTTTTTTGCCGATCTTGTCCTTGAAATTTTTGTTTTTTTATATACTAGATAAATTATTAAAGTTAATGCACTCGTGATAAGTTTTGGTTCAAGATACACCCTGCAGAGAATATTCTAGAATTTTTTCAAAATTTTTTGATCAGTACTTTTCGAGATAAGGGAGGGAGATAGTGATTTCTCGCACTTTTTTAAAAATAATACAAAGAGAATTGAACGCAAGGATTACATTATATATATTTTTGAATTCGTCTTTTTATAAGCTTTCATTTGACACCCCACTCGATGACCTGGTAATTTTTTTTTTTTCACTTCCGACTTCACCCCCAAAAACTAACCCCTTAAGTCAAGATTTAACTTTCAAAACTACACGGCTTTAATGGGGCCATCAATGCCTATATTAGTGTCAAATTTCAACTTTCTATGTCGAATAGTTTCGGAGAAAATCGCGTGTGACAGACGGACAGACATCGAAGTGATCTTATAAGTGTTCCGTACGGGATACTAAAAAATGGGAAATATTAAGAAAAAAACATGTTGACTTAAACAAAAATTACAAAAATAATTATTCACGTCTCCTCGTCCGCGCTCGAGCTCCATTCCTCGGCTTTCTCTACAGATTCCTCCGCGGATTTCTCTTCTTCTTCGGAACTTTCGTCGTTAATATTGAGTTCAGCAGAAACAAGCATTTGTATTGCTTGTTTACTAAACGACATAGATCTTATACTAAATATTAATGAATCTGAGCTGAGAAATAATATGTCGAGGACATCTAAATTGCATTCTTCTCTTGAAAATTTTCTAGCAAAATTTTGCCGGTACAGGTGAAAGTGCTTATTTCGCGCACTGCTTTGAACTTGCTCAGCAAATGTAGCATCTCATTGTTGAAGTAGCAGTATTACACACTTCTGCATCGACCATAGCTAGCGTTATTATATGTTTCATGGAAAAAGAGATGTCTCCTTGTACGAATTCCCTGTTTACCAAAGCATGTATTGCATTTTCTACGTAAGTAATTTCAGAAATTCACTGTTTCTTTAACAAATCTAATCTTCATTGGCCGAGAGTACCGTGGCGAAAAGGGAGTTGGATTCTGCTAAATAACTTTCTTGTTTGTCCCGCAAATCAATTTTAGTAGAACAAAGCAACTTTGAAAAATGTTGCTGTCAATTGCATCTTCTTCTTACATTTTGTTGCTTGAATTTTGCTTTATTGCGATCCATCACATCCCCATTTCAAAATGAGCGTCAGTGATTGACGCTCTTCTAGATTTAATTCTTTTAGTACATCCTCCAAATATGTGGCCAAATGTTCAGCCGTGTAATCTAATAAATGTTATAAGTTAATTTCAGCACGTACTTCAGTTACCCGATAAACCTCTTTCGCCGGATAACAAATCCTTTTAACTTGCTGTAACACGATGTAACTAGGATAATACTTCTTGTTACTATTCCTTATTATTTCATACCATCTCCTCGGGAGGTCAACTTCTACAAACATTGAAAGGGCGGCTATGGAATTTAGTTCTGACTGTTTTTCATGTTGCTTTGACATTTCGTAGGCTTACTGGTATGCTCGGACTGCCTAGGAGAGTTAGTTATGTCTTTTAGATTATTGGATGCAATTCCCTCTCCAGAACTTTGAAGGGATGTTTGCTCAGCATGCATTATTATTTCTTTATCTACAGCACTGCATACTTTCTCTGTTTTTCTGTCTTTGCTCCCCTCACTTGTTTCTTCAAATGACTTTGTTGGTCTATCAGAATCACGGCGTTTTATCCTTTATTCAAATGTTCCTTGTATGTACCCATTGGTCATCCATTTTAGGACGAATTTTTGCTTTTTTATGCACTTCAGAAAAAGTTTTCTTGAATTATGACTTCAAATAGGATGACTAATGCTTCACTTCCTTCCTTTGCTCATCACAATATTCATCATACGATAAAATATAATTCTCAAGATATATCAATTGTTCTTTAAAATTTGACAAGTTTTGTTGTTGCATTTTGTCAAAAAGTAGTCTACGCGTTAGCGCACACGCATCTGAAGTACCCTCGGATTATAGAACAAAATAAAAAAATTAAATAAATACAAAATATCTCATGGTTTTCAATGTCTGATTTAAAGACCATTAAAACTTCAATTTCACGGGAAATCACGGCTAATATTGATATATTTGATTAGTGCAAAAATTATTTTCTGTTAAAACCTTTTTAAATACCGAAAACGGGTTTTCGTTCAACAATTTCGAGTAACATTACTGATTATTTAACAAAAAAATATATAAAAATGATCGATATGTATGCACTCTTACCTGTAATATTCAAATCCATCACAATTTTCTTCAAGGTAAACACCAAAAAAGAAAAATCACTTTTTTAAATAACTGTTTTGTAACGAATGCAGAGAAGAGAAACGAACACTCAGAGATACGATCAAATTCCGACCCAGACTCCGGCGCGCGCCGTATCACATGGGTAATGACAACGGTCGCCTGTTGTTCTATGCCTATTCAGCATCGTTAGGTAGCAAACTTTTTCTACGTAAAACGCCGAAATACTCTTACGTGCGCAGCGGGAAAGTCACATTTTTGAAGCTTTTTACCTGTTGTTAATTTTGAACATAACTTTTACATTTCCGACTAATGCTTAGATTTCCTCTATTGACCAGTAGGTTTATCTATATAATTTATATTGAAATCGAAAAATTAATTTCATTTAACGGTAAATTGCATTTTAGTAACTGCTCATCGTTACGCAAAAATAGATACGAATTGTGCTAATCAACAACTCTTGGTTAAGTCTATAAAATTAATTAAGTTATAATAAGAGAAATTTGTTGCAACTTGAGTTACGTCTCGTCTGGACATACTCTAGTTCATTTCGTATCGAAACTGGGAATATATTGCCATGCGACAAAATAACAAAAAGGTTTTTCTAACAAAGTCAAGTGAAAAAGTGGATAATTATTCTGACAAATTAACTTTTAAACTATAACACTTGACTGACTAATTTTGTGACTGTACTTGAACTATTGGTGAATCGTTTCTAATTTCCAACATCACTAACTTTACAACACTTAGTAACCCCATAGACAAATGGGAAATAAGAATCTGTAGAAAGAGTAAAAACTCCAAATGCCGCTTTTATAAAGGATCGTTGCAAAACCACTAAACCTTTTAAAGTTAAAATTGAGACAATTTTTTAAAATATTTTAAAAGAATTTCAGATGGTTGTAGCTTCTACTTGATGGAAATTCATTATAAATATATAATGGAAGACTCTTTTTAGTCAATTTCCACTGGTTTATTTATAATTGTGATAATGCGTTTCGCTGTCGATGCAACTTCTTCAGATCTACATTTTACACTATCAAGATAGGTTTAATGTTTAGAATTTTATATAATTTCTTAATTATAATATTACACCTAATTAAATTATATTAATAGTATTAGACAACCCACACAAACATGGAATTAGGAGAATAAATTGAATAATAGTGAATTGTTTAAATCTACCTGGTCGTTGAGTAGAGACCTGTAGTCCTTAATCGATTTATTTGCATTGTCTCTAAAAGGTTTAGTTTTAAACCTTTTTGTTGGGTATGTAAAATTTTGAAATTCTCATTAAACGTGTGAGTCTCTGTTAAAAGATGATTAGCATATGTTGAATTAGACTTTCTATGGATGAAACTTTTTTCGTGTTCTTTAATTCTTTGTATAAAATCAAAAAAATATCAACATAGCTTACAAGGCTAACAATACTATAGGGAAATATCTCAAAAACTATAAACCATAAATCAATAAAGATAATAAATCAGGGGTATATCAATTAACATGTGGGTCAAGTCCTAAAACATACATAGGACAAACTGGACGTACATTTATACAAAGAATTACAGAACACGAAAAAAGTTTCGTCTATAAAAAGTCTAATTCAACATATGCTAATCATCTTTTAACAGAGAATCACACGTTTAATAAGAATTTCAAATTTTTACATACCTAACAGAAAGGTTTAAAACTAAACCTACTCAACGACCAGGTAGATTTAAACAATTCACCATTATTGAATTTATTGTCCTAATTCCATGTCTGTGTGGATTTTCCAATACTATCAATATAATTTAATTAAGTATAATATTATAATTAGGAAATTATATAAAATTGTAAACATTAAACCTAACTTGACAGTATAAAATGTAGATCTGAGGAAGCTGCATCGACAGCGAAACGCGTCATCACAATTATAAATAAACCAATGGAAATTGACTAAAAACAGTATTTTATTATATATTTTGAAAAAACTTTATTAAAGCAAATATGTGACATTTTGCTCGATGTTTTTCTACCAACACTATAATCTCCTCATTGTAAAACTTCTGTGGTCTCTGGACAAAAAATCGTGACAAATAGTTTTCACAGGCCTTTTTTCAAACTAACTTAACACCATTCAGGTAGTTCTACATAGACCAAAACAAATGGTAGTCGTTGAAAAGTCCGGATTATACGGTGGATGCATTAAAATTTGGCACTCAAGTTCTTTCAATTTTTGCTAAGTCATCAAAAATGTGGGTGGTGTGGCCTTGTCTAGGTGGAAGATGGCATCCTCTTTGTTAACTAATTCCGGCCGAATTTTTCCAATCGCTTGCTTCAATCTTGTCAATGGCTGACAGTAGAGTACAGAACTAACCATTTAGCCATGCTGTAGCAGCCCCGATTCTCTTCTTATTCCATTAAACACACATCACCTTTTTTGGCGTCAATCCGGGCTTTGCCATCATCCCTTTTTGACCACGATCTTTTTTGTAGATATTGTCATACGTGAATCACTTTTCATCGCCTGTGATCAGCCGCTTTAGAAATGGCTCGATTTCATTTCTGTAGAGATTCGCAGATGGAAATTCGACAAAGTAAATTTTTTAGCGTCAAATCCTGTGACACCCAAATATCGAGCTTCTTTTTGTAACTAGCTTTCTCCAAATGGTTTAAAACGGTTTGGTAATGGATGTTTAGTTCTTTGACGATATCATGACTACTTACATCTCGGTCTTTCTTAAGTTTCGCCAAAATTCTATCAACTTTTTCTGTCCTTGGTCGATTAGTGCGAGGAATATCTTTGACATCGAAATTTCCAGAACGAAGGCGACTGAACTATCTTTTGGCTGTTAGTTTTGATAACATATTTTGACTATAAACGGCACAAACTTCTTCATAGGCATGCGCAACGCGGTTATCTAAATAAATTAGTAAAATGTAGCGAAATTGTGCAGTAACTTCACTTATCTTCAAGGCGCTCTAAATTAAGTCCGAATAAACGGATTCCAACAGTTTTTGCACGTCTACTACTGTCAAATCTCAGCTTCTGACGCTAAGTATGATCCGATGCAACTTATATTACCTGAGATATATGACACTCAGTCTATCTAACGAGAAAGAAGCTTAATACTTTCTCGACAAGCTAATATTAGCTCATACCATCTCGTATGCGCTCCGCTCTATGGTAAAGAATTTACTTCTCACTTTTGATTCACACGGAGTTCCATAATCTAATAGAAATCATTATGTCTGTGGTAACAATCAGAAATCAAAATATTTCTGTATCATATCAAAACAAAGCAAAATCAAGAGTATAAATAATCAACCTAAAGTACTATAACATGTATAATATTTTGAGATGAAATATCCTCTTTTAATATTTTATATTGTTTTGTGTCATTTCAGAACCTTTTACTTCTCGTCCTAATATCAATGATTGCGTGTGCTGTCTATCAAATTCTCATTTCACTTTTGAAGATCATCATCCTGCTAGGTGGAGTAGCAGGTTTCCTGGCTGTTTACGTCACGTACTCGAAAGAAGTGGATGTCCTATATAGGAGTACATGTTTACAAAAATTCAGGTAAACGCTATTTTGAGAGTAATTTTAGTAATGCAGCTAATGTTGTCGTATACAGGGTATATAATTATAATTATATTAAATACGAGGTTTCAACAAAAGCTGATTTTAGGTGTTTTTCTTTTAAAACTCTAAAATAAAATTATAGGTAAAAATGTTGTCCAGTTCAAAAAATAGGATGATAAAAGATGATAAAAGAAGAGTAGAGAATGGTCGGAGCTTTTATACTATTGTTGTATATTAAAGAAATAAGTACTTTTCATTATAGTGTTAATTTAGCATAAATACTCTCCTCAGTCATTAATAATAACGATAATAGCGGCGTCATTTCTGGGGGAGCGAAACTACAATTGATAACAAGATGCATTACAAACACACACACACACACACACACACACACACACACACACACATACACACACACACACACACACATATATATATATATATATATATATATATATCACTATAAGTCCAATTCTATCCAATGCTGGATGCAGGCCTTTCCCCTGAATTTCCATCTCAATCTATTTGCAGCCGTTGTCATCCGTCCAGTGATCGCAACCCTATGTATATCATCCCGCCATATTGTTTTGGGACGTCCTACGCTCCTTTTCTATTCTTTTGGTCTCCATTCTAATGATCGCTTAATCCATCGATCATCGGTCGTGCGTGCTACATGTCCAGTCCATTGCCACTTTTTTTCTGCTCCATGCTCTGTAATATCCTTTAATTTCGTTTGTTCACGTATCTACTTTTTCTTTTTCTATCTTTAAGTTTTATCCCGATCATTTGTCTTTCGTGTGCTTTCTAGGTCTGAGCTAGTTTTTATATATCGGCTTTATTCAGAGTCCAAGTTTCAGCGCCATTTGTAATTACCGGTAAGATTCATTGATCGTAAACTTTGGCCTTTAAATTATTTGGGATGGCGTGATCTTTGAATATATAAGTTAATTTCCCTAATGCGCACCCTCCTAGCCTGATCCTTATTGAAATTTCATCCAAAACACTGTCTCTCGTCGTAGTAATTTTTTGCCCAGATATATCCACCACATGGAAGGATCTACTAGCTAGCCCAAGGAATAACCAAAACATCGAGAAGGCAACAGTCAGCATACCGTCGGAACCCGTGATTACCATTGATACGAGCACCCAGCCGGCAAACACCAATGCCGGACGAACACTCTCTATAAAAGACGGCGACCGCAAACGGTATCGTCGCCGAACTTAGCCTGCAATCTTCGGCAACTTTCAGCAGGTGATATTTTTGGAAGTGAAGAACTTTATGATTATGTAGTGCGTAATAGCACTATGTACCTCTTTTTCGCACATATTTAACGCTAGTAAATAAAACATAGTATCGTAATTTAAAAAAAATATTTAAAATAAAATGGCTGGTTTAATCCTTCAGTTGTAGTGGGAATCATGCTTCCAACCTCATTTATGATTAAATTAACGTTTCTGTATACTGCTAAATATTTTGAAACTGGCTATTAAGGGATTTCTCGGGGTGCTGATTAAGAATCCGATGACAGATTTAAAAAATTCAAAATGGCGAATCTAATATAACGGCCAGAGAATACGAAATTCATTTAATTTCTTGGAATAATTTAGAATTTTTTGTGTTTTCAATCACTGTTTTCTTTGTACCTGGATATTTCATTGAAATATAAATACTTTTTAGTTAAAGCTTAGCTTTCGTTTCCCGCCTTTAAATATTTTTCTTATTTTAAGTTTGTATGATGAATAATAAGCAAAAAATTCGTTTATCATGAACACTTTTTTAAAAGCAAAATTACAAAAAAAGAAAATCTTTTAAAGTTTTTATTTATTTTCTATTCAAAATAACTTTTTTGGCGCGCTACGCTTTTTGATAAATTAATAAAAAAATCTGGAAATAAATCTGTATACTGGTTTTTTGTAAAATATCCCGCTCTTTCACATGGTGCTATCAGTTTTCGTTGTCTTTTTAGTGTTCTGTACGGAACACTTATAAGATCACTTCGGTGTTTGTCTGTCTGTCTGTCACACCCGATTTTTCTCCGAAACTATTTGACATAGAAAGTTGAAATTTGGTAATAATATAGGAATTGATGGCCTCATCAGAGCCATGTAGTTTTAAAAGTTAAATTTTGACTTAAGGGGTTAGTTTTGGGGGGTGAAATCGGAAGTGAAAAAAAAAAATTTACTAGGACATCGAGTGTGGCGTCAAATGAAAGCTTTGTGAAAACACGAGTAAAAAATGTATATATAATGTAATACTTGCGCGCACTTTTATTTGTATTATTTTAAAAAAAAAAATCGCGAAAAATCGCTGTCCCGCGCCTTATCTCGAAAAGTACTTATCAAAAAATTTTGAAAAAATTCCGGAATATTCTCCACGGGGTGTAGATTGAACGAAAATTATCACGAGTGCATTACCTTTAATAATTTTTTCTGGTATTTAAAAAAAAAAACAAAAATTTTAAGGTCATCAGATTTCAGTAAAGATTGGAAACAAACTTTGTTGAAAACTCATTTGGGGTGTGTTTTATGAAGTCACTGATCATTTTACGAAGCTGGTTTGAAAAGTCCGTGCAAAAATAAAAACGACTTATGTGTTTGGGGTAAACCTTTTTTATTTTTCGACATAGTCTCCTTTTAGGCTTATACACTTCGTCCAACGATGTTCTAGTTTGTTGATCCCTTCCGAATAATAGGATTTGTCCAAGTCTGCAAAATATCCATTAGTGTCTGCAATCACCTCCTCGTTTGAATAAAATCTTTGTCCCGCCAGCCATTTCTTCAAATTGGGGAACAAATAGTAGTCCGACGGAGCCACGTCTGGAGAATAGGGGAATGTGAAACGAGTTGGAATCCTATTTCCATTAATTTTGCGACCACAACTGCTGAGGTATGTGCTGGTGCGTTGTCGTGATGGAAAAGGACTTTCTTGTGGGCCAATCGCTGGCGTTTTTCTTGCAGCTCGGTTTTCAAACGGTCCAATAACGATGAATAATATTCACCTGTAATAGTTTTTTACCCTTTTCCAGATAGTCGATGAGGATTATCCCTTGCGAATCCCAAAAGACAGTCGCCATAACCTTTCCGGCCGAAGGAACGGTCTTCGCCTTTTTTGGTGCAGATTCCCCCTTGGTAACCTATTGTTTAGATTGTTGTTTGGTCTCAGGAGTATAGTAATGTATCCATGTTTTTATCCACAGTGACGAAACGACGCTTAAAGTCCTCCGGATTCTTCTGGAACAGCTGCAAACCATCCTTGCAACACTTCACACGATTCCGTTTTTGGTCAAGCGTGAGCAATCGCGGCACCCATCTTGCGGATAGCTTTCTCATGTCCAAATGTTTATGCAAAATATTATGTACCCGTTCAGTCGAGATGCCCACAGCACCAGCAATCTCACGCACCTTAACTCTTCTGTCATCCATCACCATATCATGGATTTGATCAATGATTTCTGGAGTCGTAACCTCCACAGGCCGTCCAGAACGTTCAGCGTCACTTGTGCCCATATGGCCAGTCCGAAAATTTTGAAACCACTTATAAACTGTTCTAATCGAAGGTGCAGAGTCACCATAATGTTTATCAAGCTTCTCTTTAGTCTCCTGAGGCGTTTTGCCTTTCATAAAGTAATGTTTAATCACCACACCAATTTCTTTTTTTTTTCGTCCATTTCTTGAAAATCACTCGACTTCCTTGATTCACACGAATGCCAAACACAAAGAAATAGACCAATATGGCTGAAACTTGGTGTGCGTTCATTTAAGATATGCTACTAACTAAACATGACCTCGATACGCGCCGGTGGTTCCATTTCTCGGACTTTGCACGGACTTTTCAAACCAGCCTCGTATAAATCTGTATTAAAATTTTTTATTTTAAAAGCAATCAACGGACGGAACACTAATTGCGCAAGTTCAACTTGCACTTGACCGGTTATTTTATTTTTCGAGATATTACCGAAAAACTGAATTGTTTATTTTTTTTTGGTTTTTGTGGACTTAGCGTACATCAAACTTTAGCAACCTTTTTTTATCGCATTCTATGTCCAAATAACTACCCGTATACCAAAATACAGCCTGTTTACATTTAATGAGAGCTCAAAACCCCTGGCGACTGGGCTATTTTATATTATTAAGGAATTTAATTGACATCAAATTAATATTTCTGAAACAAAGGCACATGGGAAGTTCTAGAAACATCCATTAGAGCTTATTAGAGTTAATTAGTGTATCTGGATTAATCTGTTACAAATTACAATCGATTGACTGTTAATTTGACAATATGTCAACTGTAGCTAAACACGATATTAATGTAATTATATTAACTTTGGATATGTTAATGGAATACTATTATTAGATTCTATTGTAAGTGGAATATTCAAAAAATTAGAGTGTTTGGTCCTTGGAATAACATATTATAATTGAAGTAAAGCTCAAGTAAATTGCGTGAAACGTGATGGCTTTGTTGTTTATTTGTATAAATTAGTGTAAAAAAAAATAAAGAAATAAGTATTTATTTGTCAAAATTTCCATGACAGATATAAAATACTGACAAGGTAGTAAGGCTAGGCAACAATTATTGCATTATGCTTTTTTAAATGATCTACCTAGCCATAAAATCAAGTCATGCAAAAAACGTGACCGTCCCGTTTCTAGTAGTTTTACGATTTTTTGTCTGCCGGAGAATGAGAATTTGAAGCAAGGGGCATTGAAGCAAAGAAGAAAATAGACCAAAAATTATTCTTGAAAGAATATATTAGGTGTATCATAGTGATAGTCCAACTTACTTTCATTTTAGATTTTTGTGTAAACAGTTTTGCTGAGGTAGGTACTTAATTCAGTGTGACTCTTTATCAGGAAGACCGGTTAAGGCAAGAAGTGACGAAACCACCAGGTTAGCTCAGGATTTTCTGCTGTCAGATCGACAAATAAAAATCTCAGTGCTTGCTAAAAAAGCTGAAATATCCGAAACAATGGTTTTTAAAATTGTGCGCAAAAATTTAGAATTGCCTCTCAAAAATATTTTGTTGCTTCAAAGAACTATGATAGTTATGTTTAGTGAATCGACACAGGCAAGGAGACAATAAGTGCTCTGTTCCGATTCTTTCATAAAGCAGGAGTCGTAGTAAAAAGTTCACAAGGTGTCTTCATCTTCAAGGAAGACGAAAATCAATGATATTGTAGAAAATTGATTACGTTCGTTTTTTGGAATTGCGAACGAATTTTACTTATTAAAATATGGAAAAAGGTTTTAAAAATTATTGGACAGGTTTACGAAAGGACAATCCAAAAACTGGAGCAGGCCATAGAGAAATGAATAAGAATTTATGGAGAACCAGAACATTACTGTTGCAGCACAACTGCAGGGTTCATAAAGCTTGCACAGTTCAAACCATTAGCGAAAGCTATAGATTCACCAAGTTACAACATCGCACCTATAATCCTGATTTAGTGCTCTACGTTCAAATATCTGAGGAAAGACCTCAGAGGCTGATAATTTTCCTCAGATGATATGTTAAAGGCCACTTGCGTCGTTTTTTAAGGTGCAAACAAATTATTTTTTTAGGGTAGAATGAAACATCTCTCTGAACGCTGGAATAATAGATTTAGTGTAACTGGCAATTATGTGAGCAGATCCATAATTCTCGTCTAGGTATATTCTGTTGATATCTACTCTAACTTTCATCGATTGCCTCTATTCTTTTAATATATGACCAAACAAAGCCGATTGATTTTTGAAAAATCGCTATTTTCAGATAGCCATAACTTTTTTCTATCAACTCGAAATCGCTTGAAATTTGCAAAGATTATACTTCATTTCTATCCTCAAACAACCCTGAAAATTTTAAGTTTGTAATAGAAGTGGTTTACGAGCTATGAATTTTTAAAATTGTCAAATTTGCTACATAATATGACATTTTTTGTGGTTTTTTTATCCTTGATTTTGTGTAATAAATTAATACTTATCCATTGTTTATATATATATATATATATATATATATATATATATATATATATATATATATATATATATATATATATATATATATATATATATATATATATGAGGCTGGTTTGAAAAGTCCGTGCAAAGTCCGAGAGATGGCACCACCGGCGCGTATCGAGGTCATGTTTAGTTACTAGCATCTCTTGAATGAATGCACACCAAGTTTCAGCCATATTGGTCTATTTCTTTGTGTTTGGCATTCGTGTGAATCAAGGAAGTCGAGTGATTTTCAAGAAATGGACGAAAAAGAATTTCGTGTGGTGATTAAACATTACTTTATGAAAGGCAAAACGCCTCAGGAGACTAAAGAGAAGCTTGATAAACATTATGGTGACTCTGCACCTTCGATTAGAACAATTTATAAGTGGTTTCAAAATTTTCGGACTGGCCATATGGGCACAAGTGACGCTGAACGTTCTGGACGGCCTGTGGAGGTTACGACTCCAGAAATCATTGATCAAATCCATGATATGGTGATGGATGACAGAAGAGTTAAGGTGCGTGAGATTGCTAGTGCTGTGGGCATCTCGACTGAACGGGTACATAATATTTTGCATAAACATTTGGACATGAGAAAGCTATCCGCAAGATGGGTGCCGCGATTGCTCACGCTTGACCAAAAACGGAATTGTGTGAAATGTTGCAAGGATGGTTTGCAGCTGTTCCAGAAGAATCCGGAGGACTTTAAGCGTCGTTTCGTCACTGTGGATGAAACATGGATACATTACTATACTCCTGAGACCAAACAACAATCTAAACAATGGGTTACCAAGGGGGAATCTGCACCAAAAAAGCGAAGACCGTTCCTTCGGCCGGAAAGGTTATGGCGACTGTCTTTTGGGATTCGCAAGGGATAATCCTCATCGACTATCTGGAAAAGGGTAAAACTATTACAGGTGAATATTATTTATCGTTATTGGACCGTTTGAAAACCGAGCTGCAAGAAAAACGCCCGCGATTGGCCCACAAGAAAGTCCTTTTCCATCACGACAACGCACCAGCACACACCTCAGCAGTTGTGGTCGCAAAATTAATGGAAATAGGATTCCAACTCGTTTCACATCCCCCCTATTCTCCAGACTTGGCTCCCTCGGACTACTATTTGTTCCCCAATTTGAAGAAATGGCTGGCGGGACAACGATTTTATTCAAACGAGCAGGTGATTGCAGACACTAATGGATATTTTGCAGACTTGGACAAATCCTATTATTCGGAAGGGATCAACAAACTAGAATATCGTTGGACGAAGTGTATAAACCTAAAAGGAGACTATGTCAAAAAATAAAAAAGGTTTACCTCAAACACATAAGTAGTTTTTATTTTTGCACGGACTTTTCAAACCAGCCTCATATATATATAAAGATAAATGAAGCTTACAAATTTTAATATTCAGGCGAAGTTATGAAAAATCATAAGATCTTTAAAAATTCAATTTTTTTTATTTGTCTCAATTTTATTTAAATATATAAAACAGTTTTAGACACACATTTTGTGTAAGACTGTTTTAAATACAATATTGAGACAAATAAAAAAAAATTGAATTTTTAAAGATCTTATGATTTTTCATAACTTCACCTGAATATTAAAATTTGTAAGCTTCATTTATCTTTTTTATATATATAAACGATGGATAAGTATTAATTAATTACATCAAAATCAAGGATAAAACCACAAAAATGTCACATTAAGTAGCAAATTTGACAATTTTAAAAATTCATAGCTCGTAAACCACTTCTATTCCAAACTTTAAATTTTCAGGGTTGTTTGAGCATAGAAATGAGAGTTGACAGAAAAAAGTTATGGCTATCTGAAAATAACGATTTTTCAAAAATCAATCGGCTTTGTTTGGTCATATATTAAAAGAATAGAGGCAATCGATGAAAGGTAGAGTAGATATCAACAGAATATACCTAGACGAGAATTATGAGCCTTCGGCCAGCCCTCTACTTCAAAAACTGTAGATCTGAGAGCATTTCAAAACCAAGCAAAATTTCACTAAAACAATGGTTCAGTTAAAATCTCCCAGCCAAGCCGGATTTAAGTTTAAAACAAAAATCTATTTTTTCCTTGAAAATATAAAGTTTACAGAGAAGAATGTCGAGTTTTTCGAATCTCTAAGTTATATGGAAGCTGAGATACAAAATTTTGAAAATGACTAAAAAATCGTCTTTTTTAAAATTTTAAAAAATTCTACAGCAACCAGATTTCATCATATCGAGCGCAAATTTGAAGGATCACCTTCTTTTCCTTAATAGCTAGGTAGGTAACTTAAAGAAACTACCTCATGTTTTAATCTACACTTTATTTTGTTAGCTTTTCCATTTTTATCGCGTACTAATATCGTACAAAAAAATGTTTTCGCAATAGTGCCGAGAACCCTATTTTCGCTTTAAGAAAATGATTAAAAAGTGCTCTTTTTTTGTCTCGTCGTGTCAGCTGTTTGATAAATTATGATATATCACTATCGTCGCTGAAATCCTTATACAATGCAATTCCCAATATATGTACGTACCAATTGTTATTTATTTTATTCATTGCAAAAAATCAACTTTAAGCCCTAATTAATTGAAGATACATATTTTTTAATAGGTGATACATATACATGTTACAGTTGATCAAGTAAGAATGCGTCACCTATAACTTGTAATCGGTAAAAGAAATTCCTTTTTTTCTGAGGTTTTTGTTGGAACCCCTGTAAACAGTGCTTTGTGGAAAGAGATTCATTTCTAACTGTATTGATAATTAAATATTACATTACGCTTCGAAGCTATGTTCCTATCTGATCATCCAAAAGGTCCGAAAATGACGCCTACAACGGCTCCTAAGTATAGTCTGTCAAATAAAAACGTGGCCGCTTGTATTCTAGAAAAAATATGTTTCGAGAACATTTTTTACCATTAATGTATTCTTTGGTGTGCCAACAACGGCGCAATTACCTTAGTAAGTTGTCCAAGTGCCTCTTACATCAATAATCGCCTGTCATCTTCGAGGCATGCTGTCGACGAGATTTTCTGCGTACTCTGCAAATTTCTCGAATCTCGCGAAACAACTGTCAAAGTACTCAGAGCCTTTACTCTGAGCTTTTTCTTTACAAGGTACCAAACGTTTTCAATAGGGTTGGCGTCCGATGATTGTGAGGGCCACTCTAGTATCTTATCGTGGGCCCAAAAGAGTCGCTTCGAGACGTGATTTTCGCCCAACAAAGGTTTCTTCAACGTGCTTCGGAATTTGACATCCTGAGCACGAGGATGTTGTCGAATGGTCTCATGGGACCCATTCAAAACCGGTTTTCTTAATTTTTGCCGCTTCTCGACGCCGCGTCAATTTCAATTCCCGTGAAAACAAAGACGATTCGTTTTTCGACTTTTAGAGTGACTTTGCCTACCGAGCCACGTTTTGGCAAGTCGTCGACATTTTTCGTCTCGTTAAAATGATTTACCCACTTCTTAACAAACGACACCCACTTTTTAATGTATTTAGCTGCCGCGGAATGTGTCATTTTAGAGCCTTTTGAATGGGAACGAAGAAAGACTCCCTCGAACCGACGCGCAAATAACTGACTTATTTTGGATTCTACGTGATTTCGACGAAAGTTAGGAATCGACTGATACTTTTACTGAAATGCGTCGTAGACAAAGGTTCCCTCTACCGATTTTTCGTTGAATCGCTAGAATCGTACTTGCAGATTGTATATTGGCAAGTCGAGAGCATAAGTTTGCAAGTGGTTGAAACTATACGCTTAGTTAAAAAATCTTGATAATCTGCTAGAACGTGGTTTGAGAGGAAAAGTGTCAAACAAGAACAAAAAAAAAGAGCGCAAACACTAAAGAAGAAAGCTTTAAATATATCGTATGTAACCCCCAACTCATCTCTGGGCGGTGGTGGAGTAGAATTAAGAAATCACTACTGAGCAATAGACACAGAGAGAAGCGACTCACGTGGGCAGAAAGAAACATAAATTGAGACTGGAGCAATGTAATTTTTTTCAGATGAAGCTTCATTTTGAAGTTATATTTCTCCACGAGCCTGATCATTTCTACTAACTGATTGGTTGAGCGCACCGAGAAACACCCTCTGAAGATCCATGTTTGGGCATGTTTTTGGAAAAAGGTTTTGAGAGACTTTTCATCTTTACTTACAATTTGAACGCTGAAAAAATGCTCCAGATTTACAAGAAGGCGTTAGTATCGACTTCCAAACGGTCGTTTGTCAATAAAAATAAGAGTGTATTTTTCAAGGAGATAACAAACCCAGCAGTAAGCTGCTGTAGCTAGTGGAAAGGGGAATCCGGTATCGTCACACTAGATTGGCCATCCCAGTCACCCGATGCATATCCAATCGAGAACGTTTGGTCATACATCAAGTAGAACCTTAATAGTGAAAAGATGTATATAGTGCACCAAGAATACAGGGAAAATCTCGTCGAAAATATGCCCTAAAGATGCCAGACGATCATCGACGCTGATGGGGACTGGACGACCTACTAAATCATTAGCATTTTAATGGCAAGCCTTTACTTTCGAATGATGTAAAAAACAACACGCCACACGTTCTTATTTGACCAACAATATATAAAAAGATATCCTTTTATGAATTTCTCGCTGCTTCGACGTAAAATTAAAGTATAATAAGTTCATGACCACAAACACTTTAGATGTCTATAAAAACTTTTATTGTTATAGACACTAAAATATTGGGACACATTTGAAGTAATAGCTGAGATAAAATAAAGTAACTGAGTAAATTGTTTGTCCATAAAAATGCTCTTTGTTAGGTAACTCCCTTAGTCTTGATTTATTGGGTGTTTGAGAAATTGTTGTTGTTTCAGTAAAATGTACAGATTCATTTAAATTTAAATCTTTTATTTCAATAAGAGATCTGAGAACGAATAATATTTTTTTTTTATGGGTCTAGCACACGTGCTGCAGGGAAGCCCCTAAAGCGCTTCAGGAGCGGCATGTGTGCGGAAAAAGCGATTCACGTTGTTCTTGAATCGCTGTAAGTTGTACTCGGTGGGAAACACAGCATTGGGCAAATTATTCCAAAGGGGTGATGCTCTCCATACGTGGACTAACAAGCTGAACTTCATACGTATGTGAAGCACCAGCGCGACGTGTATTTCTAACATGCACTGCTTTGGGAGGAATTAAGCGTCGAGCACTTTCCATAAAAATACTTGTAGAACAGACTCAGGTCGCCAACCGTTCTTCGATGTTCCAGCGAATCAAGGCCGCCGGTCAGTTCCGGGTCTCCAATCAGACAAACAGGTCTTCTCTGAATAGAATCCAACAAATGCAGTGTATGTTTGGGAGCGGAGCCCCAAACATGGGAGCAGTATTCCATAGGTGGTCGAATTTGAGCTTTGTAAAGAAGGAAGAGTTGTTGTGGAGTGTAAAGCTTTCTGGTTCGAAATAATATTCCCAACTTTTGAGAAGCTCTCCCTGCTATGCGTGCAACATGTTCATGCCAGGACATATTTGCTCCTAAACTAACGCCCAACAAATTGAACGACGATCCTAGGGGAATGGAGTGCCCCGACATAACCATGTCGGGTTCAGCAACGTTAACTTTTTTTAGAAAAAACTGCCGCCTGGGTTTCTGTAGAGTTAAATTCCACTTGGTTACTGTCACCCCAAGATAGAATTTCTTCCAGGTTTTTGTTAAGTTGAACGACCTCCTGCTGTCTGCAGATATTCACCTGAGCAGCCGATGTCCGGGTATTCAAAGTGAATGAAGAGACAAGCGTACTGTCTTCTGCAAAGCTGTAGATTGGATTCCCGGTCTTTTCCAGCAGATCGTTAATGTGAATGAGTAAGAGAGTAGGAGACACTATGAAGCCGGCGTTGATAGTGAAGGTGTTAGAAAGAAATCCGTCGACCGCCACTCGTAAAGAACGCTCTCTGAGGAAACATGAGAGTCACAAACAGAACTTTTCAGACACACTACAAGAGCGTAGCCTAACCAACAGTCCATCGTGTCAAACACGGTCGAATGCCTTGGATATGTCAAGAGCAACCGCTCGAGATTCTCCAAAGTGTTCAATTGCGTTGTTCCAAACATGTGTTACATAAGTCAGAAGATCTCCTGTTGATCTATGTTTACGAAAGCCATATTGGTGATCGCTAATAATATTGAAATTAGAAAGAAGAAATATCCAGCAGTTCGTATAATTACAAAATGTATTCGCAGAAATATGAGAAGTTAATCTATAGCAGGGGTCGGCAACCTATGGCACACGTGCCATCTCTGGCACGCCAAGCAATTTTGAATGGCACGCGTACCTATTCAAAGTTTACACATTAATTCTGTAATCTGTGACATGTTTCGAAATTAAGTAAATAATCGAAGACAGTATTACTTTAACGATACAAACAAAAACGATATATTATATAGGTCACTAGGTATTATTACCAAAAACTACAAAATATATATTTTGTAATTTATAATTTTACTGAATGCGTTGGTTTGACTTTAATTTCGGCAAGTATTAAAGACGGCAAGCCTCAAAATATAAGCCTATGCAAAAACACAAATAAACGTCCTTAATTCAGATCAAAAGAGCCGCTATAAGGCGGTTTTTGTTTGACTTGACTTCAATCGTTCCGACGCGCGCCGCAACTCTTTTTATATTGCCAAACTTTAGTTTTTGTTAGATTTAACTTCTAGGCGGCCCTTTGATTGTAATGGGGGCGTTGTAGATAATAATTTTTGTTCTAAGAAATTTAATAAACGTAATTATTGGAATTTTCTGGAAACATTATTTTTCTATATATAGCAAGCGGCTACACGTTTGGATCATTTAGTATAGAAGTACATCCGTTCCAGTCAATAGTCGTCGAAAAGTTTAAAAATTAAAATTACGTTGCGTTATGGTCGCGAAGAAACAGAAGGTAGATGTTCGATCATTTCAAACTTCATGGACAACAGATTACGGTTTTGTACAACGAAACGATCGGGCCATTTGTGTCCTATGTCGGGAAAGCGTAGTTTTCCGGACATCTAGTGTTCAACGACATTTCCAGATAAATGAATGAATCGTCATTTAAAGATAACGCTGATAAAAGGGAGGCAATGCAAAGAGCAAGTAAACAATACGAGAAACAGTCCACATTCTTTAGCAAAGTTTTCCAAGGAAAAAATCAGGTAACTGAATGCAGTTTCAAAATTGCACAATCGTTGGCACAAAAGGGTAGGCCGTTCACTGACGGAGAATTTATGAAGCAAACTTTTTGAGTACTGGCGAGATTTTATTTGACGACTTGCCCAATAAGGATACAATATTGGCCAGGATTAGGGATATACCGGCATTAGCGCGGACCATCGAGAGACGAATTACCGAAATGACAGAAAATGTCCAAAAACAGCAGAGAGACGCTATCAAACGGAGTTTTATATTTAGTGTAGCATTGGATGAAAGTGTCGATATTAATGACATTGCCCGTCTGGCAATCGTTGCGCGATACTTCGATGATGGCAGTGTGTACGAAGAGCTGATTTGTCTGCACCCATTGCAGGGAACTACAAGAGGAGAGGATATATTTTCAGAATTTGTTAAACATTTTAAAAAGCGGAACATTGATTTAAATAAAATTTGTTGCGTAACGACATATGGCGCTCCTGCTATGATTGGGAGGCATAAAGGATTTGTTCCCTTCTTATTGAACGCATGGGTCGATCAGTTTTGAATTTTCATTGCATAATTCACCAAGAGAGTTGGTGCGCTAAGATCTCTGCTGGAAGTTTAAAATCCGTGATGGATAGGGTGGTTAAAATAGTTAACTACATTGTCGGTCGTTCTTCACTGATCCATAGACAATTTAAGGCGTTTCTGCAGGAATTAGAAACTGCATATTCAGATATACCATTGCACAATAATGTGCGCTGGCTCAGCCGTGGTAAAGTGCTCTCTAGATTTGTGCAATGTCTGGGCGAAATTAAATCGTTCTTGTTGGAAGAAAATCAAGTGGATGCTTATCCTGAACTAGAAGATAAGAACTGGATCTGTATGTTAATGTTTCTTACTGATATTACAAACCATCTCAGTAAACTCAACTTAAAGTTACAAGGTTCAGGCAAAACAGTTCTGGATTTATACGAATCCTGGAAATCATTCAAATTAAAAATAGATTTATTTATCAGCGATATTACTACAAACACATATAAATATTTTCCAAATTTAAAAACTTATATATCCAGTGTCGACGATGGTGCGCTAATAGACGAAATTCTTAAATATATGACTAATTTAAAAGAGGAGTTTATCGAGAGGGATCAGGATTTTGATAAACATTGTCCTATGTTCGCTTTTTTAATCAAATCAGATTTAATGGATTTTTCCAGCAGTTGCTTTGACATATCTCTTTTCTCATGGCTGAACATTAATGATTTTGATCTTCAATACATTGAATTTAAAAGCTCCGAGTTATGGAACACGAAATTTGTAGAATTAAGAAGGGTATTAGAAAGTGACTGCCAGAACCATTCAAACGAGATACTCAGTTGTTGGATGAGTTTACCAGAGAAATTTATTTGACTTAAGAAAGTAGCGTTTGCCATGCTTACATCTTTCGGATCATCCTATATCTGTGAACAGCTTTTTTCCCATATGAGAATGATTTGACACTGAAATAACCAGACATGAACCGGATATAAGAAAACTCTCTAAAGAACTTCAAGCACAGGGTTCACACTAGGTCCTAGGACTAGTATAATAAAATTATTTGTTAAATGTTAAAATTTTTTTGTAATTAAACCTTCTAAAAGCAATATTTTAAGTTAATTTAAGTTATTTTTTGTTAATTTTAGTTGTAGTAAGTACCTATGTCGGCACGCAAAATGTTGTATGGATGAAAACTGGCATCCCTTAGTTAAAAGGTTGCCGACCCCTGGCCTAGAGCCTATAAAACTTCTCTTTAAAAATATCCTTCTATTTATGTAGATTTAAATATCAGTTTAATATTTCATCCAAGGTGACAAGCTGACCTAGCTTTCTAACCTTGTTGTAAGCCAATATTTTGTAAAATGGCAAGATTAAAAGGAAATCGTATGAAACTATCCTTGATCCTTAGAAAATTGCATAATGTTATACTACAATTTAAGATTTTTAAGAATAAACATTATTAGCAGATTGAATATTTGCTAAGTTTATCTGTTGATCTATGCACGTCCGTTATAACTTATCACATCATTCAACAAATTATAATTTTCTACTTAAATGGTAAGTTGTCGGGTAAACAAATTATTGTTTGTAATAAAAAAAGAGTAATATTTTATTAAAAAGAAAGAGTGCGGCTATTTATTGAATTGTTATTAATTATTTAGAGCTTACATTGACAACATGCGATCAAAAGCAATTAAAATAAGTATATAAGTTTATAGATTTATTTCACCTTTACTATTAATGCCAAGTATCCTAGGATTCGATGCTTCCTCCTCTCCCTTCCTCCTTTAGATTAACGATCTACTGGAAATGACTTAAAAAACAGTAGCTTGGTCAATTACAGCAACCTTATACAACCCGGAAGAGATTCTATCCTAAAGCCGCAGTAACCAAGTAGAAATTAATGCTATTTACACCCAAAAGGAGGTTTTTCTAAAATAATTGCCATTAAAGAATTCGATATGGTTAAGCCCGCACATTCTGTTCCATTAACGTCGTTACTCAACTTGGTAGATGTGACCTTGGGAACAAACACGTCTTGGATGATGATGTAGCATACAAACCGAGCTCTTGAAAAGCTATAAATATTATCCTGTACAAAAAAGCTGTATACTGCACAACACATTTCATTCATATATTAAGCTCAAAATAGACCTTTGATCATCCCACGTTAAAGGTTCTACGCCCAACGATACAAGTGGAATATTAATGACTACTACTTGGGATTTCATCGCATGTCGTGAGCTGTGCCCACAAAAAAATGAGTAACTTAATATTATGACTTAGGTTGTTTGTTTAAGAATCATTTTTCATTTCATATTTTACAATAAACAAAAATTTCATTCATCTTAGTCAAAATTAAACGTGATCAAATAAACTAAATTCGTATTATATAAAGTTGTGTGTATGTGTTGTTCGTATTATATATAGTTGGAGATCATGTGACATGCCATTGTGTGATCTTATAGGAAAATATCATTTATATGACTATCGTTATTAAATAAACATGTGTACGTATTATATTTTTGTTAGGTAGGCCATAACCAATATTTCACTTACTATTGCACGATTTCCAAGGAAAAACACCACCTACTATTCCTATATTGCAGTCAACGATGTCCGATGTTGCCTTGAGACAGAGTATCATAAAACGTGTTTTAATGAAGCTAGAACCCAAAAAGGCTTTTGGCGCAAACGGAACACCCGCCATAGTTCTCAAAAACTATGCTAGGAAACTAACACCAGTTTTCTGTAGACTTTTCAACCTATCCTACAGGGAATATTTCCTTCCTGCTGGAAATGTGCCACAGTTCAGCCGATACCAAAAAAGGCAAGAAGACCTTGCCAAATAACTACCGACCAGTCGCACTGCTTTCAATAATATCGAAAGTTATGGAAAAGGTTATTAATCAGCATCTTCTAAAATATCTTGAAAGATTCAACATTATTAGCGATCACCAATATGGCTTTCGTAAACATAGATCAACAGGAGATCTTCTGACTTATTAATCTCGAGTGGTTGCTCTTGATACATCCAAGGCATTTGACCGTGTTTGGCACGATGGACTGTTGACTAAGCTACGCTCTTATGGTATGTCTGAAAAGTTCAGCATCGTCACTCAATTTGTTGGGCGTTAATTTGGGAGCAAATATGTCCTGGCATGAACATGTTGCAGGCATAGCAAGGAGAACTTCTCAAAAGTTGGGAATATTATTTCGAACCAGAAAGCTTTACACTCCACAACAACTGTTTATTCTGTACAAAGCTCAAATTCGACAAACTATGGAATACTGCTCCCATGTTTGGGTCTCCGCTCCCAAACACACACTGCATTTATTGGATTCTGTTCAGAGAAGAGCTGTTCGTCTTATTGGAGACCCGGAAGTGACCAGCGGCCTTGATTCGCTGGAACATGGACGACTTGAGTCTGTTCTACAAGTATTTTCATGAAAAGTGTTCGAAGGATGTAGCCCGCTTAATTCCTCGCAGAGCGATGCATGTTAGAGATTACGTCGCGCTAATACTTCACATCCTTATGAGGTTCAGCTTGTTACTCCGCGTACAACGCTTTTCAAGCAGTCTTTTATATGGAGAATATCATCCCTTTGGAATAATTTGCTTAGGACTATGTTTCCCACCGAGTACAATTTACAGCGATTCAAGAACAACGTGAAATGCTTTTTTTTGCACACATGCCGCTCCTAGAGCACTTTAAGGACTGTAGTACGTGTGCTAGACCCATAAAAAAGCACCTTCAGGGATTTTTATTCTTCAAGATTTAGCATCTTTGAAATTAGGACGCTAAATCTTGAAGAATAAAAATCCGTCAAGGTGCTGCGTGCAATATGCCCAGCATTATAGTCGAAGAAACGTCGGAAAACCTTCCCTGTTGAACATGGTGTAATCTAAAGAATCATGATTTCTTAATTAACGAAAGTCGTGCAACATTCTATTCCATGTTACGCTTTAATCAGTTTGACACCCTACTGCTCCTTTAAAATATCTTCTATTTGAGATTTTTTAAAGATTAAACATAATTAACAGTATGTAACATTTTCTTACTAGTTTAGTCAGTTTATACATACACCCAAAATATTTTTTACGCGACGACCATTAAAAATTAACTTTTGCAACTATCACAGCACGTAACAAAAGTTGGAATTTTCCAATTAAAAGTTCCTTCCCTTTTCAGGTAAACCAATTATTTTTTTGTAATTAAAGAAAGTAATATCTGATGCAATTAAAATAAGTGGAAATTGATGATGGATTTATTCCCGACACCTTTACTAACAACTTTGAGGCACCCCAATGCGCCTTTCTTTTGGAAGTAAACATTCCTTGACATAATCATGTTACAAGGTTTCTCACAAACTCGGAATATTTTTTCGCATTAGAAAGCTTTAAACTCCATAACAGCTTTTAATTCCGTACAAAATTCGGGTTCCACTCTCGATGCATTTCTGCTCCCATGTTAGAAGCTCTGATCGCAGTGATTTGCCGCTACTTTTAAACGTTTTATGAAAAAAATTTGAAATTTCCCCTTAGAATCCGAGCTGTGGCCATATTGAGTGTTTAATAAAATTTTAAAGGTTTTATAAGAGAAGCTTTCTGATGTTTTGAAATTATTCTAATGCCACACAAATTATGACCAATATTTCCATTTTTCCTGCGATTTCATTATCATCCTTTGTTCGAAAAATGAAATTATTATTTAATAATATTAATAATTAAAAATTATATATACCCTCAGATCATATATACCACCGACATGGAAACACTTTTCTGTCAAATTTTCTTGTGCCTGTATATATTTTCCTATCTTTTCATGACTTAGGTGACCTCAAACCGGCATTATTTTCTTTCATTAAGCATATATATATATATATATATATATATATATATATATATATATATATATATATATATATATATATATATATATATATATATATATATATATATATATATATATATATATATATATATATATATATATATATATATATATATATATATATTATGAAATTCACTGCATATATGGAAATGGGTAACTCGTGGGGTCATGTAGAAGCCTACTCAATACTTTTTTTTCAATTTCAAAAATTTTTGAAACATTAAAAAAAAGGAACAGAACTCCCTTTTACCAAATTATTTATAAATTTAACCCGCCTATGAAATACTGACATTGAAAAGAAATAATTCCTTGGAAGGCCGAAGAATAACTCGATCATTGCCACTTAACAGGTGATTTTCCAAAGTAGAGCAGAGTAGGGAAATCCACCCTCTGAAAAATAGATAAAAATACATTTTCGTCTACGAAAATATTTAACGTTGATGAAAGTGGATTTTCCACCGTTCAGAAAAAAATGCAAAAAGTTTTTGGATCAAAAAAAAAGAAACAAATCGGTGCAATCACAAGCGGGAAAATAGGCCTTGTGTTGTACCAGTGTGCCTGGACAGTATGTGCCACCAATGCTTATATTCAAAAGAATAAGTCAAAATCTTGAATTGAGAAATGGCACACCTTCAAAAGGTGTTTTCACCATTCCAGATACTGGCTATATTAACTAAAACTTATTTGTAAAATGTTTTATTAAAATTGATAGAAATTTATTAATTAATCATTTCTCCAATCCAACCAAGCATACATTTTCAAGCTATCTTTGAAAATATTAGATCTTAAATTTGTTAGATTAGATGGCATACTGTTACAAATTATTGAAAAAAATATACATTTAAATTAAAGTATATGTTTCTCAGTTTGACGCTTGGATTTTTCTACAGTATCTTAATTTGTGGTTCTGGTATTGTAGATATTATTTCTAAATTATTTTTTAAAAGATAAGTAATCAGTTATATTAATTTAATATTGGTAATATGTGACTGTGTTGTTTTAGCCCTGTAGAAAATCAGACACAACTATTACGCCGATAATAGCATATACAATTTTTTTAAATTTTGTTCCCATTTTTAGGTAATTTTTAATTTAAAATATGTATTTTTTACTATTTGTTGTGTTCGTAAAAATATAAATGTTGATCAGAAATTCCACCAATATTTGTTTCTGGATTGTATTGCTGAAAATTCCAATTAAAAGTAACTTTAAAGTCAGAATCATTTTTTATTTTTAGGTTTAATACTTTTGGACTGAATAAAAATAATTTGGTTTCTGTTTCATTCATTTGCAAGCGATGGCTATTTATAATTTTAGATATTTTAAACCAGCGTTTCTCAACCTGTGGGGCGCGCCCCATTAGGGGGGCGTGATTACACTATTGGGGGAGCGCGAGCGTATCGAAAATAAATTATTATTAAAAACATTTAATATAATTTATTTAAAGGAAAACAAAACAAAATACATTCTGACATATTAAAAAATAAAATTCACATTTACACTGGTATAATACACCTATAAATATGATTGTATTAGTACTGCACAATGTATTTACCTAATGATGTTGAAAATGGTAATAGTATACGAAATGCTCTTGTTTTCAGTATGGAAAACTCATAATTCACCCCTGCCCAAAATTCAAAGAGTGATTTATTATTAAATTATCTTTTGATTTCGCCACTTACCGTGAAGTCTATGAAGATTTCTTCTTTGGAAGTTGAGAGCCCTTCGGGAGTATTTTGAAATGGATCCCTAACCCACTCGTAACTTGCTACCAAGTTGTCGTCAGTAAGAAAATACTTTTTAAAATTCTTTGTCAACATGGCTAGATAATTTTCAATGGTTACTAAAACAACTTTCACATGTTGTTCTTCAGCATTGTATGTTTTAACACATTCACCCACATTTGCAAACATTTCTTGGTTTTTTTGCTTTACATTTCTGCTCCACAATTCTGATTTTCTACAAAAAGGATTAATTTTATGACTTGTATCGAATATATGTGTATTTATTCCTTGGAGTTGAAGATTTAAGGTATTTAGTTTCTCGAATATATCGACCAAGTAGCTTAATTTCATCACACATAAACTATCTCGAAACTTCTGGGCATAAACACGTTGCAAACATTTCCCACGTGATAACCATCTTGCCTCGCAATAAAATAGTAACGCTGAGTGTTCGGCACCCATGTCTTTACAAAGTGCAGAAAAAGTTCTAGATTTTAGGGGTCTCATTTTAATATAATTTACTACGGATATAACTGTAGTGAGCACAATATTCAGAGCTGGATTCATTTCTTTGGA
This sequence comes from Pachyrhynchus sulphureomaculatus, assembly GCA_019049505.1. Classification (NCBI taxonomy): domain Eukaryota; kingdom Metazoa; phylum Arthropoda; class Insecta; order Coleoptera; family Curculionidae; genus Pachyrhynchus; species Pachyrhynchus sulphureomaculatus. The sequence goes on from CM032447.1 coordinate 51,365,681, forward strand.
AGCCAGAGCTTCTCTGTGGATCATACAATGTGTCCAGGCACACAGTGGAGATTTTCGTTTCACAAGTGCTTCTACACTTTGAAATCTTCCAGACATTGAATGAGCATCATCGGTACATATTCCCACGCAATTTTTCCACTCCATATTTGCCTCGTTTATAAAATCATTTAAGATAGCCTATAATGCGAGTGATGTTGCTTTGAGTTCTATTGGTTTGCAGAAAAATAGTTCTTCTACTGTTGACATACCATCACAAAATCGAACATAGGTAATGAAATGAGCTTCTTTGTTGCTATCTGTTGCCTCATCAAGCTGAATTGAAAACAATTTGTCACGCAACTTCCTGAAAAGCTGATGCTGTACATTTTCAGCTATATCACCAATTCGGCGGGCAACAGTATCATTTGATATAGTATATGTTAGATAGCAATTATTTGGCAAAATTATCTCCAAACATAGTTTCTACAATCTCAATTGCTTCTGGCAAAACAAGTGCTTCGCCAATGGTGTGAGGCTTTTTATATCTGGCTATTTTATATGAAACTTTGTAAGAGGCAAGTAAAGCTTTTTCATTCACAGACGAAGTTTTTTAAAAAACGATTTCTGCATTACATATGATTTTAATTCGAAGAATTCTCGGGGTTTTTAAGATACTCACTATGAAGCGTTTTCAAATGTCGTTTAAGTTTATTTGGTTTCATGTTGTCTGCTGCCAAGATTTTTGAGCAAATAACACACAGGGGCCTTTCTTCTTCATTTACTTCAGTACAAGTAAACCCTAAATTTAAGTATTCTCGAGAATATTTTCTTGATTTTATTTTCGGAACCACGCTCGTCTGTGCACTTGTTGATGCTTCACTATCGTCTAATGCTCGCTTACGCCCACTTAAAAATTTATCCATAATTCCGTATAAATTTACTGCCGCGAATACTTAATACCTTGAATTTCAATTAACACATAAATTACAACATACACATTCACGATAAATCCGATAGCAGTAGAAGGATCAACTCGACTGAGACGGGCTATAATTGAACGAGGTGCAGCATTTATACACTTTTGGGCAGACTTTCTGAATGTTCGAGACAACTCGAAACTTGTCGCGAAGCCGCTACCGATATGGTGGACGTGACAGATAGCAATAGAGAGGCATAGACTCTAGTTTTGTCAACGCAGCAGATATGTGTTGCCAAATATAAATAAATTTACTTATTCTTGGTAGTTTGTAAGGCTTGTAATTAAGGTCATAGTGTAACTTTAGCATCAAAATACTGAAAATACATTATTATTGCATGCATTGTTATTGTATGAGAGGGGGGGAGGCGCGATGAAAATTATGTTTGAAAGTTGGGTCGCAAATACTGAAAGGTTGAGAAACGCTGTTTTAAACAGATATCTTTTATGGCTGATTAATGAGTAAATTTAGTAAAGGCTAAAACTTTTCCATATTTAATTTTTGAAATTAGTTAAATAATAATGAGCCAACATATCGTTAAGGATCACATTTAGATACTCTTGAAAATTTAATAATTTGCTTTTGGTTTAATAGCGAACCACTGACAAATTTCTACGCTAAAACCAATATATTTAAGTTAAGCTAATCATGTGATTAATATATGATTAAAAGAGTTAAAAGCTTTAGCTAGACCAAGGAAAACTTTGTTAGCAGCAAAACCTGAATATACCGCCTCTGTTTAGGCTACGTACGATATTTCGATACTCATATAAATTAATATTTAATATTCTTGGTAAAATATTGTTTCTATCCTGTTCTTTCTTATTACTTTATAGGGAACAAAAAATACTATCAGATCACTCTAAATTATTGACGATTAATTGAAAACTTAGGTAAGGCTTTAACCGGATTTTATTTATAAACTACCTTGAAGTCTGCTGCCAACATTCCATATTTCCCTGTAATATTCTAATACCATATAATCCTAATATCCGTTTAATGTTTCAGCCAGGATGATACTCTGACCCAACATTACATGAACATAGTAATCCTAGCGGGATTCGTGATAGCGTTAATACTTCATGGACAACAAACAGAGGCCACGTACCGACTGGATTTCGTCTGGAAATTACAGGCGACAGGTAAATTGGTTATATAAGTTATAATACGAGGATGAATTGAAAACTTCGCGGCCTCACCAAAAAATTATTATAATATAAGTTTATACTTTCTTTGGTTGTCACAGTGTAAAATTTTGTTGCTGTAGAATTTGTGGTTTTTAGGTTAAAAACGAGTTTAGTGAGACCAAGTGCAGCGTTTTTGGAAAAATGGAAAAAATTGAACAACGTGCGGTCATCAAGTACCTGTTTAAAAAAAGATTAACACCAAAGGAGATCCACGATGATATGAAAACAATACTAGGGGAATCTGCTCCGTCATATACCACTGTGAAAAAATGGGTTGCAGAATTTAAACGTGGACGAGAGAGCATCGAAGATGACCCTCGCTCCGACCGGCCCACTACGTCTACGACTGAAGAAAACATCGGCAAAGTGTGCGATCTCACCCTGAAAGACAGTAGATTAACTATCAGGGAGATTGCAGACATTTTAGGCATCTCGTATGAACGAACACAAAACATCATTACCAACGAACTCGAATTTTCTAAGGTTTCCGCTAGGTGGGTCCCCAGATTACTTTCAGTTGAACAAAAACGAATTCGACTCACGATTTCTCGCGACTGTTTGGCGATTTTTGAGACTGATTCGCAAGATTTTCTTAACAGGTTTGTGACAATGGACGAAACCAGGGTTCACCATTATACTCCAGAGTCAAAACAACAATCCAAGTAGTGGAAAAAAATCTGGTGAACTGACCCCAAAGAAAGCGAAGGCAATTCTGTCGGCTGAAAAAGTGAAGTCGTCAGTTTTTTGGGATGCTAAAGGTATTATGTATGATGGACTACCTTTTAAAAGACGAAACCATAAACTCGACTTACTGTTGCACCCTTTTGCGTCATTTACATCAAGAAATTAAAGAGAAACGCCCAGGATTACTGAGAAAGAAAATTTTGTTACAACAGGACAACGCTCGCGTTCACACGTCTATTTAGTCTATGGCTCAAATTCGTGATTGTGGTTTCGAATTGCTGCCCCACCCGACTTATTCTCCTGATTTGGCACCCTCGGACTTTTATCTGTTTCGAAACCTAAAAAAAACACCTCGGTGGCCAGAAACTTTCATCAAATGAAGAAGTCGAAGCTGCAGTTAACCAGTATTTTGCAGACCTTGAGGAATCTTTTTTTTCAAACAGGTGTCGAAGCTTTGGAAAGCAGGTGGAAGAAGTGCATAGAGCTAGGTGGAGATTACGTCGAAAAATAAAAATATTTTTGTACGTATTTTATTTTGTTTTCTTGACTAGGCCGCGAACTTTTTAATCCATCCTCGTATGTTTATCATATAAGTAAATTTAAATATTTTAACATTCATATATGCGTCAGGGTTGTATTCTATCGTCCTTGTTATTAAACCTCTATTCGGAGGTAATATTCAACGAAGCACTCACTGGTACCACTGAAGAAATCAACATCAATGGCGTCAACGTAAATAAAATCGGAATCGCCGGTGATTCATTAATTCACAGCCCCACAAAAAAAAAGTGGGGTATACTTTTGATGCGATATATCAGATCCGTAGTATTTTTTGCCCGCTGATCACGAATCTGACGTCAGAATATCGCCATCACATCTCAATTTTTTTCTAACCTCAAAAAATAGGTAAAAATTAGTAAAAATTAAGAAAAATATACTCCTAAAAAATTGATTCAAGCTTTTTCATGAATCCAAAGATGTATTAATATGTATTCGGACACGCTAAGCTAATATTCATCAGTTGGATTAAGCCATACAGTTCTGTTTTCTTTCTAACCTCAATAAATCAGACAGATATAGTGCTTCTCGAATGCAAAAACGAATTCAAATTAAAATTCAACCGATTCTTACGAAATTTGGTACACGGGAGTTTTTTTGGGTTGCTGATCATGAATCTGAGGTCGGATTTGCAAAATTCAAAATGGCGGATCCAAGATGGCGGACAAAATTTTTGAAAACCAACCGATTCCTACCAAATTTGGTATACAGTTGGGGAATCCTCAAACCTGATACTCTTAAACCCTAAACCCTGAAACCTTAGACTCCCACACCCTGTAACCTCAAAAAATAGACCTCAATAACCCTGTAACTTTAAAAATGAGACCCAATAAACTCAAAACCAGGACTTTTAAACCATATACTCTCAAATAGTAGACCCTTAAGCCCTAGAATTGCGAAGGTTAGACCCGCGCCTAACTTTCCTTTTTTTGGCTGTATCTTGTTCTTTTTTCCGCGAATGACCTATTCAAAGGCTTTCCGCCCAAACGCTTTTGAGGACTTGTTTCTCTTTTTAGCGACCAGCAATAGTCCGCTAGCATATGGTCATCCCATCGTCCTTGATACCGATTTTCTATGATTTTCAGATCTTGGTGAAAACGTTCTCCTTGCTCCTCACTGTAGTCACCAAGATTATCTGGGAAATCATCGATGTGGGAGTCCAGGAAATGTAATTTTAGATTCATTAAGCAACCTAATGTTTGAAAATTTTTTACCATTTTCTCGACTATTTCTTTGTACTTAGGACTTTTATTATTTCCCAAAAAGTTTGTTGCTACTTCTTTAAAACTAAGCCAAGCAGCTTTTTCAACTTTATTCATTTTAGTAACAAATAATGAATCTTGAAACAATTTTCTTATTTGTGGCCCGTCAAATACGCCTGCCTTAGTTTTAGCTTCAGAAAATTTCGGAAATTTTTTATGCAAATATTTGAAACATGGGCCGTTTGGCCCATGTTTCAAATATTGCTTTCATTATTATATATATATCATATATATTCATTTCACAATGCTCTCGTGAATTGCTTCATAAGTCCAAGCTTAATGTGAAGCGGGGGAATAAGAACTTTTCCTGGATCTACCAATGGTGGAAACAATACATTATTTTCACCAGGAGTGAACGATTCTCTTGTTGGCCAAATTTTTTTCTTATAATGACGTTCTCTGTCTCTGCTATTCCACAGACATTTATAACAGGGATAAAGTGTAAACCCTGACTGTTGGCCAAGCAATATTGTTACAATTTTCAGATCTCCACAAATTTTCCAGTTATGATCAGCATATTTTATTTTTATCAAAAGCTGCTTCATTTTTTCATATTGCTCTTCTATAACTGTGGAATGAGCAATCGGAATGGGAGCGTAAACGTTGGTATTATGCAGCAAAACTGCCTTAATGCTCCGTTTAGAAGAATCAATAAACAGTCTCCATTCTTCAGGATCGTATGAGTTATTTTGAAATTCATCCATTAGACCTTTTACATCGGTACAATATGAAAGTGACAATTCCTCGTCCATTGTGAAATATTTTCGAAATTCTTCATCTCTGTTTCTATAATAAGAAATCATAGCTTCTGGCTTAAGTAAATGTCTTTTCTTTAAAAAGGAAGCAAGATGCTCTGAACCATTTTTGGATAAGCCTAAATCTCTGACTAGATCACTAAGTTCTGACTGTGATACGAGTATTGGTTCTGGTTTACGGTTGTATGGTAGAAATTCTTTATCTGTGTCACTAGTATATGATAGGTTGTCACTAGAATATTCATTAGTAACAGTGTTTGAATCTTTTTCGACAGTCTCAATGTTTTCGGCATGAACTGATAAGGTGAAATCATTTGTTTCCATAACATCAGCATCAAGTGGTTCAGGAGGCGGAATTAGTTTAGTTGGTCTTGTTACTGTCGAAACATCGTTATAAGTAATAGTGCTTTTATTTTTTCGGTTATGCCTAGATACAACATTCATACAAAAGTAGCAATCATTTTCACTGTATGGTCTATTCCATATTGCTGGTCTGGAATATTTAATCGCCTTCTTATTGATGTACAACATTATTTTGCAAGAACTGCAAATGATGTGGACAACCCAATCTGTATCCTGGTGCTGTATTTCAAGGTTAAAACAATCCTTATATAAGGTTTTAATCTTATCCGTTATCGGTGACCCCATTTTACTCAATACGTGTTGACAGCAAATATAACAAAATGAATCACTGTTTTTATCGCACTTATTACAAGTCCTTGTACCGTGAGACCGTTTTCTTGTAGCATTATACTCTACATGAGCCAAGTCACCCACACATGAAGAGCTACGGACGCTGGATGACGACGGCTGCGGGCCCGCTTTCCCACCCTGACCAACCGCCGATACTGGGGGTTTCCGAGTCCCTGCATCGTAATTCTCTTTCTTTTACCTGCCATGACGGCATCTAAGCCGTTATCCAGGGACTCTGCCGGCTAGTGGAGTAATACCGTTGCCCACCGTCACCACGTGGAGATGCCCTGGATGCAGGTAGAAGAATAAAAATCGACCGATGAATTTTCTCGGCGTTCAAAATGGCGCGAAAACATCTGCCATCTTGAATTTTGCAAATCCAACCTCAGATTCGTGATTAGCGACCCAAAAAATCCCCGTGTACCAAATTTGGTAAGGATCGGTTGAATTTTAATTTGAATTCGTTTTTGCATTCGAGAAGCACTATATCTGTCTGATTTATTGAGGTTAGAAAGAAAACAGAACCGTATGGCTCAATCCAACCGATGAATATTAGCTTAGCGTGTCCGAATACATATTAATACATCTTTGGATTCATGAAAAAGCTTGAATCAATTTTTCTTAATTTTTACTAATTTTTACCTATTTTTTTAAGTTAGAAAAAAATTGAGATGTGATGGCGATATTCTGACGTCAGATTCGTGATCAGCGGGCAAAAACACTACGGATCTGATATAACGCATCAAAAGTATACCCCACTTTTTTTTTGTGGGGCTGTGTTATCACTAATAACAGAAAAGATTTATAAAAACTTATGAGTTAAATAACTGCCACTTGTACACCGTTTGGCTTAAGACTCAAGGCAAATAAAACAAAATATATGATTATAAGCAAAGAATCTAATATTAAAGACGATGGTATTAGTCTGTGGCACAAAGATGCAGATAGTTGATAAATTGATGTACCCCGGTAGCAATATCATCGACCGCAAAAAAATCTAGATATATTTTTCGTGATTCTAAAACGTCAAGAAAAGTAAAAATCGCGGAGGTGATTTTTTTACGCTTACAGTACATCCCTTTAGTAAGGGAAGTAAAAACAATAATTTCAAAGGTAGGTAAGTTTCGACCAAGTGAACTGTTTGTATTTCTAAAACTTGTTCTATATTCAACTTAACATTTTTTTATGTCACTCTTTAGCCAAATCTCAATCCTTTCTATATACTGTTTCTGTTAAAATTGGAAACAAGAAAAAAGCACACTGAAATAGAAGCATATTATGATATATACGCAACCACCTTGCTAACCCCTAGCCCATTGCTTTCACCTCATATATCTTTTTCTATAAATAATTAGACGAAATTTTATAAAATACCAAAAACCAGGAAAAATTCTTATAATAATATTAAAACTATACAATATTTAATGATACCCACCCCTTTTACCCTCTTCCCCTGTTAGCATCAAAAATAAGGAAAAAATAACCGGTCAAGTGCAAGTTGAACTTGCGTAATTAGTGTTCCGTACGTTGATTGCTTTTAAAATAAAAAATGTTGTAACGGAAGTTTAAAATGATCAGTGACTTCACAAAACACACCCCAATTAAGTTTTCAACAAAGTTTATTTCCAATCTTTACTGAAAATTGATTGACCTTGACCTGTTTTTTTGATAATTTATTACAGGCAATGCACTCGGGATTTTTTTCAATATACACCCCGTGGAGAATATTCCAGAATTTTTTCAAAATTTTTTGAAAAGTACTTTTCGAGATAAGGCGGGTGGACAGCGATTTTTCGCGATTTTTTAAAAATAATACAAAGAAAAGTGCGCGCAAGTATTACATTATATATATATATTTTTTACACGTGTTTTCACAAGCTTTCATTTGACACCACACTCGATTACCTAGTAAAAAAATTTTTTTTTCACTTCCGATTTCACCCCCCAAAACTAACCCCTTAAGTCAAAATTTAACTTTCAAAACTACATGGCTCTGATGAGGCCATCAATTCCTATATTATTACCAAATTTCAACTTTCTATGACAAATAGTTTCGGAGGAAATCGGGTGTGACAGACGGACAAACAGACAGACAGACGGACAGACAGACACCGAAGAGATCTTATAAGTGTTCCTTACGGAACACTAATAATGTAATTTCCCGACTTCTCGACTCAAAGAACCGCGAAAAAGGTCCATCATTCAATAAATACGAAATCACCCTTCTAACTTTCTTCCCTACCATTTATATCTTACCTAATTATTTATAGTAAATAAATAATTATGCTTAAAATTTGTTCATATCGCACGCAAAAATCTGAAAACATTCCCCTAATATTATACATTATTGGCTACTCCATCTCTTTCACACCCTTCCCCCATTAAACTTGAAAGTACGTAAACGTAAAAATACTAGTAACTTAATTTTCAATTTCTTCGACTCCAAAAACGTCGAAAAAGACCTATAACACCATATATAAAAAGCAACCCTTTTTACCGCCTATCCAACCCCATTAACCCTTTACGTATTTTACTATAAATAATATGCTAAAAATTTGTTCCAAAAAACCTGTAAATATTTCAAAATGTTGTTTAAATTATACGATACTAAACAACCTCCTCTCCTTTCTGGCTTATAATTGAAAGCAATGAAAAAATAACCAAATTTTGGGATTTCTCGACTAATAAAAGTAGAAAAAATTACCATATTACTATTGAAACATATAAAATTTATCTACGCCCACTCCTTTGTCATCCCCTTGGTCTGAGGCGATATCGGTCTTCCCTTCGTCAGCTAATATGTATGCACCAAGTTTAAAATTAATTGAGAATTATCATACCAACAGATCGACAGACTTACAGATCGGCATACAGTAGGAAATAAGTGGAAAAAACCCTAAATTTCAAAACAGTTTTACAAGTATTATTGTTCATTTTTATTGTAGTTTAAATCCCAAAGTTTCTTACCTCGACAAGCTTATTTCCAATAGCGTTCACAGAAGAATAGAAACAGCCCCCAAAGTAGCCCGAACGAAAAATCACTACTTTACACACGATTTTTCCATGAAAGTGGAAGTATGCTGATAGCTTTTGTTTTCCCTGAGTTTTAAAGATTAGCTCCACTCGCCTCCAAGGAACCTCTCGTTTACTTAGATAGTAGGTACTATCAGGTTCTATTTTCCGCAAAGGATGCCACCGAATATCACAGAATTGGATTTCAGTTGATAGTCCAGTAAACAGGAGACAAAAAGTGGTCATTTCAAGAAAAAATATAGAATTTTTTTTTTCAACTGTTGTTTGCGTTCTTTGGGATGCTGAATCCGAATTTCAACTTTGCCACCTCGTAAATCTTGTGAGGTTTGAGAAAAATGGAAAAACGACTAAAAAAATGATATTTTTTCAAATTTTCGCATATAACTTTAAAACTACGTTCAATAAAAGTATTTCTATATAACTACACTAAATTCGCAACAAGTTCAAAATTATTTATTAACGTACATTTGTGACCAAAAAATAGAGCTCCGAGTGAGAAATGAGAGAGTTGCTCTTGGCTTGGCGCTATATCCGAAGTTTGCATTTTGCAAAACCGACAACATTTGCGAGGTGACAAAGTTGAAAGTCGGATTCAGCACCCCAGAAAACATATAAGGAAAGTTGTTGAAAAAAAAAACTTCTATATTTTTGTCCCGAAATGATCACTTTTTGTGCCATGTTTACTGGACTATCAACTGAAATCGCATTCGGTGATATTCGGTGGCTTTCTTTGCGGTAAATCGAACCTCAAAGTACCTACTATCTAAGCAAACAAGAAGTTCTTTAAAGGCGAGTGAAACTAGTGTTCGAAACTCAAGGAAAATAGAAACTATCACCATACCTCCATTTTCATAGAAGTAAAAAATCAGTAATATATACGGTAATGTACTCATGTTCGCTGCATGATTGTTTACTTTTGACGAGTTCCTTGAAGAATAAAAACCAATAAAAAATGTTATAAGCAATTTAGAGTTCATTATCTCCAAAGAACATTTCCATACAAAAATCGGGTGTAATTAATGATTTCTGGTTCCACCTATATAAAATGACTGGTTTTGAAATAGTATTCTAACTATATTTTCATATAAGTTCATCTTAGGGACACTAAAATAGTTCGATTAAGCACGAAAATACATTAAAAATTGCATTAATGTTGAAATTAGTCAGATAAACCACATTTTCTGGGTAATAACATTGAATAAATTGGCATAGCATCTAGGTAGTCTTATCGACTTGAAAATTGTTATATTCGATTCAGCATAAAAAAACACATTAAAACTGACACCACAAATACGTAATTGATATTACTGAAGTACTTTAGGAGGTTTTTTTTCCATTTTTCTGGTTTTCTGACCTACTGTGCGACAGACCGACAGATATGAGTGACTATGTTTTACGTGATCTAGGAACCCTGAAACGTAAAGAAAAGCAAAAATCTCGAAGTGTAATTTTTTCATCAACACAATACTTTTCTTTACCAAGGAAAATAAAAAAGCGTTCGCTTGCTGTCACTAATTGCTTTCGTCACTTTTATCGAAAAATAAGTATGGTGTCTAGACAGCGTCTTGCGTCTCATTGACTTTCATACACTTAGATAAATTGGCTTTTTGAAACATGTCTAGAAATAAAATTTATGAAGAAAATATTCCTAAAATGATTTTATTTTATGCTTACCGTATTCATCTTAAGCAAATTTAACTGAGAATATTTCACAAGTGTTGACACACGAGTGGGAGAAAGACATACGACGATGTTTTTTAAGTTATCTACCTCTATGTAAAGGAAAACTCGCAAAGCCTAATATACTTAGTCCAACGTTTCTTGAGTTGTTTTATCCCTTTAAAAAAATTCTATTATTTTCACCTCAATGAAACGATACTACAGTAGCCTTCAACTTACTTATAATCTGAGGACAATTTTTGACCTTCTAGTTCTTTTTTCTTATATTTGAACAAAAAGTAGTCGCAAGACACTAAATCAAAGCTATAGAGTGAATATTGCAAGACTTGTAAAATCTATAGTTGTTGTGCAACAGCAAGTGGCTTTTCATGTGTTCTCTAATGGCCTACTTTAGGTTTTAGATAGTCTTTCCGTAAACCTCTCCATTAAGGTATTTGTTACGAGAAGACAGAGGGAGCATTATGTTAGAGAAAGACGCAAAATAATTTGTGGCAACGTAGCTTCTCCCTTGCTGCCCGCCGCACGCAATCACGTATTATTTATTTTTATTTAATATCGATGTTTATTAGTTAATTAAAACGAGACTTTGGATTATTTATTAAAAGTAAATCAATTATTAAGTATTGATAACTAAATAAATGCGCGTGCGAGGCACACGTTTATCCTAGTATCTTATAAGAGAAAGTCCAATCAATTCAATGCATATATGTAATTCAAAATTTGAAAGAATGCCCGCGTCCGCGCGCCCGGTCTTCTTCAAGCTACGTTGCTAAAGCGAAAATTCACTTCATAAAATACATTAAAAAGTGATATTTATCTAATATTTTTGCAAAGTGCCTTCATATATTAACAAACGAAAGCAAAGTATTTTTTGTGACTTGTTACTTTTTAATGCACATACGACAACAAAAATTGTCAAAAACACATGCTTTTGATCGAAGTAAAAGTATGGATTCCTATCTTTTACGTGTTAAATAACTGGAACTTTTACAATTATGGCAATACGGCGTGGTAAACCATCTACACATTGAAGCAGTGAATGTATGATGCTAACATCTATTATTTCTCAATGTTTCAAGCAAAACAACTTTTAACAGTTACTCGTAAGAAATACCTTAGTTGTAGCGTAACAACATTATCTGAGTTAATTATTGTTGATGTCTCTCTACCACAGCCAATGGCATACCTACATATTGAAAAATTTTAGTAAAAGTAAAACATCACAGAAATGAGACTGTCGTGATTAGGAAATATTTGCTTTTTATTCACTCATGAAATTATTTAAATTAAACTGTTTTTCTTTTTACTTTTATTTTCTAGACACAGACAAATAAAAATTTTCTTATGCTTCATTAGAGACTTACTTTTGGAGGTAAAAACTAATCCTATTTATCCCTCAGTTATCTTTGCCATTTTTTATGGACATAGCACACGTTGTACAAGAAAATCTCTAACGCTTTACAGGAGCGACACGTTTGCCGAAAAAGCGATTCCCGTTGGTCCTGAATCGCTGTAAATTGTACTCGCTGGAAAACACAGCCCTGGGCAAATCATTCCAAAGGAATAAGATTCCCCATATAAAAGACTGTTTGAAAAAGTTGAAGGAATGATAAGCTTAAACTCATATGGATGTGATGTATTAGCGTAACGTGCATTTCTAGCATGCACCGCTTTGATAGTCCAGCCAGAATACGACCAAAACAGGCCAAAAACAGAAATCGTCGGATACTACTACTTCTTTTTAGAAAAAATACCCGTGCCGACGCGTACATTAAGGAAAAAATATTGCGACCTCTGAAAAATTGGGACAACACCTTCAAAAATGGGAATTGCCCGTTTTTGGGTTGCATATTTTTGCAATTTTAGCATAATTTTATGGAAGATAATTGATTCTAGATTAAAAAAAACGAAAAATTTTAGGGGCTACATGTCATTTAAACCTTCTGATCGGGAGAAATTGGCCGTTATCGTCATTTTTTGTTGTCATTTTTTGTAATTAAATAGGTGTACTTGCAAACTATAAGCTAATTTTTTTAGTTAACTCTGGAAATATGTTCCATGGAAATTACTTTAATTGATTCAAACATAATTTTAGCCATTTTTTACATATTAGATACATTTTTCACTCCTCATAATATTGATAAGTTTTGCCGATTCACGTTTTTTTCTTCTTACGAATTTTTTAAACAACTTTTTTTCAATATACTACTACCTTACCTAAAATATCAGAAAATGTTCCTTAGTCCCTAAACTTTCATTTGAAGAACTCATAACAAATCTAATTTTTTTTTTAATGCAAATTTACGATTTTTTTTTTTAAATATTTTTTCTTGATTTTTATATATTTGCAGTAACCAACGCTATTTTTAAAACACACACATATTTTTAATACACAGGTTACCATACATGTTGAGTGACTGTGGAAGTCATTTGGTCCATTTAGGCTGAGAAAACTGGCCAATTTAATTTCAATTTTATGCTTTTTTTGTTTCAAAGGACCACGCACAGTTTAAATGCAAATTGGGTTGCGATGAAATAGCCCCCAAATTTTGCACAGAGGTAGATCTTATGCTTCTGATCAAAAGTCTTAATAGGCACAACTCGCAAAAATGCTTCCGACCCCTGCTATTCACCGAATCAACCCCAATCGAACCCAAGCAAATCCAATCGATCATTTACTCGAACAATCGTAAAAAAACTATGTTCTTATGCTCAAAATAGGATAATAATCTTACCTAATAGGTAAAATTGGATACTCTTTCAGATTACGCTATTAGTTTTTTGCTACAACCCCTACAAACCTCGAAAACTGGGGTCATAATGGGATGAAATATTAAAATGCATCTATAAGATCTTATACATTTATCTGTAAGGCTTCTTTTATCAAAATAGAGGGCCATGGAGTTTTCGGGTGAGCCGAGTTCAATTTTTTAGACATTAAGAATATTATTTAGGCCTTACCGGCCCTCCAAAGGGTTGTAATATGGGTTGTGAAGGGGTTAAATAAAATTAATATATAAGCATTTTTTAATCAGACATGTATCCATGGGGTTTTCGGGTCCGCGAATTTGATTTTCCAGGTATTATGGCTTTTTCATCCTTCCGAAGGGGGTGTAAAAGGGGTCGTAACCGAGTAAAATGGGGTTTGACAATGGGGTTTTCGGATACGTTATATTTGACTTTTTGGGTATTGTTATTGCTCCGAAGGAGTGAAATCATACCATATCATATATCACATCATATCATACCATATGATATTATATTATATTATATTATATTATATTATTTTATATTACATTATATTATATTATATGATATTAAATTATATTATATACGAGGTGCGACAATATTTTTGAGCGAAATGTGGCAAGTCTGCAATCTTCATAGACACTCCATCTCTGACCTTGATCCTCACGCCACTGATAGTTCAACCGGCACATCCGTACAACCTCTCAATCTTGAGACACAAAAAAAATTAATATTCTCAGAGAAATTAGACAGACGTCATTTCACCAAAATTATTCAATTCAACATTAGAAGAGGTATTCAAGCATCTACAATGTCAAGACAAGGGTGTTAAAATAAACAGAAGCAGACTGAATAACTTAAGATTCGCTGATGATGTAGTCATCATATCCGAAAATACAGGTGATCTGCAGCATATATGACGAGAATTAGAACAGAAATCTAGTAAAGTTGGTCTAAAAACGAATCTAAACAAGACCAAAATCATGTGTAACAGAGACCCACGCATAATAATTAACAACTACCAAATTGAAAATGTCGAAAAATACATTTATCTGGGTCACCAAATACAACTGTAAAACTGGAAAGAGAAAACCAAACAGGTGAAATACATAGAAGGAGAAGGCTGGCATGGTCTGCATTCGGAAAATTATCATATATACTTAAAAATAAGAACATTGCCTGAAAGCTTAAATGGAAAGTATTCTATTAATGTGTTCTTCCAGTGCTTACATACGGATGTCAGACTTGGACTTGTACAAAGCAAACCCTAAAAAGAGTAGCAGTTACACAAAGAGCTATAGAGAGGAAAATGATTGGCACGTCTTTGAAAGACAGAAGGACCAATGAATGGATTAGACGAACAACAGGAATGACAGATGCTGTTGAAACAGTCACCACTTTAAAGTGGAATTATGCAGGACATATCGCGAGATGCACCGACTCAAGATGGAATAACATCATCCTTCATTGGAGACCGTATACCGGGAAGAGAAAAAGGCGACGTCCACCAACACACTGGACAAATGATTGCTAATGGCTGAACTGGATCAGAGAAGCGCAAAATAGAGCCCAATGGGATGGAATGAGGGAGGCCTATGTTCTCAAATGGACGGTTGATGTGGGGTATCAAGCTTTCTAATTCTCAGCTTTTGAGAAGCTCTCTTTGTTTTGTATGCAATATGTTCATGCCAAGAGATATTTGCCCCCAAATTAACAGCCAACAAATTAAGTGACAAAGATAGAGGAATGTCTCGGTAGAACTATATCGGGTTCCGCAACGTTAACTTTTTTAGAAAAAACTGCCGCCTGGGTTTTTGTAAGGTAAATTCTACTTAGTTACTGTCACCCCAAGATAAAATTTCTTCCAAACCTTTTTTAAGTTGAACGACTTCCAGCTGTCTGTGGATAGTCGCAAAAGTAGCCGATGTTCGAGGATTCAAAGTGAATAAAGAAATAAGCGTACTATCATCTGCAAAATTGGATTCCTGCGCATTTCCAGCAGATCGTTAATGTAAATGGGACATATCAGGGTTGATAGTGAATGTATTAGAAACCATACTAAAATGTCATTATTTCTGCCTGTCGAAGTATCAAAATATTACTTTGTCATATTGAGATTTTGTTACCTATATTAATGGGATTAGTAACATAAATTATATATTTATTCCGAAGAGAAAATACCATTTTCTTCCTGAATAATTACTGCGCCTCACTTTAGATATTAAATGTCATCCGCAGGAGGTAATGTTACACTGTCGGTGCAACTTGTGTAAAATGGTTTAAAATACGAAATATCTATGTTATGTGCTTTATAGTTAAACAAAACTAAGGTTTAGAAATATAATGTTATCACACACGCATCTTTTGAAATGTCTTAAAGTTAAGTTAAATCAAACGATAAGAACCTAATTTTTCATCTATAGATAAATTTATTTTCGCTACTAGGGCGATAGAGCCTATTTTTTAGTTAAATAATTGGTTAAAAACTAAAAGCAAAAAAGCTAGTCAGTAGTGGCCATCAATTCTACAATCTTTCTCTTTACTGGTGAGAAAAGTTATCCGAAAATTATTGCTAAAGGACTTTGCATGAGTTCTGCAATTAGCCACTTAATGTTCTAATGTATTTTTTGCGTGATTTGTGCAAAATTTAAGGTATATATAGAAAACGAGGGTTTTTCTGCAACATTATTCTCTTGGAAAACAACTTTTCATAATTAAAGTTCATTAGTCTATTGGTTTGCGTGATGAGAAACAAATAAAAAAAAAATATTGTCCAACTATAAAAAAGAAAAAATATTTTATAAATATTTTAAACTATTAGTATCAATTCATGTACCCTCTCATTTCCGGAGTATGGTTTTCTAATATTACAAAGATAAATTAAAATTTGCATGAAAAAATTAGCTTAAATGTGTTTTAAATTCCCGTAAATTTGTTTTAGATTTCAACAAATATTGTGATATACGTCTGTCAAGTAAGAACATGACCGCTCGTATTCTTAAAAAAAAATGTTTCGAGAACATTTTTTGCCATCAATGTATTCTTTTGTGTGTTAACAACGGCGCAATTACCTTAGTAAGTTATCCAATTGCCTCCTGCATCAACAATAGCCTGGCATCTTCGAGGCATAATGTCAACGAGATTTTCTGCATACTCTTGCGAGACAACTGAGTCAAAGAGTTTTTCTCTGAGCTTTCTCTTTACAAGGGACCAAACGTTTTCCCAGCAAAGGTTTCTTCAACGTGCTTCAGAATTTGACATCGTAAGCACGAACATATTGTCGAATGGTCTCATGAGAAACATTCTAATCCGATTTTCTTAATTTTGCTGCTCCTTAACGCAGCGTCAATTTCGGGTCCCGTGAAAACAAAGACACGATTCATTTTTCGACTTTTGGAGTGACTTGCCTACTGAGCCACGTTTCAGCAAATCGTCGACATTTTTCGTCTCGTTAAAACGATTTATCCACTTCTTCATAAACGATACTGACTTTTTAATATAGCGGCCGCGGAATTTGTCATTTTAGGCCCCTTTGGATGGGAACAAAGAAAGACTGCCTCGAACGCGCAAACAAGTGACTCATTTTGGATTTTACGTGATTTCGACGAAAGTTCGGAATCGAACGATACCTTTACTAAAATGCGTCATAGACAAAAGGTCTTACTACCGATTTTTTGTTGAATCGCCAGAATCGCATCTACAGAAAATGAATTATCGCGGACACACTCTTACTTGACAGACTGTATAATTTAAAACCCACTAGGTATTAAATCATATAAATTGATGGAAAGCAAATTGTAAGTTTCCTTTTCATTTAGGAAATGTTCTGAACAAACTCAACGTTTATGCTCTCAGCGCATGCATCCTTGAAATTTTTAGTTTATCTAAGTAAAAAAGGCAAAGTCCTATTGTTTAAATATACGTGATATAATTTTGTTATACCCTTACACCATTTGCCAAAAATTTCTGGAAATTACTTGACTACGTAATTTAACAAGAATTGAATCTGACCCTAACTTTTTATGAAGGATAATAACATGTGATGAGTCATGGAGTTTCACATATGACCCTGAAGCCTAAACGCCAATCTATGCACTGGAAAACTCCAGTGAAATTGTTCCCATTGATTAGGTGTCTGAAGGTCAAACTGTAAATCAAGTTTACTATAAACAGGTTTTGAATTCTCTTCGTGAACGTGTGGAAGGAAAAAATCTGAAATCAGTTTCAGATCTTCCACCAACACAACGTATCAGCGCATAATATTCTTTCAGTCGAGGAGTTTCTGGCGAAACATGGAATCTCCGTGTTGATGCATACACCTTCCTCACTTGAGCTTGCTCCATGTGACTTTTTTTGTTTCCCGAAGTGAAGAGTGTGTCAAAAGGAACCCGTGTTGAGTCTGTCGATGTAATGAAAAAAAAAGCGACGGAGGTCATGATAAACTTGTCAAAAGACGACTTGCAGTACTACTTCCAAAAATGGAAAATTCAAATGAAGCGGTGTAGGGATCGAGAAGGAGATTAGGGTTTTAATGTCAAAATTCAAAAATAAAAAATTTTATACATTCAATCCGGTTATTTTCTAGCCACTTCTCGTATGTATATATATATATATATATATATATATATATATATATATATATATATATATATATATATATATGGGTCATTTTTTCGACAACCGGACACCCTCATTAGTCCACAAATTCACTTAATTTATGAGAACACAATCTGGCCCAGATTAAAACTGAAAAGCGAATCTGAAAATGAATTTCAAAAAATTTCAAAAAAACTAAAGTAAAAGTGTGATTTCTTAATTTAACCAAAGTTTTCTCCAATAATCTTATTCTACCTCAAAAAACCCACAACTTTTGTAGGAAAAGCTTTTTTATGACCTAAATTTTGGAAGATATTTATCACAGCGTGTTTGCCATATTTTAGATATTCAACAATTTTTTACTCAAAAACTAAAACTTTTAGAGAAATTAGTTAGGAGACAAAAATACTTGTTTTTTTTTATCTGTAAAAGGGTTTTGACCTATATTTTCTTTATTTTTTACGAGTTTTTCATTCTAAAACAACTTGCCGGTGTAAGAACCTTATTTTTAGTACAAACAATTTCTTTCTTGTACGTTTTCGATATAAAATTTCCCGTAGAACACGATCCCATTATGAGATTTTCAAAATTTTGAAACAGGTTATCATTAAACTCAAAATAAGTACATTTTATATTGAAAACATATTGAAAAAATGTAAGAAGTATAGGTCAAAATAACGGATTGTTAAAAAGTACTTCAAAAATTCTGAAAAAATTTTTGGTGATTCTAAGAATAAGAACAATTATTTTTTGTCTTTTACATAATTTCTCTAAAAGTTTTACTTCGAGTAAGTAAGTTATTTGGAAATTACATTTTTACTTTAGTTTTTCTGATTTGGGTCGGTATTGAGACCAAATTAGCACAATTTCTTAATATGACACTCAAAATTCAAAACTACGGGTACCGTGTGTTAGCTTAAAGTCACTTAATGGACAGTCTTGGTGATGCATGTCGAGACTGGCTCTGAGGGCTCCGGTTTTGTTTGCTGGAGGGCTCCTCCTATATATATATATATATATATATATATATATATATATATATATATATATATATATATATATATATATATATATATATATATATATATATATATATATATATATATATATATATATATATATATATATATATATATATATATATATATATATATATATATTATATATATATATATATATATATATATATATATATATATATATATATATATATATATATATATATATGTATCTATAATATATATAAAATGCAACGTCTCTCTGTCTGTCTCTCTGCCCGTTAGTGCGCTTATCGCTGGAGAACCACTTATCCGATTTAAGTACTTTTTTTTAAAAAAAACATGCATATGTTCTCTGGCCAGGTTATAGGCTATATTTTATTACGATAGGTAGCATAAGGAATGAGTAGTAACGATAATAGTGAATAAAGTCGGAAAAAAGTTTGCCGCTAGCGCGTTCCTAAAATGCAACATCCCTCTGTCTGTCTGTCTATCCGTTAGTGCGCTTATCACTGGAGAATCACTTATCCGATTTACGTACTTTTTTTTTTAAAACATACATATGTTCTCTGGCCAGGTTATCTACCTATAATATATATAAAATTCAACGTTTCTCTGTTTGTCCGTGCTTTTTTTTTTAAAACATACATATGTTCTCTGGCCAGGTTATAGGATATATTTTATTGCGTTAGGTAACATAAAGAATAAGCAGTGACGATAATAGTGAATCAAGTCGGAAAAAAGGTTACCGTTAGCGCGTTCTCTTGCAATACACGGCCTAAACCATTAAATATGGAACCATATCATGTTGCAAAGAATATAATATATATAAAATGCAACGTCTCTCTGTCTGTCTGTCTGTCCGTTAGTGCGCTTATCACTTGAGAACCACTCATCCGATTTACGTGTTTTTATAAATTTATACAAATGTTCTATATGCTTCGATATAAGCTTAAATAATGGGAGATAAGGTGAGATAATGCGAGATAAGTATAAATAATGGGAGATAAGGAGAAATATTGGGAGATAAGCAGAGATAAGTCTAGATAATGGGAGTTATGGTGAGATAATGGGAGATAAGGAGAAATAATGGGAGATAAGGAAAAATATTACGAGATAAGTCGAGATAAGCCTAGATAATGGGAGATAAGGGGAAATAATGGGAGATGAGCAGAGATAAGCCTAGATAATAGAACTTATGTAGAGATAGTGGGAGATAAGGAGAAATAATGGGAGATAAGGGGAAATAATGGCAGATATTTTTTTTACGTTAGATAACATAAGGAAGAGTAGTGAATCAAGTCCACGCGAGCGGAGCCGCGGGCACTGCTAGTATTTATATATATTATTCTATTTCATTTTTGATTATATTACAAAAAAAAGGTAAAAACAAAAAAAATTAAGTTGTCATTTGCCAGCCTAAAAATTCAAAATTTTTTAAAAAGCTTTGGAGCATGTTTCTAGTAATAGAAAATACTATCTTTTCCGGGGTGTTTCACTAATATATAAATATAGACTTTAATTTTATTAATAAATACTATTTTAATTTGATTGTTTAAAAAGAGTCCATTGTCATTGTTATTACAAAATTTATTGCTATTTTAATAATTACATACAATTACTCAACCTATAAAAAAGTTTACATAAACTTTAGGCTAGCAAATAACAGGTTTATATTAGGCTTCAATATTGTGTCATAACATTTTAACGACAAGATTTATGTATATCAAATTGATTTACGGGCCAGTGAACACGTTTAGAATTACAGTTTGAATTATACTTAGGTGCCCTATTTTAATAGCATTTCTGTTAAATTCACCTTATGTCATTTTCTGTGCAGCCTCGAAAACAGTATCATTAGTTTTGTTCTTAGTACAGCATGCCATTGCATAATTCAATTACGTCGAAGATTTCACTTCAATTTCTAATTTAATTCTACGGTAATGTCTTTTGAGAATAGTTAAGCGCATTTAAAATATATTTGGAGTTAAAGTAGTAACCGAGAAATGATAGGTGAAGGTTATCTTTTGAACATTAATTATATTTCTAAAATTTTAGAAAACTATCTCGCATGTCACCTGCTTGATCTAACTACCTCATCTATCATGTCGTATCACTCATACTAAACCTTATTATCGGCATTTATGAAAATTATTAATATTTCCGTTAGAGAACTTTACAGACGACGATTAGATCAAAAATTAAATGAATTTAACTACGACAACCTCCAACAGATGTATGACCACATAAAAGAATACATCAAACAGGCGGCCCTAGAAGACAACGAGAATAAGAAACATAAAATTAGAATCTGTGAAAAAACCAAAGTATCTATAAAGGAGAAAAAAAGACTATACGAAAAATGGCTGAATACAAAATCAGAAGAAGATCTACAGAAATATAAAGAGAAAAATGCAGAAACGAGGAGGATGATAAACAAAGAAAAGAACGAGAGATGGGAAAAAAATGGTGCGAACATGTAGAACAGTATATAGGAGGAACTAGAAGCACAGAGTCATGGAGAATAATTAAAGCATTAAGGACCAACAATAGAGGGAAGATGTATATAGAGTATATCCCAGAAAGCGAGTGGGAAGAATATTATAAGAAGCTGCTAACAGAAGACAGACAAGAATTCCAGTAAGAGAACCCTGATGAAGAACAGAATAAGGAAAAAAAAAAGAGATAGAACTATGAAGAAGTAAAGAAGACAATAAAAACACTCAAAAATAATAAATCTGCAGGGCCTGGGGGTATGGTAAATGAAATGATTAAGTACGGGTCTAATAAATTACATCGAATGCTGAGAAACATGTTCCACAGAGCGATAAATGGAGAAAAAATAGCAGAGCAATGGTCAAAAGCCTATATAGTATCTATATTTAAAAAGGGAGACCGCAGAAAATGCACAAACTATAGAGGCCTAAGCATAATATCGAGTATGGGACGTTTGTATGCAAAAATTATTAAAAATATCATAGAGGAAAATATAAAAGGAAAAATTGGAGAAGACCAAGCAGGCTTTACGGCCGAAAAATCAGGTATAGATCACATATACACTATAAAACAAACAATGGAAAAAAAAAAAACTGGCAAAGAATAGAGAAGTTCATTTAGCCTCCATAGACATAAGAAAGGCCTATGACTCAGTACCAAGTCAAAGATTATGGAACGCAATGAAATAAATAGGCACTGACAAAGAACTAATATACGCAGTAAAAGTTCTCTACGAAAACAACACAGTGAACATAAAAATAGGACATAAAATAGGGAAGAGACTCCAAACATCAAAAGGCCTATTAAAAGGATGCTCTACATCCCCCACACTATTCAAAATATACCTCGAACAAACATTAAAAAAATGGAAGCAAAAATGTAGTGGAATGGGAGTCCCAATACGAGAAGATTACTTATATACTCTAAGTTTCGCAGACGACCAAGTAATCATAGCGCAAGATGAGGAACATCTCAGTTGTATGGTAAGAAAGCTGAAAGAAGAATACACTAAAGCAGGATTAGCAATAAATTTTGATAAAACGGAATATCTAACAACAAAGGAGGGAAACGTGAAGAATCTAGAAGTCGGTAACGAAACAATAATCAAAGGAACCGATAGATTTAAATATTTAGGAACCATAAAACCATCAAAAAAACGCAACATCAGAAGAAGAGTTTAAAGCTAGATTAGGACAAACGCGGACATGCATAAGACAATTAAATTCGATCCTGTGGGACAAGCACATTACAAAGAGAAACAAAACACGCATATACAAATCAGTAATACAAAGCATAATGACATACGGGTCAGAAACATGGACGATCAACAAAAGAAATAAATCTAAAATTAACGTAGTAGAGATGGAGTATTGGAGAAGATGTTGTAGAGTGACACGTATGGAGAGAATAACAAATGAAGAAATAAGAAGCAGAATGAACATTAAAGAGAACGCAATAAACACCATTAAAGAAAAACAATTAAAATGGTATCGACACATAAGACGGAGTGAAGATAATAGGTGGATAAAGAAAATAACGGAGTGGCGCCCTATAGGGAGAAGGAAAAGAGGAAGACCCAGACGATCGTGGAGAGACGATGTGGACAAGGCTATGGAGGACAGGGGTCTAACAGATGGAGACTGGGAAGATAGAAATGGATGGAATCAAAGGCTGAGAGAAGGAAGACAGCGTTAGCTGCAGAAAATCCTTGATATATATATATATATATATATATATATATATATATATATATATATATATATATATATATATATATATATATATATATATATATATATATATATATATATATATATATATATATATATATATATATATTAATATTTCCTTTTTATATGGAAATTGTGACAAAAACAACCGTCACAAAGACCCCCACTTACCCTAGATCCTCACTAATCCCACCTCACCTTATGGTATTGTCTGTTTCGAGATGGTGTTGATGCTTTTGTTGGCGGCCACTTTACGAGGCGTCTCTTTAAATACTTTTTTCTACCAAGTTGGGTTGCAGATAATTATGATAGAGACATCCGTTAACATCCAGTATTTCTTGTTCCTGAACTTAACACAAGATAAGAACTGGAAATACAAGTAATATAACTTAGCAAGGTAGAAAACACGATTTTCTCAGGCAAAATGATCCTTTAACATATTAGAACAACTCTGTTGAGTTTAATTATCTGCTATTATCATTAACAAGATAGTGGTAATAAAGAGGCCAATTAGAACAATGTATTGGGCAGTTATGAAGAAAATTAGGAGTGTTACATCCCGAAATTAATTTTAATGGTAGTTAGCTGATAGAAAATAATGGATGTCGAATGGCCTAAATTACTACGCAAAATTTCTCTTTACCTTAATTAGTTTAACGAGTCAAAAAATATAGTTTTCTATTTGCAGAGAGTACATTTTTGTACCCAGAATGCCTAAATTTTCATTTATTCTAGAAGGAGATGACACTCTTAAAAAATTTTAAGAAACCTAGTGAGCACTCTACCGCAATAAAAATACAGGAACAGCAACAGAACAACTAACAACGATACTGCTTGACCTGCACCTAACTGAGAAAACCACTAGAAAGAAACGCGTCCTGGATTGGCACTTGATTATCAAGCGCATTCAGGGAGTCCTTTATTTGAGGTTACCGATAATCGTCATCCTCTGGGCTACTGTTTCTTTCCATATTATTAACTAGCGGAGGCTAAACACTTTTTTTAGTGTTCTACTGGTTGTTTAGCGCATACCACGCCCTCTGGTGAAATAGTAAGTACAACTCTCTTTAAATTCGCAAAAACGCAAAAGTAGAAGTATGATCGGTTTCTCTGTTGAGAAGGCCGTAATCCCGTTGTGTTACCTTATCACATGATATTAACTTATCATCTGCTAGCAAGGGGACTCTAGATTTGTTAGTAAAATTTTCTGCTGTATTGTCTTCATTGGTGTAGTACGACCTATTTGAATATTAGATAACAATACAGCTGTATTATTACTGCACAACGCTCGAGATAGCCTGGCATACATCTAACTAGTGAAACCCAATAGTTCGGAATGCGTCCGGGATAGGCCCCTCACTCAGGGAAGGCATTTTTAACACCCTCGTACTTTTGTAATATTATGGAAAAGGGTCACCGATAATCGGCTTGGGCTAAGCCTCTCAGTATCTTCAGTCCTCTAAATAGCTTTTTGTTAAAAAATGATTCAAAACAAAGAAAAGAGAAATGGCTTGTTGAAGGATTTGTTGGGTTATAAATATATTTATACACTTTCCGACACTAAAGTGCACTTGAGCGCCCGGTTTTGTAGACATGACATAAATTGCATCATGTTTCGGAAAAATAATAGGAAAGACTTATTGAAGGTTTGAAAACTATTTTATAGCTGGTAAATTTTATACTCCAGATTAAAGAATTTAAAAGATACTTTACTTTTGTTTTTTTAAATTAAATGTTTTATCTATATATATAGATAGGACAGAAACAGGGCACTGGCAACAAACAATCCTAAGTTTAACTACTGGGAAACGCCCTTATAAGGAGAAGAGATGAGCAATCAAAGATTGGTGGTAGCTAACGTTTCATCAATCTCATGTGGCATTATCGATGCGTACTGATCGGATGTTGAGTATCAATTGAGAGGTTAAGCGTTATGACTGCTACTGATTTACTGTCGAAATTGGAGGTTCTACTGCTATTACATATTTCTATACAGCTGGGAGGTTGAGAGCATTTTTTCTTGTGTTTAAGATGCCATTTTTCTCAACTTCATTGGCTTCTCGAAAGATTTTTTGTTTGGTAGTGTTGTAAGATGGTTATTCATTCGCAACTAATAAAATCGATTTTTTCTCCTATTGCTAGCTGATGTTGGAAGAGAAGAAGGTAGTTTGTATGTTGCAGATGCTAAGTTTGTATTCTTCGATCCCTGTTCTCCTACCTAGACCTCAATGCCATTGCCGAATGGATTGCTGAGTACGCCTTGGTTTTCTTGCGTTATTTTGTCCTTTAAATTTCTAAGAGATGATCTTAATCATCAGTCAACGAAAATTAGTCAATTTTAAACGAATACTTTACAAATTTAGAATTACCAAAAAGTAAGCAAAGTAAAAATATAGATCAAATAACGATCAAGTGTTGACTTTAGGCTCCCCAATTCATTTTTTAGATGTCTCATCAACGCATTTGGGTTTTCTTTGAAAAAATCATTCACTTTTTAAATATTAATAATTTTTGGATGGCCCGTATTTATTGCTTCTCGGTAACCAAGTGAAACACAATAGTCAATAGCAGCGATTTGTTTAAAACTATTTACCGAGCTTTCGTCAAAACCCACTGTTACTACTATAATTGGGCATCTAATTAAGCAAATTCATAGCACAGGCGACACATCTCTGATAAAGGTGGCCCCCTACAGCAAAAAAAGGATACAGTCTGTCAAGTAACGTATTCTTTGGTGTGCTAACAACTGCACAATTAACTTAGTAAGTTGTCCAATCGCCTCCTGCATTAATAATCGCCTGACATCTTCGAGGCATGCTATGGATGAGATTTTCGGCATACTCCAAATTTTTCGAATCTCGCGAGACAACTGAGTTAAAGTCCTCAGAGTCTTTCCTCTGAGCTTTCTCTTTACAAGGGACCAAACTTTTTCAATAGGATTGGCGTCCGACGATTGTGAGAGCTACTCCAGTATCTTATCGTGGGCCAAAGCGAGCCGGTTCGCGACGTGATTTTCGCCCGGCAAAGGTTTCTTCAAAGTGCTTCGGAATTTGACATTATGAGCACGAAGATGTTATCGAATGGTCTCATGGGACACATTCAAACCTCATTTTCTTAATTTTGCCGCTCCTTGATGCAGCATCAATTTAAGGTCCCGTGAAAATAAAGACACGATTCGTTTTGATTTTCGGAGTGATTTTGCCTACCGAGCCACATTTTGGCAAGTCGTCGACATTTTCCTTCTCGTTAAAATGATTTACCCATTGCTTCACAAACTATACCGACTTTCTAATATATTTACCGTCCTCAGAATGTGTTATTTTGGGCTCCTTTGGATGGGAACAAAGAAAGACTGCCTCGAACCAACGCGCAAACAAGTGACTCATTGTGGATTTTATGTGATTTCGACAAAAGTTCGGAATCGACTGATACTTTTACTATAATGCGTCATACAAAAAGGTTCCCTTTTTACCGATTTTTTGTTGAATAGCTAGAATCGCATCTACCAAGAAGTAATTACCTCGGACATGTCTTACTTGACACACTGTGCCATTGTTTTCGTTAGACTTGTTTTTGAACAGAAGGTGTAAAGGTGGATGTTTTGCTAAGTAATACTGAGTTCATTTGTATCTGTTTTATCATTTTTTACATTTCATTTTTTTTGGATATCAATTTTTCCAAGATTTTTGTTATTTCTATGAAGCGTTTCGTTTTTTTTCTTCAATACAGGTACAATTGGGTTTCTGAATAAAAAATATTTTTCGTACTTTATTTTAAAACTTTATCATAAATAATATTGAAAATCGATGTGAAAAACTTTTTTGCAATTAATTATAAATAAATTAAAATTTATAAAATTAAAAAAAAATCACGTGACTACGAAAGCTCCATGATTGACTGCCATGTTTGTGGCGTCATTATGTTAAAGTATTTCAGGTTCTATCTGTGTATATACTGTCAAAATTATTGAAGTTTAATGCAAAAAAAATTATTGTTGATTATATTAAAATACTTACATCAAAATGACCTTCACAATAGAGAACATTTGATGTTGTTTTAGGATTAATACGTCTTGCTGCTTGGAACCATTGATTGCGACGTTTAACATCTTGTCACATCTTTAAAAACATTTTTTCGGGTGTTGTTTTTGTAGTATTCGTACAAAATGATATGAAACAGACACAACTTTTCAGATTATACATTTTCAATAAACTGATCAATACACTGATGATAATAGCAAGAATAAATTGATTGAAAACTAAAACACTCGTATCAGCTGTCTGTGATGTTGAGGAGAATAAACACTGTGACGTCACACGGTTTTTTCGGTAACTGTCGGCGCGTCATCGGTACTAGGTTTAAAAATTTATTTTCAATTCGATATAACTTTTTAATTATAACGAAAAAAAAACAGAAATAGTTTTGTTATAAAACTTATATATGATTTATGACATTTTTTTTTCGAAACTATAATGTAATTGTACAAAGCTGTTTTTTTTTTGTGAGACATTTGTATACGAGTATTCTTATTTGTTGTTGTTTGTTTACATAATTTAAATCTCTAAATGTCTAGTCTGTAAATGAGAATAATATTGGCGGTTCGAAGCAAATCTAGACTGACATCTAATAATGGATAATTACTCTGATTGATGCAATCTCAGCTCAATAGGGTATTAACGAAGATTTCAGTGTTTTGATTAATGCAAATAAAATCTGTAACTGGCTTATTGCCAATATAGAAACTGAAAATTGAGAACTTTTGCAATGTATTTTTTAAGGTTTGTATCAAATTGATAGTTATAAATGTACAGGGTGAGTCAACGATAAAGTAAAGTTCATTGTCTCATTTGTTTCGGGAATGACAAAAAAATGGTGAGTGCAATAGTTTTAGGGAAAGTTAAGGTGCACAGTTTAAAATTATTTTTGAGTATACAGGGCACTTCAAGAAAGTGTGGCGATATAACATATCTTTTTTTAAATGGAACATCCTATTTTCTAATTTATTTTTAAATTCTGCGTCACATTTTATAACAAATGTTATATACCTAAACCTATAGTTTTTCTAATATTTCATTTTTTAAAAAAAAATACTAGTTTTCAGTTTTGTAAAAAATTGCCAGTAGCGCCATTGTTTCTGAAGGTGGAATACTCGTAATTGGTACGAGAGTTCTATAGAGGTGAAAAAAAAAGATATATGTAAATAAATATGAGTTAGATGTTACAGAGTGTTCAAAATAAATTTATACATTTCGACTATTTTAAATTGAAAAATCTCAAATTTTTTAAATGGCACACCCTGTATATTATTATTTTTTCTGATTGATTTTACAAAACCCTCCAACTTTTATTAAATATGTCATATACCTATTTCTAACAGTTTTCGAGTTATTTTGAATTTTTCAGTTTTCACCCTTGTTTTTAATACACTTAAGCTATTGTGAAAACATAAACAAATAGTTAATAATAATTTTAATATAGTTTAACTTATCTAATGATTAATTATTATGACGTAATAAATGTTCAAAAATATGCTCGACTACTTGAATACACATGTTTATTGTCCTGCAGTCGTATCCTATTTTCCATACTACTGGTGTTGTAGGGGGCTACTGACTGAATAAATCCATCCCTACCGATCCATTTTTGTGGGTAACGATCTTTTAAAAATTCCCGAACTTCCCGGTGTTAATGAGCAGGAGCTCCGTCTTGTTGAATCCACATTTGTTCCCTTTCAAAATTATCAACTTCTTCAAGAAGCTGGGGTAATTCGTTTTGCAAAAAATTTAGATATCTAGGCCCGTTAAGCGATTCGCGGAAAAAATATGGACCAATAATTCGAAAATTTAATATTCCATACCATTCATTAAGCGACCAGTGGTTTTGGTTTTGAATTTCCCGGGCCCAAAATGGATTAACTGTTGAATAATAATGCATGTTATGGCTGTTAACCGCTCCATTACTGTGAAAAGCAGCTTCATCGGAAAACATTATTTTGGATAAAAAATTTGGGTCGGCCTCTAGTGCTCCATTCATGGTGGTACAAAAGTTTACTCGTCGTTTAAAATCACGATGATCATGATACTTGTATTTTCTCGTGGTGCGATTAGCCGTAGATTGAGATGTGTCAATTTTTTCCCGCCTCGCCCAGTACATAAACCATATTAATTAATTCATTTTTAGGAAAATCCATAACTATTAGAAATAGGTACATGACATACTTAATAAAAGTTGGAGGGTTTTGTGAAATCTATCAGAAAAAATAATAATATACAGGGTGTGCCATTTAAAAAATTTGAGATTTTTCAATTCAAAATAGTCGAAATGCATAAATTTATTTTGAACACCCTGCAGCATCTAACTCAAATTTCTTTACATATATCTTTTTTTTCATCTCTATAGAACGCTCGTACCAATTATGAGTATTCTACCTTCAGAAACAATGACGCTACTGGCAATTTTTTACAAAACTGAAAACTAGTATTTAAAAAAAAAAAATGAAATATTAGAAAAACTACTAGGTTTAGGTATATAACATTATTAATAAAAAAGTTACGAAATTTAACGCAGAATTTAAAAATAAATTATAAAATAGGTATGTTCCATTTAAAAAAATATATTTTATATCGACCACACTTTTTTGAAGTACCCTGTATACTCAAAAATAATTTTAAACTGTGCACCTTAACATTCCCTAAAACTATTGTATTTAACATTTTTTCGTCATTCCCGAAACAAATGAGATAATGAACTTTATCGTTTTCTCACCCTGTTTTTTGTGAAAAAATTTCAAACGTTGAAAAAATTACATAAAGTTTTTCCTATAAAGTTCTTCACGATTCTGGACTTAAACTAAACCGTACACTGTAAAAAATTTATTTGTAATACATTTGCATTAACTCGACAATACGCTGAGAATATTTACTTTTCATTTATCGATGGTACTTAGATGGCGTGAAAAGTCCCGAGACTTTTCGAGAGATGAAAGCAAAAACAAAAAAACACATGATTTTCAATTAGTGTCAACTCTCAGGAGATTCGTGTAAAATTTTCATGACATTTTGTCTTTTAACTTGCGAGTTGCAGCTGTTTGAGTGAAGCTACGTTTGATTTTTACAAAACGATGGAATAAAAAGAATTTTGTGTGTTGGCCAAATATTGATTTTTAGTGAGAAAAAATACAGCCAGAACCCAAGAATGGCTTGAGAAGTGTTATCGCACATTTGCTCCATCGAAAGCAACTATATATCGTTTTAGTGAACTTAAATGCGGCCGTACAGGTACCAATGATACACAACGTTTCAGACGTCCAAATGAAGCAATCACTCCAAAAAACACAAGAAATCCACCATATTGTTCTGAATGATTGCAAAGTGAAATCACAGTAAATCCAATACAGTAGAGTAACTATCAGGTCTCAGTTTTCAAGAGGTCACGTGGCAGTCCGCCATGTTAAAAAGAGAACCAGCGGGAGATTTTAAATAGAAATAATGTTTCTGTGTAACGTTTTCTCATCCAAAATCATAGATATTATATAAATGTTTAAACATTTTTAATTTAATAAAATGTCAAGTTAATGCAGCATGAGTATTATAAAAAAAATCGGTCAAGTGCAAGTTGAACTTGCACCATTAGTGTTCCTACGTCGATTGCGTCTGAAATAAAAATTTTTGTTACGAAGATACAAAATGATCAGTGACTTCACAAAACACACCCTAAATGTTTTTTCAACAAAGTTTGTTTCCAATCTTTACTGAAAACCGATGACCTTGAAATTTTTGTTTTTTTTATATATCAGATAAATTATTAAAGATAATACACTCGTGATAATTTTTGTTCAATCTACACCCCGTGGAGAATATTCCAGAATTTTTTAAAAATTTTTGGGTCAGTACTTTTCGAGATAGAGGGGAGACAACGATTTGTCGCGATTTTTTTAAAATAATACAAAGAAAAGTGTGCGTATGGAAGACATTATATATATTTTTGAACTCGTGTTTTTACAAGCTTTCATTTGACACCCCGTCGATGACCTAGTAAATTTTTTTTTTTCACATCCGATTTTATCCACCAAAACTAAACCCTCAACCTCAAGTCAAAATTTAACTTTCAAAACTACGCGGCTCTGATGAGACCATTAATTTCTATATTAGTACCAAATTTCAAGTTTCTACGTCAATTAATTTTGGGAGAAAATCGGGTATGACAGACGGGAACGAACAGACAGACAGACAGACAGACAGACAGACACCGAAGTGATCTTATAAGTGTTCCGTACGAAACACTTAGAAGAATGGATCTTTGTTAGAAAAGAAATGAATACAAGTGAAAAACTTGATTGATGATTGATATTCTTTAATTAACTCACTCCCAGCGTATTTTTTGAAGTATTTTTACAATTGTTAACGACACAATCATGAATTTATAAAATATTCGATTCTTTTCATTTCCAAACGTTTTTAATTCTCTTTTTGTAAAAACTCGTTCTTCTTTCTGTCTTTAAATTCATATAGACTGCAGTTACATCAAAAAACCATCGACAATACATTTTAAAAGACACATTCCGAGATCAGATGTAAACAGTGCCATTTTGTCGACGCACGCGCCGTCAAAATCTCGTCACCAACTTCGAGCTCACTTTCGCTACTGTATTGGGTTTACTGTAATGAAAGTGAGGGCGCTAGCGTGAAGATGTCAGTAGAACGCTTGAGGCATATTTTGCTTGAATATTTCCGTATGAAAAAGCTATATGTCCGATGGGTGCCACTCTCCGATTGATACAAAATATCAACGTGTCGAATATTCAGAACGCTATTTGGTACCGTCTCGACGTAATCCAAAGGAATTTCTGCGCCGATTCTTAACAATGGACGAAACATGGATCCCCCACTATATGCCTGAGTCCAAAAGGCAGTCCGCGGAGTGGCTGAAACTGTATGAAAGCCGACCGAAGCATCTAAAAATAAAAACAGCTGAAAAGGTTTTGACAAGTATTTTTTCCGATGCGTATGGGATAATACTGATCGACTATCTTGAGAAGAGCGTTGGTTTATTGGACCGTTTGAATGGTGAAATCAAAAAAAGAAAATCGTTTTTAGCGAAGAAAAAAAAATCGTTTCACCAAGATAATGCACCAGCTTACAACTCCATAAAATCGAGGGTCAAATTGGACCAACACATTTTTTGCTTCTACTTCTTCTATTTATGCAAAACTTTTTTTACTTTTAAGTTTTTGAAACGCTCTTTGTAACTTTCTTTTTATCGAAACTTCGTCGTTTATTATTATCTCTGGAATTTTTATTCTATTATCTTTCTCTTCTTTTTTGTAAAGTTTCGTCAAATATTTTACTTATTGAGGATATTATAATAAAAAATCTTCAATTCATTTCTCCCTCTTCCTCCAACAGGTGATTGGTTCCAGCCATTCGTCGTTATGACTGGTTATTGTTGCTGAACAATAGCACAGTGTTTTGGGTAGTATATTCGGAATAAAACTGTATGAATAACATAATCAATTTTAAGGCTAGAATGGACAGCAGTGAGATTTATATCAACGTATTCTTCTACCCTTCAAAAAATGTGGTTTTTGTAAAGTAAAAAATATTTATTAAAGTTTCTTTTTTAGAATAGAGTTGAGCTTTAAAATAGAAAATTACAATTCTTTGTAGTCTTACGATAAATACTTCCATGTTTATGCCTTGAGTCGAAATTTTCCTACATTTTGCATTATCTAGAACATTTGCCTTACTCACTACATTGCAGAATTGTCGCCCTGATTAAGTAGTAAAATTGTATTTAAAATACGACTCATCAGTCCTTATTAAGCACTTGTTTGATGCGTTTATAGCAAAAATTTCTTATTTCGCAATACTTCGTGCCTAATGTATTCAACACATTCTTAAGGAAGTGTGAAAGTCAAGTAGATCGCACTCAGTTTGGCTTCACAAATGGAATGGGAACACGTGATACCTTATTTTCCCTTAACGTATTAACCCAAAGGTGCAGAGACATGAACGTTGATGTATACGCGTGCTTTACGACTACCACAAAGCAATCGACTGTGTGCCACAGAACAAAATGACTGACATACTTAAAGCTACCGGCATCGACAAGGAGAACATCCAAATAATAACAAAGTTATATTGGTATCAAACAGCTCAAGTACAGATAGAACAAACAACATCGGATGATATCTATATAAGAAAAGGTGTACGGCAAGGGTGTGTTCTTCCACCATTACTCTTTAATCTCTACTCGGAAACGATATTCAAGGAAGCCCTACATTTCACAAATCAACCCAATGTAGTGTTGTCAATAGCTTCCGCGGATTTTCCAACACAATACATTGAAAAGAGTAGTCAATTATTAAAAAACAGATTGAATGGATACAAATATACAAAAAATGCATCCACAACACTAAACAAACATAAAACAGACCAAAAACGGGACTTAAGTTATAATGATACAAAAATTATAAATAAAAATAGAAAGATAGAAGTTATTTATAAAAGTAATGGTTGAAATTAAAAAAGAAAACATGCTGTAAACAACAGAACTGACATAATAAGAATTAGTCATATATAAGCAAATTTAATTAAATAATTACCAACTAAACAGAGTTATCCTCTTAAAGTAAATAAGTACAATTATTCTCTTAGCATCAATACTCTTCATAAGAAACAAATAAACAAAATACTACAGGTAAGAAATCCTCCAGACATAGGCCGCTCCCTGATTTGCCGGTGTGGTATCGTTTTTTCTCGCTGTGCCTGACTTGCGCGGAATGCGCGGAGCAAATCAGATGGGTTGCATTGAAATATAGGCGTTCGGCCTGTTTTCGTTACTGAATCGGTACTAAGCACATCGAGAAAAACGATACCGTACCGACAAATCAGGGAGCGGCCATAAAATAAAATATATACTGGACGACTTTTGCATTATCAAGGTGCGTATTATTTTTTAAAACATTTAGTTTTAAT
This sequence comes from Pachyrhynchus sulphureomaculatus, assembly GCA_019049505.1. NCBI lineage: Eukaryota > Metazoa > Arthropoda > Insecta > Coleoptera > Curculionidae > Pachyrhynchus > Pachyrhynchus sulphureomaculatus. The sequence goes on from CM032447.1 coordinate 51,400,033, forward strand.
TGGTATTTAATTTATAAACCGTAAAAATTTATAATTTGGATTAAATATATCCTTGGCAAATCTATTTATCTTGTACGTATTGTTTTTTCAGATCTAGCTTGTACGTATACATAAAATTTTAAAAATGCTCTGAAACAAGAGTCAAACGTCAATATATCTCTTTAATGAAACATGCGAACCTAAACCTAAGAAAAGAGCTGGGATTTCCTTTTCTATTTCTGTACTAACAATTCCCATAATTTCAAAAGCAGATTTATTTTGGAGTTAAATGACCTGTTTTTAGAAAAATGATAATAGGTTACTACATAAAAAAAGTAACTTTTGAATGATATATACTAGAAATTGAAAATACGAGGAGCCAGATTTCGATGCTAAACAATATTAAATTTATCCGTGTGGTAAATTTTTCTAGCAACGTAAATTCGTCGAAATATTTTCCTCAATCCCATTACTTCGTAAAATGAGAAAAAAAAATGGCAAATATAGTTTTAATAAATTATCTTTATTTTTTTTTTCTTGCAGAGGAGAAGGAAGATATGGAGCATTTGGAAGCATATAACAGAAAATTATTAGCCAATATTTTGCCTGTTCATGTGGCGGAACATTTTCTAAATACAGACAAAAATAACGACGTAAGTAAACATTTTTGATATTATGACTTTTATGAATAGCAATGATACGCTGTGCGATCAAAAATTCATTCTCAGATTAACGATAGAACAGCAAGAACGCGAAATAGCATATTGTGTCGATAGATGGCGATAGGTGCCGGCTTAAAAATGCACGTTTGTGATCTCTCTCTCTCTCTCTCTCTCTCTCTCTCTCTGCGCGATTTTGCTTTCGATACGAAAAACAGAGCAGTGCGTGTTTGTGAAATTTTGTTTCAAACTCGGGGAATAAGGCTACAGAAACGTATGAAATGATTCCAAAAATATTTAGGAACAAAACTCTGATTTCAGTGGAAGACGACGAGCATTTCGGAAGACTTTCGACTACAACTAGTCCTGAAATCATCGCCAAAGTTTAACAAATTATTCGTGAAGTTGATTGTTGGGCAAATGTGGGCTCTTTGACAAACTTTCTATTGGTTATGAAACATGTTAATGAATTTTATTGAGATTCATCGAATCTCGGAGAAAATTTTGGGAGAAAAATTCCATTACAGTCATCTCTAACCCCCTTTTTTCGCCTGATGTGGCATCCCCTGACTTTAGACTGTTGCCCCATATGAAGATGAAGTTCAAGAATCGACGCTTCGATACGCAGAGGAGATACAACGTGAATCGTAGGCGGTGCTGCAGGCAGTGACAGTATCAATTTTCGAAAAAGGTTCGACCAGTGGAAATAACGGTGAAACCAGTGCATTCGGGTAAAGGGAGGCTATTTTGGAGGAGTTACGAGGCCTAAAAATAACTACTTCAGATCTTACCCCTCTTCACTTTGCTCCGCTGTTTCTTTATAACAAGTTCTATATTTTTCATTTATTTACTTTAACGCAGTTTTCAAATCATATACTCACATAAAAGGCCGATAAAATTTCAGAGATATACAATGACGATACGGGTCATCATTGAACGAGGAAATCCCGTGAAGGAAAGTGAACACAAGGGTTCAAGTCTGTAAAAGATCGTTTAACACTTGTCTTGGGTGATAACGTTATTAGAAACTTTCAGTTAAAACCACTGCCTGTTTATAATTTCCAAATCCCAAAGGGTATGGAAGGATTTTCAAAATCAACTTTACCTGTGGCTGCTTCGGTCGCACATTGGGTTAAGAGGCTGACAAGTGACCCAAGGGACGCTGGTTTCATTCCGGCATTAACGGCTTGATGGTGTGAGGTCCAGATTTTATACTAAAAATTGTACATACATGCTCGTAGCTAACAGGCTTTGTAAGGCCAATAAAAAAGAAAAAAAACTTTACTATAATTTTTCAGTAACAAATCTGAGATCACTATGAACATGATGAAAAACTACAATAGAGAGATTTTGCAAAGCTTATTTTAGTAGGCCACTGTGTTTATCTTTATTTGAAGCATGCACCCACCGTTTGGAGCTTGCGCAGTTGTAAAAGGAAGAAATTAAATATAAGGACTCGGCTATTATCGTTATTTAAAGCACGCGCCTACCATTCGGAGCTTGCGCAGTATTAAAACAAAATAAGAGAATCCTTTATTAAGGATAACGATTTCCCTTACTTAGGAATTTATAAGAGAGTTTATTTAAAGTTCGTTATTCTTATCGCTATTATGGTAGGGTCTGTTTTTTTTTCCTACTTAGGTATACAAACCATTAAGAAAATACAGTAAAATTGAAATGATAGTCTTTTATTGCAAATAGGACTGACAACAGTTAATTAGTATTCAGATTATGTAGGGATTTTGCACTCTTTGGCACAATAGCATTACAGTGTGTATGATGATAATTTGAAATGAAATTTTATTTATCGCACATAAGTATTACCTTAGAAATATTGAAGGAAGTGATAGAAATCTGCTAGACACAATTTTAATTTAGAAACTTGTGTTGACCCATCGAATACTAATAACCGGTATGCTTAACCATGAAATGAATGAAAAAAATCCCCTAAGTTTATAGAAGGTCAATACTGACCTAACCTTGCAATTCCTTCGCGATAATACTGCGCATGCTTGAGATAACGATGAGGACACAGGAATATGAAAAATAAGCGTTACAAAATCTTTCTGATATCATGGATGCTGTAGACAACATTAAACTTTCATGAAATTAGGACTGTTTGATAGGAGTAGGGAAAAATGTATGGTCGAAGCTAAATCAAGATGCTAATACAAAAAAATCCATTGCTGATAACACCAAAATTGTCAAGCTAAGTAATGAAATAGGGTTTGACAATATAAATACATTAGGATGTTGAGAAATTTTTGCACATTACACCTGGTGAAACTCTTAATAAATTAGTGGAATAACGACAAGTTCACGAAGATTACACAGTTTGCACTTCTGAGAATGAAGAGCAAAAAGAACTTTTGAAGAGTTTTTTCAAAACAAGGTTCATTACTATTACAAAAATTATGAATGCATGAAGGCGAGAAGAAGTGTCATAGATGTCTCGACATCAACAATTGCTTGTCGGACGAAAGATAAAGAGGCAAACGAAGTTAAATGAAGTCTGTAAAATATCGTTTAACACTTGTCTTGGGTGATAACATTATTAGAAACCTTCAGTTAAAATCACTGCCTGTTTATAATTTCGAAATCCCAAAGGCTATGAAAGGATTTTCAAAATCAACTTTACCTGTGGCTACTTCGGTCGCACATTGGGTTAAGAGGCTGACAAGTCACCCAAGGGACGCTGGTTTGATTCCGGCATTAACGGCTTGATGGTGTGAGGTCCAAATTTTAAACTAAAAATTGTACATACATGCTCGTAGCTAACAGGCTTTGTAAGGCAAATAAAATAGAAAAAAAACTCTACGCATAATTTTTCACTAACAAATCTTAGATCACTATGAACATGATGAAAGATTTTACAACGCTTATTTTAGTAGGCCACTACTGTGTTTATCTTTATTTGAAGCATGCACTCACCATTTGGCGCTTGCGCAGTATTAAAACAAAATAAGAGAATCGTTTATTAAGGATTACGATTTCCCTTATTTAGGAACTTATAAGAGAGGTTATTTGAAGCCTGTTTTTTTCCTACTTAGGTATACAAATCATTAAGAAAATACAGTAAAATTGAAATGATAATCTTTTATTGCAAATAGTACTGACAACAGTTAATTACTCGTAGTATTCAGATTATGTAGGGATTTTGCACTCTTTGGCACGATAGCATTACAGTGTGTATAATGATAATTTCAAATGAAATTTTTATTTATCGCACATTAATATTACCTTGGAAATATTGAAGGAAGTGATAGAAATCTGCTAGACACAATTTTAATTTAGAAAGTTGTGTTGACCCATCAAAAACTAATAATCATGAAATGAATGAAAAAAATCCCCTAAGTTTATAGAAGGTCAATACTAACCTAACCTTGCAATTCTTTCGCGATAATACTGCGCATGCTTGAGATAAAGATGAGGACACAGGAATATGAAAAATAAGCTTTAAAAATCTTTCTGATATCATGGATGCTGTAGACAACATTAAACTTTCACGAAATGAGGACTGTTTGATAGGACTAGGGAAAAATGTGTGGTCGAAGCTAAATCAAGATGCTGATACAATAGAATCTATTGCTTATAACACCAAAATTGTCAAGCTAAGTAATGAAATAGGGTTTGACAATATAAATAGATTAGGATGTTGAAAAATTTTTGAACATTACACCTGGTGAAATTCTTAATAAATTAGTGGAATAACGACAAGTTCACGAAGATTACAAAGTTTGCGCTTCTAAGAATGAAGAGCAAAAAAAACTTTGGAAGAGTTTTTTCAAAACAAGGTTCGTTATTATTAGAAAAATTATGAATCGGTTAGTAATAATAATTAAAATTTTGATAGAAGTTCGAAGGCGAGAAGGAATGTTATAGATGTCTCGACATCAACAATTGCTTGTCGGACGAAAGATAAAGAGGCAAACGAAGTTAAATGACGTCTTAATGAAAACAAAAACATTCCTCATCACAAGCATTCATGAATACATATCGGTATTGGCCTATCAACCAAGCCGATTACAAAAGTCTGGTATATTCTCTAGAATGTTGACTACTTATACTTAGTCCATAAAACCAGCCTGTGTAAATACAGTATGTCAAGTAAGAACGTGACCGCTCGAATTCTTGAAAAAATGTGTTTCGAGAACATTTTTTGCCATCAACGTATTCTTTGGTGTGTTAACAACAGCGCAATTACCTTAATAAGTTGTCCAATCGCCTTCTACATGCATGGCGTCTTCTAGGCATGCTGTCGACGAGATTTTCTGCATACGCTACAAATTTGTCGAATTTCGCGAGACAACTGAGGCAAAGTCCTCAGAGTCTTTCCTCTGAGCTTTCTCTTTACAAGGACCAAACGTTTTCAACAGGGCTGGCGTCCGCGAGTGTGAGAGCCACTCTAGTGTCTTATCGTAGGCCTAAGCGAGCGGCTTCATGACGTGATTTGCAAAAAGGTTTCTTCAACGTGCTTCGGAATTTAACATCATGAGCACGAAGATGTTGTCGAATGGTCTCATAGGTCACATTCAAATCCGATTTTCTTAATTTTGCCTCTTCTTGACGCAGCGTCAATTTCGGATCCCGTGAAAACAAAGACACGATTCGTTTTTCGACTTTCGGAGTGACTTTGCCTACCGAGCCACGTTTTGGCAAGTTGTCGACATTTTTCGTCCCGTTAAAATAATTTACCCATTTCTTCACAAACGAATTGACTTTTTAATAAATTTTAGTGGCCGCGGAATGTGTCATTTTAGGCCCTTTGGGATGGAAACAAAGAAAGACTGCCATTTTGGATTTTACGTGATTTCGACGAAAGTTCGGAGACGACTAACACTTACTAAAATACGTCGTAGACAAAGGTTCCCTCTATCGATTTTTTTTGTTGAATCTCTAGAATCGCTTCCATCAAAAGTAAATTATCGCGGACACGTTCTTACTTGGCAGATTGTATGATACTTGGAGGAAAATTTCTCAATGTGCTACGTAAGCAGAAGGGAAGGGGCGACCATTATTTGCCATAATTTCTCAAACCATTACACCTTCTTGATGCTATCGGTGGTGAAATTTAATTGTATCTCGTGAATATAGTTGCCCTATTCTAGACAATTTATCTTTATTAAAATTATATATAAAATTTTCTCTTTTTGTGTTAATACTGTAAAATCTTAAAAGTCTCAGAACTTTGTAAGTCGTTTTTATTATGAAATTAACTTTAAAACATATTTTATCAAAAACTCTTCGCGCATATGTTAATTCGAAACTTACTTGTAACAAAGCAAAACTATTTTCAAAAGCAATATACTTTCCAATTCAAAACTTTACCTTACGTCATCCAACAGTTGTTTTCAATATTAACTTTAAAGTTTCTACACTCGGGATAAGATTTTGAGGACTTATTTTACACGACGAATCTAATATAAATAATTATAGAATTAAACAAGTTTCTTTCCAAAGGCAATCTGCAAATACGCCGTTATACTAATTTACGGGGATATGAGAGAAACTTTAAAAAATGCAAGTCTACCTTTTCTCATAATTGAGAATTAATATAACAGCCGACCCATTTTTAATGTTCCGTGTGGGTCCGTCTGTCTGTGTGTGTGTGTGATTCAAATTCAAATGCACAAATCTCTTTATTATTATTGATAAATTTCTACATACATATTCAAGTTCTGTGGATACAGAACGATTTACTGCATTCTCATCCACAGAGAAACCTTGCGGCGGCAAATGTTCTGCCTTGGTATCTGAACCCTATGTACGTGACTATATAATAGTGCCATTTCCGATAAATCCTTAAATGACAGTTTAGTTCTTCTTTGTTTTGTGAGATTTTTTTGTTATACTTTGTTTATTTATACTTTGTTTATTTATACTTTGTTTATTTATACTATTTACATTTGTTTATTTACAACTTGGTGTATATATTTATTAGAGTGGCCGGATCTCATAGAGGGGGAAAAAAAATGTCGGAATCTTGTTCGTCTGGACCCCACAAAACGATTCCCCTTTTCAGATATTGAGACAGCCGAAATTTGAGCTCGATTAAATGACGTTAACCCGTGCCGCTCGTCGCTCAAAGTTTGAAAAAATCCAAATTTTTGGCCAAAAAGCTGACATATGGAGCTATAACTCCAGAACGGTAAATAATAGAAACACGCTTAATATCTCAAAAGAAAGCTAATGTTGTTCTTCAAAATTTATATTCTGTACATAATTGTTGTTATTTTAAGTCAAACCGAGTTACAACAGCATTTAGCCCCAAAAACGTGACCTGGTACCACTAGGAGCATACTAGTATATTTTGTTATTAGGTGATAAATTTTGCTTTTTTTGGTATATTTTTGAGTTTAAAGTAGAAATATAATAAAAAAACAAGTAATACTGATAAGTCTAATGACATTTTTTATTTTAAAATATAAAACATACAAAACAGACACAGAAAAGATACAGACGTAGTACCTACATGAGTTGATAATTTTACATAGTTATCTAATCTATTCTAGAGCTTTTGTTAAAGTAGTTTTTGAAACGTCAGGATATAATGCTCGGCATTTACTTACAACTTGCAGGACATATTGCTTTTGGTCTTCATCTTTTGTCAGAAGGTCGTTAAAGTCGGTTATTAATTTAACACCACGCTCAGCCATATCATTAACTACTTTTAATGTTTTGAAAATTTTCAATCCTTCTTGGAAGTCATTATTTTGAGGCCAGGTGTTTGGATGTTGTCTTAGGAAATCTGTTTTTATATTAAATTGGTCAAAGAATGTAAACGTTTCTTTGGTAAGTAAATTTACCAATCCTCCATCAACTACCTCTTTTAAGTTTTCTTTCCTAACTTTTGGATTTACAATCCTAGCGTGCTGTGATGGTTCATCTGTGCTACTGAGCAATTTATTAGCCATTAACAACTTTTCATCGTCTGTAATGGTGGGATCAAAAAACGATAATCCCACCAACTTTGCATTCAAATACCACAAATGGTTCGAAACTTTGGTCAGGGCTATTTCTGCAATGTCGTTGTCACATTCTTTGTAGTCTAACAGACTATGAAAAATACCTAAATCTTGCTTTGGTGCAAGATGAGCTTTTGGAGCATTGAACCAAGCTTTACAATAAATTTTAACTAGGAAAACAGAAATGGCACGCACAGAACTTTCTTCTTCTTTAGACATTTTAAATAGACGACGAAAAATGAACATTTTTAAGCAGTAAATAGCCTTTGCCATCCACCTAACGTGATGAATGGCTCCTGGAGTTCTAAAACCCACAACATTGCCGTCTAGTGATCCAACAAATACGAGAGCCAACTGCAATAGCTCCTTGTAGGCATCTCTGGGGTGGCTCTCAGTTAATTTGGTCTCGAATTCAGCAGTAAGATTTGCAATTACTTCTGGAGTTAGCTGCTTTTGTATTAGATTGTCACTGATACCTGTGTCGTATTTTCCTTTGTCTATCTTGGGCCACGCAGTGAGGAATCTCTTGAAAATGTCTGGATGAGGTCCAGTGGTTGATCCCATTTTTGTGTCGAATACGCCTTTTAACAGAATTTCCAAGATATGGTGACGGCAAGCTAGGTATAACAATTCTCTTCCTAACATTTGCTCCAATATGACGCATGCTCCTTTGAGTCTTCCCGTGTTGGATGCTGTAGTGTCGAAGCACATCGCCTTGACGGTGTTGAGAAGACCCCATTCATGTAGGCATTCATATACGGCTACGGCTTGCTCCTCTCCAGAGCTGTTTGCTGTTACAGAAACTCCCAGCAGCTGTTCCTTTTCGCCATATGAAATAGCTATAGCTATTCGCTCACATTGTTCATTTTTTAAAACACCCTGTAAAAGTTTACCGTCCCAATGGATAACCACGGGCTCTTTTTCAGGAATGTTTACTTTATCAAAAATTTTTTTATTATATTGTTCTCTGAACATTTGCCTTCTATCATGTAATAAAGTTTTCGAGACTTTATACTCAAGAGGGTCAAGGTTTAGTGCTTCTAGAGTAGCTATTAAAATTCTCGTGGCATTTCTGTCGGATACCTTACATCGATCTAATAAAATTTAAAATCTCTTTAACGCCCCTTGCAAATGAAACTTTCATCCTCTTGCTCTCAGATGGTCCTGGATCTTCTGCAGCTTCTTCAGGGATGTCCAGTTCCTCCAAGCTCTCAAGTTCTTGGTAGATGCTGTCCTCTTCAGTGTCTTCTTCTCCTTCTTCGAACTTGTCTTCATCATCGGTCTCTTAGAGGCAACAAAAGAAAGAGAGAAAAAAAAAGACTATAAAAACTTGTCGTTTTAGCAGAATAGTAATAACACATAGGTACTAAATTACCTACTTCTAATTATCAAAAGGTATTATTTAAAAAATATAAACTCAATCATAAAGATGCCAAATCATGCTCTCATGTACAATTTTCTTTCAATTATAATGAAACTATTTACTTATTTGTTTATCTATATTTTTTAGAATACTAATAATAAAAAAAAACTCACCAATATCAAAAGTTGCTTCTTGAATTTGTCGGTTCATTTTTGCAAGTTCCTTTTGCACCTTGATTTCTTCAGCTCGAGACAACTTGAGATCCACTCCAGTCATGGAACCTGGGCGGCCCTTCTGCCTCTGTTTCACGAGAAACGCCTTATCTTCTTCCGATTTCATCAGAGCCAAGGCATCTTGTTGAGCAATATCAAAGAGATCATCCAACTTTTCAACAAACTGTTTAAATTTGTTCTTGGCCGTTTTCGATGTTTTCTTCCGGTCTTTTTGAAGAGTTCTCCACTCGGCGTGAAGTTTTTCCAGCTTAGTAATTGCATCTTGCTCATGTTTAGTCGGGATTCGAGCTTTCTCCCAAAAAATGAACACTTCTCGTATTGTAAGTTTTGCTGATTCTCTTACAGTTAATTTCACAGTACGTAAATTATAAAATAAAGCACACAAAACTGGACAATTTGAGGGTAGTTTACAACCGGTGATCTGGTAAATGGGATAGCCAACAAGAAATATTTTATCCTTGGTCCGGCTTTGTACACCTGATGTGGATGCCATTTCAGAGGCCAATGGGTAAATAACAGTTAACTTGGAAAATGAAACAAAATATATTTCAAACTTTAATTTCAATAAAATGTTTTCAAATGTCTTTTAAAATAATACTATAATAGTTATAAAAGCAATAACACACACTTGGAAAATTAAAAAAAAAAAAAACGTTAAAATATCTTCACTAGATAATTGTTCGATCTAACCAGCTCAAAGGCACTTTAGAAACTAAACTGAATAAATAAAAGGTCGGTTGTACGCTGAAGTAAAATCACCATCCCTAAAATAGAAATTAGATTCACCCTCCTTTTTACCTGTCAAACGGATCTTTCTTTGGCAAACTAGTCAGGTAATCCCCATATAATAAAAGATTAAATTTGAACAAAAGGCTCTTTATGTTTGAAAATTGAGTTCCAAAATACTTTTTAACAAAAAAATGTTAATTCCGAGACACATTATGTAAAAACCCGTAAAATTCTTAGAATACTCCCAAACTGGCTCCTACTGGTACCAGGTCACGTTTTTGGGGCTAAAGGCTGTTTTAACTCGGTTTGACTTAAAATAATAACAATTATGTATAGAATATAAATTTTGAAGAACAACATTAGCTTTCTTTTGAGATATTAAGCGTGTTTCTATTATTTACCGTTCTGGAGTTATGGCTGTCAGCTTTTTGGCCAAAAATTTGGATTTTTTCAAACTTTGAGCGACGAGCGGCACGGGTTAACGTCGTTTAATCGAGCTCAAATTTCGGCTATCTCAATATCTGGAAAGGGGAATCGTTTTGTGTGGTCCAGACGAACAAAATTCCGACATCGATTTTTTGCGGTCACCCTAATATATATATATATATATATATATATATATATATATATATATATATATATATATATATATATATATATATATATCTGAACAAAGTCCACACTGAATTTTATTCTTAATATTCTCAATCTCAGTTTCAAAATTGGCTCTATAATAATTTTTTTAAGGAAAAATCTTTGATCATCTAGTCAATTTAAAATTCTAATTATATGTTTGCGACTTATTTTTGCAGTCATGTTGAAGTTTTACGTTGTTAGCGCTAGTTTTGGAAAGAAATTACTGATACATTCTATCTCCAGAAGAAGTTTGTAAACACAAACGAAAGCTTAAGAATATTAAGAATAAAATTCAGTTTAAAAAAAATGCATTACTATCTTTTATTTGCACTCTCAACCCAAAAGAGCAATCCCAGTTGTTACATTGTTCAGATTTTGTTGTTACCTGTAGCTCTTTTACTGTCCTTCAGTATATATATATATATATATATATATATATATATATATATATATATATATATATATATATATATATATATATATATATATACGAGGCTGGTTTGAAAAGTCCGTGCAAAAATAAAAACTACTTATGTGATTGGGGTAAACCTTTTTTATTTTTCGACATAGTCTCCTTTTAGGCTTATACACTTCGTCCAACGATGTTCTAGTTTGTTGATCCCTTCCGAATAATAGGATTTGTCCAAGTCTGCAAAATATCCATTAGTGTCTGCAATCACCTCCTCGTTTGAATAAAATCTTTGTCCCGCCAGCCATTTCTTCAAATTGGGGAACAAATAGTAGTCCGAGGGAGCCAAGTCTGGAGAATAGGGGGGATGTGAAACGAGTTGGAATCCTATTTCCATTAATTTTGCGACCACAACTGCTGAGGTGTGTGCTGGTGCGTTGTCGTGATGGAAAAGGACTTTCTTGTGGGCCAATCGCGGGCGTTTTTTCTTGCAGCTCGGTTTTCAAACGGTCCAATAACGATGAATAATATTCACCTGTAATAGTTTTTACCCTTTTCCAGGTAGTCGATGAGGATTATCCCTTGCGAATCCCAAAAGACAGTCGCCATAACCTTTCCGGCCGAAGGAACGGTCTTCGCCTTTTTTGGTGCAGATTCTCTCTTGGTAACCCATTGTTTAGATTGTTGTTTGGTCTCAGGAGTATAGTAATGTATCCATGTTTCATCCACAGTGACGAAACTACGCTTAAAGTCCTCCGGATTCTTCTGGAACAGCTGCAAACCATCCTTGCAACATTTCACACGATTCCGTGTTTGGTCAAGCGTGAGCAATCGCGGCACCCATCTTGCGGATAGCTTTCTCATGTCAAAATGTTTATACAAAATATTATGTACCCGTTCAGTCGAGATGCCCACAGCACTAGCAATCTCACGCATCTTAACTCTTCTGTCATCCATCACCATATCATGGATTTGATCAATGATTTCTGGAGTCGTAACCTCCACAGGCCGTCCAGAACGTTCAGCGTCACTTGTGCCCATATGGCGAGTCCGAAAATTTTGAAACCACTTATAAACTGTTCTAATCGAAGGTGCAGAGTCACCATAATGTTTATCAAGCTTCTCTTTAGTCTCCTGAGGCGTTTTGCCTTTCATAAAGTAATGTTTAATCACCACACGAAATTCTTTTTCGTCCATTTCTTGAAAATCACTCGACTTCCTTGATTCACACGAATGCCAAACACAAAGAAATAGACCAATATGGCTGAAACTTGGTGTGCGTTCATTCAAGAGATGCTACTAACTAAACATGACCTCGATACGCGCCGGTGGTGCCATCTCTCGGACTTTGCACGGACTTTTCAAACCAGCCTCGTATATATATATATATATATATATATATATATATATATATATATATATACAGTAATACCCCGCTTTACGCGAGGGATACGTTCCGAAAAAAATCGCGTTAACTGAAATTCGCGTATATCGAGGTTTATGATTAAACATAGTCAAAATTTAATACAAAAAAATACAAATCATTTTAATCAATCACTTTAATTCTAAGAACACTTTATGCAATACATACTCTTATTTTTTACGGAAAAATACATCTATTGTCTTTTGGGTAACGTTTTGTTTACGTTCTTGTAAAATACGTTCATAACACCCAACACTGTTTTTAATTGTTTGACACACGGTCAAGACACGGTCATCATTATTGTCTATACTCTGCAATATGTCCAAACCTGAATAAATGTTTGAAAGTGCATTTTGTATTTCCCCTGAAGATAAAACTTTCTCTTCTACTTGTTCTTCCTCATCGTAGATAGGATTATTCTGTAACTCGATCAGATCTTCATTGCTAATAGGATCGTCGTGCGTTGCTACAAGTTCTACGAGATCTTCTACCGTGACATCTTCAAGTTCAGACCCCTCAATCATTGCAGCAATGTCTTCAAGCACTTGTCTCTGCATCTGGACAATTCTTCTAGGTGCTTCCACTACATCTGGCCAAAGATTACGCCACACCCCATTCATACAACTCATTTTAACTTCCTTCCAAGCCTCTTCTATGTTGTGAATAGACTTCATAATGTTGTATGACTTCCACCACTCTCGCATAGACTGTCTTCCTTCCCCGTCAGTTTCATGAATTAGTTGGCTAAAAGTGCGGCGATGGTAATAAGCTTTGAAGTTTGCTATTGCTCCCTGGTCCATAGGTTGTAATATTGACGTAGTGTTTGGTGGAAGGAACTTTACGTACACTTTTAAGTCTCTGGGCGTATCAAGTGAGGTTGGATGTCCTGGGGCATTGTCTAAGAGTAATATAACTTTAGGTTCAAGCCCATTTCTGTCACAGTATGATTTGACTGATGGGCAAAAACTATTAGAATACCATTCTTGAAAAATTTCCCGTGTAACCCACGCCTTTCTGTTTGATCGCCACACAACTGGTAGACTTGTCTTGTCTGTGCCTCGCATTGCACGGGGGTGTTTCTGAATGGTACACTAGTAAAGGTTTCAGTTTGAAATCACCAGTGGCATTACCACCCAGCAGAAGTGTTAGTCGATCTTTCGCAGCTTTGAAACCACTGGCTTGACGTTCTTCCTTAGAAATGAATGTTCGAGATGGCATTTTTTTCCAGTAAAGTGCGGTCTCATCAACATTGAAGATGAGACAAGCAGGAATTTTCTCTCGTCTAACGAAGTCTTGAAACTTGTCTGGAAACTCAGCTGCAGCTTGAATGTCCGCGCTGGCCGCCTCGCCTGTTATGTGGATATTGTGAAGATTAGAACGCTGCTTGAACCGATGGAACCAGCCTCTGCTGGCAGCAAAAGTCGGAGTGGCACTCCCTTCTCCTTCTTTTGTTTTCAGCATCTCATACAAAGATTTTGCTTTTGTGCATATGAGATCTTGACTTAGTGGTGTGTTCTTCTTATTCAAATCTTCGATCCAGACTGACAGTAATTTCTCCATTCTTTCTAAGATAGATGATCTCGAACGAGAAAGTTTTGTTGCACTTATAGGTGTTGAACCTTCGCTGGAGATTTTAATTTTTTCCCGATTTTTATAAATCGTTCTCACAGTCGATTCTGAGAGTCCAAAATCTCTCCCAACAATTGTTGCTTTGCCTCCATTTTCCATTCTTCTTAACACTTTCATCTTCAATTCCAAAGTGACGCTTTTACGCTCTTTTTTCTTTACAGGCGGCATTTTTAACGTAGGGTTAAATTATGTATGTATGTATCTCCAATAAATATTAAAACAAAACTGCCAGCCGACCGAACTAACATTACGGAACAAATGAACACACGAAACGAACGAGGAAATCCCCATAGAACAAAGTCGAAGGACAGGGAATTCCCAATTCTTCAAAGAGAATATTCAGAGAAAGCGGGGATCCCCCCGCGACCATAGAGAAGTTAATGACTACATGAGCGCGAAATTTGAAATTCGCGTTATAGTGAAACCGCGCGTAACGGGGTCGCGCTAAGCGGGGTATTTGAAATTCGCGTTATAGTGAAACCGCGCGTAACGGGGTCGCGCTAAGCGGGGTATTACTGTATATATATATTTTTGTTGAGTGTAAGGTTCTTTGATCTTGGTATATATATATTTTTTATATTTTACGTGTTCTTGGAATTAGATCATTAAAACTGTTCTTGGTTTTGTTATATATTTATTAACGTTTCGACCTTCGGAAGAGGTCTTCTTCAAAATTTGCTCTAAAAGATTACATTAGAAGAATTAAATATAGCTAGTATTAATCCGTTTGTTGTTGAAATAAATAAAAGCCATAACTTTGATTTCAAAAACATCAAAATTATCAACACCGAAATAAATACAAAAAAAAGAGAAATTCTCGAATCCGTTCATATTTGGTTGACACCCACTGCAATAAACGAAAAAACAGATGTAAATAACCTAAACCGTATCTACCTACCAGTCATATAATGTCCCTCAAGTTAAGTGGTTTGTTTGTAGAAAGAAAAAATGTGATATTAATAGTGTTTTAAACTCAACACCCCACGAAATGAACTACTTTCTAAGGTAAGGCTCTCATTAATGTATACAGTTAATTTTATTAAATTAAAAACTACGAAAAGACACAAATATTTAACCCCGAAATATACAACAAACGGATTAATACTAGCTATATTTAATTCTTCTAATGTAATCTTTTAGAGCAAATTTTGAAGAAGACCTCTTCCGAAGGTCGAAACGTTAATAAATATATAACAAAACCAAGAACGGTTTTAATGATCTAATTCCAAGAACACGTAAAATATAATAAAATATATATATATATATATATATATATATATATATATATATATATATATAAAGAAGCAAAAAAAAAGAATGATGTTGATTTTTTCATGAGATCCCGATTGTTCCCTAAATATCCTAAAACTTTTGTATTAAAAATCCATGTCTATCCCATTTCGTTTTTGCTATAGGTAGGAATTAAAATACAAACGAAAAGCTTTTACAAATAAATGGTTCATGCAAATAGCTAAACTAGTTAAAAACTCTTTGTCAACGTTTAAACATAGTTGCATAAGCACTAAACGTTTCCATCAAATAAAAAGTTGAAAATAAAAAAAAAATACCAGATTATTAGGGGAAAAGTAAGCTACTTGGACCTGGTATAATATCGAACAACTCCAATTTTTATTTTTTTTTTAAAGTTAATGCTTCAAAATCGTTTTATTGCATAAACCAGTAAGTAAAATAATTTAAAAAACTATTTTAACTTGCAGTCGTGGTTACTGCATACAGTGTAAGCCTGTTATTGAAACCTGTATGTGTGTTATGTGTTTTAATTCTGAACAAAATGATAAGGGAGCCTTTCTAAACAGTGTTCAAAATTACCAATTGTTTTTGGAACACTTTCTTCATTTGGTAAATTATCAAATTTATGGTGATAGGAAAAAACGAGGCAATTCTTGGATGATAACAGAAGTAGTAAATAATAAAAATAACATCAGAAACATACATTATTAATTAATGGTTTACGTGTTTTGTTCATAACAACCTCCATCTCCCCTACATGCGAGATACAACGAAACAATATCGGCAAAATGATGTAAACTTTTGTATTGAAACATAGGTACAGAATTAAATTTTACTTTAATATTAAATACAGCGAGACGGTTCATTAATGATTTTCACCAGCTTTTGGGTAGAAATTATGTAATCAATATGAAAGGCATGCATTTTTTTTCAAAATCTATGTTTAACTTTAAATATTTTTATACTTTTTTAACAATGTTTTTAAATAGGTCTACCCATGAGAGCAAAAAGAGCTATCAGTTTTTGACACTCAGGGTTTGAGTCATTACTTAAAGGATTCAGTGCATTTGTGAAAGATACCAAAGGTCTTCACAAAAGTTATTTGTAACAAAATCTACAGAAAATGTAAAGCAATCATCAGCGAGTCACGGTTTGGCTTTCGTAATGTTCTTGGTACACGAGAAGCCATTTTTAGCTTACAAGTGCTCATCCAACGCTGCAGGAATATGAACAAAGATGCATTCCTATATTTTTTGAATTTCGCCAAAGCATTTGACAATGTCAGGCACGAACTGCTAATAGAAATTCTTCAGAAAGCTGATATGGATGGCAAAGATATTCGCATCATAGCAAATCTGTATTGGGGACATTCGGCTAACATATCAACACAAGATGACACCGTCTTGCTGTCCATTAACATCGATGAACTTCAAGATCTTGTTGAAAGGCTGCAAAGGGTTAGTGAAAAGTATGGGCTCCACCTGAAAATATCTGAAATGAAGTGGATGATAATAAACAAATCTCAACAAGCAGCAAGACAGCTTCAGTGGTTAATGCAAAGTGAGACCAATCTGTTAAAATGAAATCAAGAATCGAGAATGCTCGAGCATCTTTTAATAATATGAGAAGACCATTTACATAGAATGATTTGCCACTCCGACTAAAAGATACATTAGCTAAAAGCTACGTATTCCTTGTTTTGCTGAACGGTGTAGAATCCTGGACGATGACGAAAACACTAATGAAAAAAGTTGAAGCCTTTGAGATCTTGGATTCTGAAGATTTCGTAGGCCGAACACATAACCAACTCAGAAGTTCTACGCCATATACGCAGTGATAAAGATATTGCACTGACAATTAAAGGGCAAAAGCTTGAATATCTTGGCCACGTCATGAAACCTGATAAATATGGTCTCTTGCATCTGGTAATGCAGGGAAAGATAGATAACAAACGAGGTCCAACTCCACATATTTGTACGTTCTCACCTTCAAGTTCGTTTTCCAGAATATAAAGTTTCCCTATCTTCAAGAGTCCCGTTACGTTCCAGGTGCCCAACGTAACAGCCAAGATATAGTTGCCCTCAAATTAAAGCCCAGGAAATTGACTAACGTTGCTAGAGGAATGGAGTGCTCCGACATAATTATGTCGGGTTCAGCAACGTTAACTTTTTTAGAAAAAACTGCCACCTGGATTCTTGTAGCGTTTCCTATCACCCCAAGATAGTGAGCCAATTCACGTTTTCTTTGTGAACCAGTTCAGCTGTCATCTGGTATCTTCATAACCAATAAATAATCAGTTCAACAAGATTAAGTTGATGGAGTCCTACACGAACGAAAAAATAAAGTTCGTTTGAGACTATAAAATAAACGAGCCTCTCTGCTGAGATATATCAAGATAGTCTAGGCAAAATTTACTCTTTTTATTATAATACAATTCTTGCTCTTATTAATTTCAAAGTATTTTTTTAGGAATTTGGTAGGCCTCAAATTTAGTTTAGCAACGAAATTACTTTTAATTAATTAGAAATAGAGATTTCGGTGGAATGGTCGTCTGCTCTTAGTCCATCAGAATATAACATTGAAATTTGTGATAGCGCCACTGCTTTAAACTAATGATTTACGTAGGACCCTAATTTCCGCAATTATTCTGTTTGCTAAACTGTCAATCAACCAACTAAGTTAATAATTTCAACGAACCAGAATATTCTGGAGAAATCTATTTTACCAGATATTACACAGAAACTATAATAATTTAATGTACCTCATTCTTGGAACTAATTGGAGTAATACAAATGTGAACGTTTGAATTTTACCTACGTGAATGGTAGAGTGAGAAATATACTACCTTATAGATAAGGGAAATAATTAAAAACTGTACAATGTGTATTAAAGTTTACGATTATATTGTTTCTTGCTGTTCTTATAATTAGGATTTTTTTTATGGGTCTAGCACACGTGCTGCAGGGAAGTCCCTAAAGCACTCCAGGAGCGGCACGAATGCGGAAAAAAAAAGCGATTCACGTTGTTCTTGAATCGCTGTAAATTGTACTCGGTGGGAAACACAGCGCTGGGCAAATTATGCCAAAGGGATGACGTTCTCCATATAAAAGATTGCTTGAAAAGCGTTGTACGCGGAGTAACAAGCTGAACCTCATACGGATGTGAAGCACCAGCGCGACGTGTATTTCTAACATGCACCGCTTTGGGAGGAATTAAGCGGTCTACATCCTTCGAACACTTTCCATGAAAATACTTGTAGAACAGACTCAAGTTGCCAACCGTTCTTCGATGTTCCAGCGAATCAAGGCCGCCGGTCAATTCCGGGTCCCCAATCAGACGGACCGCTCTTCTCTGAATAGAATCCAACGAATGCAGTGTATGTTTGGGAGCGGAGCCCCAAACGTGGGAGCAGTATTCCATAGTTGGTCGAATTTGGGCTTTGTAAAGAATTAACAGTTGTTGTGGGGTGTAAAGCTTTCTGGTTCGAAATAATATTCCCAACTTTTGAGAACCTCTCCTTACTATGCCTACAACATGTTCATGCCAGGACATGTTTGCTCCCAAACTAACGAATGGAGTGCCCCGACATAACTATGTCGGGTTCAGCAACGTTAACTTTTTTAGAAAAAACTGCCGCCTGGGTTTTTGTAGCGTTAAATTCCACTTGGTTACTGTCACCCCAAGATAGAATTTCTTCCAGGTCTTTGTTAAGTTGAACGACCTCCTGCTGTCTGCGGATATTCGCCTGAGCGGCCGATGTCCGAGCGTTCAAGGTGAATGAAGAGACAAGCATACTGTCATCTGCAAAGCTTTAGATTGGATTCCCGGTCTTTTCCAGCAGATCGTTAATATAAATGAGAAAGAGAGTAGGATACTACTCAGTATATATCACCACTACACCAAACACTTTATTTTTGCACTCGACGCGCGTTTCGCTAACCATGTTAGCTTCATCAGGAGCGATGATTGACTGTAGTCAATCATCCCTCCTGATGACTACAGTCAATCATCGCTCCTGATGAAGCTAACATGGTTAGCGAAACGCGCGTCGAGTGCAAAAATAAAGTGTTTGGTGTAGTGGTGATATATACTGAGTAGTATCATTGTGCCAAAGATTCCACATTCCCAACTTAGAAGAGAGTAGGAGACAGTATGGAGCCCTGGGGCACACCAGCCTTGATAGTGAGGGTGTTAGAAAGAAATCCGTCGACCGCCACTCGTAAAGAACGCTCTCTGAGGAAACATGGGAGCCACAAACAGAACCTTTCAGACATACCATAAGAGCGTAACTTAGCCAACAGTCCATCGTGCCAAACACGGTCGAATGCCCTGGATATGTCAAGAGCAACTGCTCGAGATTCTCCAAAGTGTTCAATTGCGTTGTTCCAAACATGTGTTACATAAGTCAGAAGATCTCCTGTTGATCTATGTTTACGAAAACCAAGCTAATAATATTGAATCGTTCAGGATATTTTAGAAGATGCTGATTGATAACCTTTTCCATGACTTTCGATATTATTGAAAGCAGTGCAACTGGTCGGTAGTTATTTGGCAAGGTCTTCTTGCCTTTTTTAGGTATCGGCTGAACCGTGGCACATTTCCAGCAGGGCGGAAATATTCCCTTTCTGTAGGATAGGTTAAAAAGTCTACAGAAAACTTGCACAGTTTTTGAGAACTGTGACAGGTATTCCGTCAGCGCCAGAAGCCTTCTTGGTGTCTACCTTCATTAAAATAAGCTTTATGATGCGCTGTCTGAAGACAACATCGGGCATCCTTGACCGCAATATGGGAATAGTAGGTGGTGTGTTTTTCCTTAGAACTCCACAGTAGAATGTGAAGCAAAGAGTTCAGCCAACAAGTTCGCTCTCTCAACAGGTGTGGTTGCAATGGAATTATCTGGCCGTGTGAGTGGTGGTATGGTGGATTTGGTAAAATTTTGACTAGCTGCCTTAGCGACTGCCCAAAAGGACCTGGAATTGTTGGGACAAGCGAGAAGTTTGTTTCTAATTCGTTGATTGTGTGCCTCCTTGGTCTCATCGATAATTCCCTTGCATCTGTTCCGGGCACGAACAGAGATGTTACGATTTACGGTGTTAGGATTTTCACGCCATTGTCGGTAGGAAATATGTTTAGAAGCAACAGCTTCTTTGCATTTTCGGTCGAACCAAGGCTTGCCGTTGGAGGAGCATTTCTTCGAAAAAGGGATGTAAGCTTCCATACCAGCCAAAATAACATCGGAGATCTCCCTGGCGCAGTCAGATAGGTTATCGGATCGAAAACAAACGTCCATCCAAGGGAAAGTTCGAAAGTATTCCATGAGATCTTCTCATTTAGCAGAGTTGTAGTGCCAAAACTTGCGCGGCCTAGGCGCCTCTCTGTCGCTGATTGGCAGGATACTCGATGTCGAAAGCAGTTTATGGTCGGAAGAACCTAACGGCGGATTTACGGTGACCGTGTAAATCTTCGGATTGGTGGTTAAAAACAGATCAAGAAGACTGGCGAACTCCCCGTCTCGATCAGGGATCCGTGTTGGTTCGTCAATAAGCTGAGTTAAGCCATAACTGATTGAGATTGATTCAGCTTCACGACCTTGTTCGTCGGTAGTATTTGAATATTTAAGCCAGTTGATATTGTGGACATTAAAGTCGCCCAGGATGGCAATTTCGGCACTTGAATAGTTAATTTGTAAATGATCGATGGTGTCTGCAAGAGAAGCGAAAAGTATTCGAAAATTGGTATCACTTGGTGGTCGTTACAGGATACAGATAAACCTTGTGGTTTGTTGAGTCGTTATTGTTTACCACATAACATCGAAGTTTGGGGGCTCCAGAGCTTCTTCTCGTTGACAAGAGAGGTCGCTTCTGACAAAAAAGATGTACATTTATATCTGAAATTTATAAGTAAAATTTATGGAGTTTGCAGTCTGTTCTAGGTGAAACATCTTAATATTTACACATCTTAAGGCTAAGCCTTAATAAGTTAGAGATAAACTGTATAAATGTTAATAAAACAATATGGAAAGTCGGGTATATATGAACTTAATTGTGATGACTGTGGCGCTGTCTATGTGGGACAAATAGAATGGAGCCTACAACAAAGATTAAAAGAACATAGGCACTCTATTTTAAATAAACAAAAATTAACAGGCTTTGCTGAACACTGCATAGACTATAATCACCTTCTTAATAACGAAAGGGTGAAGTTGCTATACAGTGCTCAAAAAAGAAAACATGGATTATTTAGAAATTCTTAGCGTAAAAAATCCATTAAAAATAATATAAAAATAAGGAACACCTAAATAAAATTTGGAAATACCCCCATATTAGACGCCGTGTTAAGATAGACTACCTGTAATTAACCCAATTTTATTACCTCTTAATTTAAATTTATTACAATTAACCATCTAAATGTAAAATCTTTTAGAACTTAAGTTTACTCTTATTGTAAACCTCTTAGAAAATGCTCGCGATATCGAAACATGTGTCAGAATAATCTGAATAAATTCAGTGAAACAGTTACACTGTATTTTATTTCAAAAGTATAAATATCTGAGATTTGTTGTCGCAGTCACATATGTAGTAGTTTCAAGAATACTACATAGTACTCCCTTAAATACTGTTACAAACTCACGTACGCCCCCTATAAATATTAACATTTTTTTTTTGATGAAATTATTTATAGGTTATGTTAATCAGTTGTTATACAGCTATTGTGTATAAACGTATTTACAATTTGAATTCTTTAAACAATGAAGTGGGGTGATCGAGAAAATAGGATTGCTGTTATAGCTTTATTTAAGTGCGGTTTGGAAAAAAGCGATATTTTTAAAACCTTACAACCGCGTCAAATAAGTCGTCTGCCTGTTTACCGGGCGATAAAATTATTTACTGAGACGGAAAACATCAAAGATAGGCAACGTTCGGGAAGACCAAGGACACAGACAAAAAATGTTATCTCGTGAGATGAAAATTTCGAAAAATTCTATGTTTCGTATTATTAAAGAAGGCCTAAGACTTGGAGCTTATAAGAGATACAATGGTCATCTGCTAACGGAAGATTTAAAGCGAAAACGTGGCAAAAATTTAAAAGTTTCCTGAAGGAATACGTTAATGACCAACGAAGAAAAAATTTGTTTACCAACGAAAAAATTTTCTTTGTGGAACAATTTTTCAAAAAGCAAAATGATAGGATTCATTCCAGATCTTCTAAGGAAGCGTTTGAACTTATTCCAAAAGGTCAGAGGGGTCATCCTGCATCAGTTATGGTTTAGTGGGGAGTCAGCTTTGATGGGGTTATCAGTATTCATTTTTGTGAAAAAGGTGTGAAAACTTCGGCTAAAATATATCAAGACACTATTTTAGAGAATGTTGTGAAACCCCTAAACCATACTCTTTTCAAATATAAGCATTGAATCTTCCAGGAAGATTCTGCACCAGGACACAAAGCTAAAACAACACAAGCATGGCTACTACAGAAGATGGGCCTTCTGCAAGTCCTAATCTAAATCCTTCAGATTATAAACTATGGTCCCTCTTAGAGGGTATGGTTTGCTCTTAAAGACATGCCAATCTTGATTTTGAGTAGATGTTAAATTAATTTTGTCACTACGAATATACGAATTAATTGCATAATAATTTGTTTTAATTTTCATAGAAATTAAATGTTTAGGCAATGTTTTCATCGTAACATTATGGGAGTACTAGGTATATTAGTAGAAGTAGTAGTAGTAGTAGTAGTAAAATGAGTGGGTGGTACCTTGAGTCCCTGGTGTCACCTAGATCTGAAAGTTCTTCTGTGTTTTTCCGCTGAGTCGAGTCAGAGTCGCAGTTCTAGTCCGGCTTTCTTTGCCAAGAGACATAGGCTACTCACCCTGACCTATTGTAGATTTTTGGGTTCACAGAATAGTTGACCCCAGTGTCTATATCTCTTGACCATTAGTGCAGGACATTTACACAAAATGTGTATACTGTCCTCGCTTTCTCCCTCGCACAGCCGACATGTTTTCCGTTCAGCCAGTTTGAGGTTATATAGATGGGCCTGTAGTACCACATGTCCCGTAAGAGGTCCCATTCTCAGACGTAACCTTTGTTTTAACATCGACAAGAGTTCTTTTGTTCTACCTGTCGTAGTTTGTTTCCTAAAGAGTTTGGCTTGACGACACCCCGCTCCTGTACTCCAAGAGAGTCGGTGTTCTTTATCCAACCATTTCCTGATTTTGTTTTTACCGAAAGCAAATGGAACTCCTACAACCTGTTCAGGTGGGTCTTCCAAACTGCCTCTTTTGGCGAGTTCGTCCGCTATTTCATTTTCAGAAATGCCTTGGTGGCCCGATACCCACATTAGGGTAACTTCGTTGTTACCTCCTAATGTGTTTAGCTCTTGTACATATTCCCTGATCAGCAAGCTGTTCGTGGTGGATTTGACAAGAGCTTGTATAGCTGCTTTACTGTTGCAACAAATTAAAATTTTTATATTATTTGTCCCTTTCGAGATTTGTATTTTTACACATCTGAGGATGGCTAACACCTCAGCTTGAAAAACCGTCGCTATATCGCCCATGGGTATACTTTCCCTGTAGTTTAATTTATGATAAAAGATTCCCGCCCCGAAGCGGCCATTAGCTCCCGAACCATCAGTATACCAAATGTTGGTATTCGGCCTGTTCAGGAGCTTTTGCATGTCTTCCCTCTCAGGGATATGGACACAAAAGGATCACTTGTCTTGTTTTCGTGATTTTATCTTGTTTTAAGACGAATGGGCGTTCTTGGAGGAATTTCAGACCTGAGTGTCCTCGGTCCCCATTCCTCCATTCGCCTTGACATTTCAGTCTGTACGCTGTTAATTTCACCGTGTAGATGATGAACTGGTTCAGTGGTGGAGCACAGAGTGCTACTTCTAGAGCCTCCGTTGGTGTCGTTATCATAGCCTCCACTGCCTCCTTAAGGTAGTTCCCATGTAGGCTGAACAGTAGGTTCTTTGACTCCACCGTGCCCACTCTGGGCCACCAAATCACTGCTGTGTAAGTTAATCTAGGCAATAGCACCGCCCTGTATATCCATAATGCGACCTTGTATTGCATACCCCAAGTTTTGCCCAGAGCTTTCCTACAGGCCCAAAGGGACGTGTAAAATTTGTTCCTGTTTTCGTTGAGGTGTTGTTTCCAGTTTAGTTTTGGGTCCAGATGAACTCCAAGGTATTTCACCGAGCTCGTGTAAACCAGTTCATTGCCCCAGAAACTAAGTAGTGCAATTTCTTGGGATTGGTATTTCCTGGTAAAGATCATGGCATTGGTTTTTGATGGATTGACCTTTCGTCCCTTTGTCATACACCATCTTTGAGTGACCCTCTGCATGATCTCCTTGAGGGGTTGTAGAAAGTTGCCTCTAACCACTATTACCATATCATCGGCGTAGCCATAAGCGGAGATGCCTTCTTCTTGTAGGGTTCTTAGTAGGTCATGCACCACACTAGGGGTGACAAAACCCCTCCCTGCGGGCATCCCTTGGCAGGGCACCCCCTAATATCTGTTCAAGCATAGCTAACTGTTAGAATCCTGCTGGTTAGCATGCTTCCTACCCAATCCACCAGTGCACTGGGTGAACCGTGATTAGCCATTGAGTTCCTGATGATTGAGTATGAGGTGCTATCAAAAGCTCCCTCTATATCAAGGAAGACGCCTAGAGCATATCCCTTATTCGGTAATTGCGCCTCTATGCCACCCACCAGATGGTGCAGAACCGTTTCAGTCGACCTGCCCTCCGTGTAGGCGTATTGATTAGCAGCTATAGGGTGTTTAATCAAAGGACCTGACTTCAAATACCCATCAACCAATCTCTTCAAAGTCTTCATCAGAAAGAAGCCGGGGCTGATCGGCCTGAAGTCCTTCGCCAAAATGTGTCCATTTCTTCCTGGCTTGGGAATAAAAACCACTCTCGTTTCGCCCCAAGTTACAGGAACATATCTTAGCGCTATACCTGCCCTATAAATGTTAATTAGGGGCCTTTTCAGCCCATCTAACCCCTCCTGCAGAAGAGCAGGATATATGCCATCTAAACCTGGTGACTTGTAGAGTTCGAAGGACTTTATTGCCCACTCCAACCCTTCACTGTATACTACTTTCGCAGCAAGTGTCCAGTTTTTGGGTTTGTAAATCCCATTACATCTGTTCGGGGCTCTAATGTCCTCACTGAAGCCTGGAATGTGAATCTCCATAAGATGCTTCAGAGTATCATCTATACATTCAGTGTAGGTGCGTTTAAGACTGCCTGCTGCAAACATCCTTCTGAACTTAATGTTTTGTCAAGCCTTGATGCCTCTGGGGCACTCTCTACGCTTTCACAAAACAGTTTCCAGCTTTTGCGATTGGCTTTTGTTATAGCCTTGTTATACCCTCTTTGAGAGCTTCTGAAAGCCTCCCAGAGATTTTGTGTTCCATATCTTTTTGCCCTATTGAAGTTACACCTCACTTCAGACCTGAGCTTTTCTAGCTCTTTGTTCCACCATGGGATCTTGGTCGAGTGAGATTTTTTCTTCAATTCACTAGGTATATAATTCTGTACAGTTACTTGTGGGAATGTAACTGAAATTTAACTTCAGATCCTACAACCAAAGGTTAAAAGTAATAGTGGTGCTAGAAAAACATTTCAGATTTGATCAGTAGGACGTAACTAGGTCATAAGATGGGAAACTTTGAAATTAGAAAACATATAAAGCGTTCACAAAAAAAGAGCCTCTAAATCAGAATATTAACTGGCAATTGTTTGATAATAATGCACCATTTTTATAGAAAAAGACATGTTAAATCTTAATTGCATCTGCTGTTATTGGAGTGGATGGTGTTAGATTCTTACGCGCGAGTGCAAGCTTCCGTCGTTGTAATTTACGCTATAATGTTTGTTGTTAACAAGTTTACTACGTAAGATTTCTATCTCCCACCTCCTTCCGTTCTTTTTAAATAATGAATCTTATGATTTTGTATATATTACACCTATGCCATCAAAACATGTTTTTGCTGGAATAAATCACTACAACGTGATGCCATCATTTTAATCAGTTCATGTCCTGTTTCAGTCCTAGATACTTCCAGAAACAGTCATGCCCCGAAAGATTCTGGCAGAGGTAGTAGTTCATATCCTTGTATAGTCTCCTCAGTCTGGATATTTCAAATGAGCTTAAACATCCCGATCCAGTTTCTCTATTTCACTCTTTCATCTGTCTGCTGTGCTGCTTTTCTTTCTTTTACCAGTGATTTTAATTGTAGTATTACAAAAATTATTTAAAAAAAGAAGGTTTAACAAATTAGGAACAACAGAAAGAAATGACCGAATAATTAAAAAAGAAGGTTTTACAAATTAGGAACAAAAGAAAGAAACGACTGAATAATTAAAATTCTAAGAATTAAAAGTAATGGCCAAATTAAATTTCGTAATTTGGAATAATCGAAAAGAAATTGAAAATTAAAAGGAAGAAAATTAAAATTGAAAATCCCTTTAAATATTAATAGTGAGAAACTCTTTAGCATACGATAGTTCCCTGATTCCAAATGAAATTCCAAAAATATTAAAAATAGAAAGAAAATTATTTAAATTAGCAAAAACCTTTAAAAACACAAAACGAAAATCGATTGAACTGAAACAGATGTAAAACGAGACTGAATTCTTAGGATTTTCAAACCGCTAATGTCTCGTTCGGTAACAGCCATTTTCCCCTTTCCTTAATGGTTAACCATAGATAAAACTACCCTTCAGCTAGTGGTAATACGAGTTTCATTCTTAGAGCAACCCCTCTTGTTTGGTTCGTTCCTTGTACTTCCTAAAGTTTCTTCTTTGTCGCCGTAAGCACTAAATTAGAAATATTTTTATTTAACAGACATGTTGACGGTTTATACTAAAATTAGTTCGAAATTTATATAATATTTGATGGAAAGCCTAAATTACAACCTCGAGCCAAGGGAATCCGAAGAGTATTGTGTTGTTTTTTCTGTTCTTTTCTTAACTTTTTAGTTGGATAAAGGGAATAACACCTTCGAGTTCTCTTTATGACTGTGGCAAAAATAATGGATACATCACAGCAATATAGGGACAATTTTCTTCCTTCCTTCTAATTTCGTCGTCAGTAGATGGTTGATCGCAAAACGTCCGTTTTAAGGATAAAGTTTTATTGTATATTTCGAACAAGTTTATAAAAGTATAATTTCCAACAGTATTGAACCGAAAACTTTGAAATTTATAACCCTTATTCTATATTATTTCCGAGTTTAAAGATATGATTAACAAAGAAAAATAAGCTATTTATTGCTACACTTGTAGCAGCATGTATCTCCCAGAACCTGTTACTCCCTTATATTTTTTAACATAGGTTAGACTCCAATTATAGAGTGATAAATTATTAAGAATATAGTTCTTTAAATAAACGCTCACAGTTCTCTAGTTTGTCTATATATATATATATATATATATATATATATATATATATATATATATATATATATATATATATTTATTTATTTATTACAATAGCGGTTTTCACGGATGGCGGAATGTAATACATTAAAATTCCGGGTTTCGATGAATTTGCATGACGTTTCGCCAAAATCTCAGCAGCAAGCTAACTCAGGTTCGAGCGGCGGCAGCAATATCACAGTATCGAGTAGCAGCAGTAGCAAGAGCAGTTGAAAATGCCAAATGAGATTTTGGCGAAGTGTCGTACAAATTTATTGTTAGACGAACGGATTGAAATTCGGAATTTTAATGTATAATATATATTTATATATATATATATATATATATATATATATATATATATATATATATATATATATATATATGTATACATATAGACATAGACAAACTAGAGAACTATATATAGTGCGTAGTAGATGGAGAAATATATTTCCCAGTGGGTTCGGGATTTACTAGTGTTTTTCTGACTTCATAGTAGCAGAGGTTTCGCCCAAGTTTTATTTGGCATTATCGATGCTTACTCGTGGGTGGTTTCTCCATCCGTGAATCCCTATGCCCCTAATAATAAATTATCTGTTAATTAGTTTCTTTGTTTTCAGGAATTATATCATGAACAGTGTGATTTTGTCTGCATTATATTTGCTTCTATTCCAAATTTTTCGGAATTCTACGTGGAACTGGAAGGCAACAACGAGGGAGTGGAATGTTTAAGACTTTTAAATGAAATTATAGCTGATTTTGATGAAATTTTATCCGAGGATCAGTTTAAATACATTGAGAAAATTAAAAGTACTGGAGCTACGTATATGGCAGCATCAGGTAAACATATTATTTATTTAGTTACCAATTTGTACCCGTATTTCTATATTTTTCTGGCCTTTTAATGTTTAATTTTTACCTCTGTTCTGCTTCAGTTCTAATTTATTTGATGTTACTTTTAAAAATGTCATATTCCTGTAGATAAATTGCTATTAACGATTAAATTGAACTTATCCCTACGTATCTCAAAAAATATAAATTTAAATAATACAATTCGTCATGTAAAGATAAAAAAGCAAAATAATAGGAATAAATATTACAACTTCCCGGCGAATATAAGTTTCTTTCTTGATTTTAGAAACGTAGGTTTCTTATCTTATTCTTATGGTCAAAATGTTTAAAACATCTTGTCTTACATTAGTAAATACTAAACCAATACAATATTAAAATACGACCGTGTTTGGCACGATGGATTACTGGCTAAGCTACTCTCTTCTGGTATGTCTGAAAAGTTCTGTTTGTGGCTTTCATGTTTCCTTAAAGAGCATTCTTTACGAGTGGCAGTGGACGGATTTCTTTCTAATACCTTCACTATCAACGCCGGTGTGTCCCAGGGCCCCATACTCTCCTACTCTCTTTCTCATTTACATTAATGATCTGCTGGAAAAAAACCCAGGAATCCAATCTACAGCTTTGCAGATGACAGTACGCTTATCTCTTCATTCACTTTGAACGCTCGAATATCGGCTACTCAGCAGGAGGTCGTTCAACTTATCAAGGAAGAAGTTCTATCTTGGGTGACAATAACTAAGTGGAATAGTAGAATTTAACGCTACAAAAACTCAGGCGGAAGTTTTTTCTAAAAAAGTTAACGTAGTTGAACCGGACCTAGTTACGTGTATGTCGGGGCACTCCATACCTCTAGCATCGTCACCCAATTTGCTGAGCGTTGCTTGAGCAAATATATCTTGGCATGAACATGTTGCAAACATAGCAAAGAGAACTTTTCAAAAGCTGGGAATAATATTTCGAACTAGAAAGTTTTACATGCCACAATAACTGTTAATTCTGTACAAAGCTCAAGTTCGACCAATGATGGAATACTGCTACCAAACATAAACTAAATTTGTTGGATTTTATTCAAAAAAGAGCTTGATTGGAGACCCGAAACTGGTCTACAACCTTGATTCGTTGGAACATCGAAGAACGGTTGGCGACTCGAGTTTATTCTACAAGTATTTTCATGGAAAGTGTTCGATGGGTGTAGCCCGCTTAATTCCTCCCAGAGCGGTACATGTTAGAAATACACGTTGCGCACATACTTTCAGCTTGTTACTCCTCGTACAACCTTTTTCAAGCAGTCTTTTGTATGGAGAACATCATCCCATTCAAGACCAACATGAATCGCTTTTTCCATACACATGTCGCTCCTATAGTGCTTTAGGGATTTCCCTGCAGCACGTGTGCTAGACACATAAAAAAAGTATATGACTAAAGGAATTTTACTGTATATGTTTTCTTTAGTTATGATACAATGAAAACGTGCATCATAGTTTCGTTAATTCTGTTACTAACCAGTAAACAAGATAGAGTTTTCTGAAGTTGAAAATTTAAATTACAGGTCGAAGGTGGAAATTCTCTAAGAAATTAAGTATAGTCTTTTTGGTTGGTAATATCCTCAAAAACTATAGACGCTATTGTATATCTGACATAATGGTGTTCAACCCTAATTGGTATGGTTCCAAGAATGCCAATGTTAATTTTCAGCGCCAAAGAAGTTCGACATCGACTAAAAGGGATTTAATGTTAATATATTACACTTTAAGTTATACGGGGACATTATTATTTTTTACCTATCTAGAAGCTTAACTATAGGAGGGAAAAAAATATAAATGTTAAAATAAGATACACCAATCAGCATCTCCAGCGTATCATCATCTTTATCATTAGCCACTTCTCGTCCACTCCTGAACATAGGCCTCTCCTAAGCTCCCCCACTCATCCCTATTCTGAGCTCTCCGAAACCAATATTTCCCACCTATTCTGCGCACGTCGTCTACTCATTCCGTTGACGGTCTTCCCCGTCCTCGTGTTGTTTGCCTAGGCCACCAAAAGGTTATTCTTGATGTCCATTTAGTACCATTATCCCTTACAATACGTCCTGCTCCATTTTATTTTTGTAATTCATTCGATAATATCTTTTGTACCCGTCCTGCGTCTTATCTCTCTTCGTTTCTGTTCTTATCTCTCTCTCTATTCTCAACCTATTTGCACTTTTTCTGTGTCAGAGCGATGTCTTTTTAAATTTATGGGAATTTCTCCATTCTTTAATATATAGTTCAATCTCCCGAAGGCAGCTGAAGAGAGTCCAATTTGGCGGGAAATTTCTAATGTCCTTGCTCATTATCTTTGTCTTATTAAAGTTCATCCTAAGACGAACCTTCCGTGATGCTGAGCTAATTCTATTAGCATTTGTTCCTTGATGTTCGGGGAGATTAAAACTATGTTGTCTGCAAAACGCAGATGGCTCAAGTAAGTTCCATCAATATTTATGAACTTCCCTTCCCACGAGAGTTCTTTAAAAACATCTTCCATAGCCAAGGTGAAGAGTTTTGGCGAAATCGTGTTGCCCTGTGGGATTCCTCTTTCTACCCCCGAATAGCTCCAGCTTATTTGAGTCCAAAATCAAAAGCATACGGGGTCCCTGCGTCTAGTTGTTTAAGCCATAGGCCGACAAAGCAGTTCTTTACCAGGTCGAAGTCATAGTTTGCCAATAATAGCCCAGAGGCAGTGCAATAAACCGACGTATATAATGATTCAATATTAACAATCGAAATAGAACAAAATCAGCAATTACGAGGGCTGCCTTTTAAGTTTTTACAAACAACCACTAGATGGCGTTATTGAAATGTGATATTACCATTGTTGTAAAATTTGACACTTGTTATTGTTAAAACAATGGCAGCTCAGAAATTGGCCGAATAGGTTGTTTACAGTGAGCGTTTAAAAAAAATGGAAATCTTGCATGAAGGTTTTCGTTGAATAATTTTTTAAGATCTTAGTGAAGGCCTAACTCAACAACAATGCCTCGAATCGCTTCGTTCAACCATTGCTAATGAATCACCATCAGAAAAAAAAATTCCCAATTGGTTTACAGAATTTCGTCATGGTCGTACTTCCGTCAGCGATTAATTTTGTGAAGGTCGACCAAAATCGGCTGTTGTTCCAAAAAACATAAATGCTGTGCGCAATATGATTGAAGAGGATCGGCACGTGACTTAGCGTGAGATAGAGGCATTCTTAGCATATCGGAGACTGTAGTACCTTCAATTTTGTATGAACATTTAGCTTTGAAAAAGATCTATTTCCGATGGATTCCGCATAATTTGACCGAAACTCAAAACCAGGCTCATGTAAATTGGTGTAAGAAAATTCTCAAAAAATTGGACAGGGCATGCAAAATCCGTATACAACATCATAACAGGGAACAAAACTTGGATATATTCCTACGAGCCGGAAACTAAGCAACAATCAACTGTTTGGTTGTTTCAAGATGAACCGAATCCAACAAAAGTGATTCGTTAGCGAAGCACTTCCGAGAAAATGTTGGCTTGTTTCTTTGGTTATGCTGGACATGTTGTAAACAATGCTTGAGAGAATCGAAGAACAGTTAATGCTGAATGGTATACAACAATTTGTTTGCCAGAAGTTATCGATGAAATCAGGAAAAACAACCGAAAACTTTGTATCATTCTTCATCAACAACAATGCCAGCTCTCAAACAGCACGTCAAACAATTGATTATTTGACGGAGAAAAACATCGAATTAATGTTTCATTGCCCGTATTCACCTGATTTATCACCTAACGACTTCCTTTTGTTCCCGAATGTCAAAAAACCATGTTTTTGTGGTACCAACTTCGGAGTGGAAAAAATGTTTCGAGAATTGGTTTCACCGCATGTAAAAGTGTATAAATCTTAAATTTTATTTTGAAAAACAATAAAACGATTTGTACTAAATTTTTTTTTTCTTTCATTATTTTTGTAAAAACTTAATAATTAGCTCCCGTATTTAGTAATCTCCCATCTATCGAACCATCTCGGGATGCGTTTCGTCACAAATATTAAAAGTATTTTTTTCTTTATTATTCGTTAGACTTCATAAACTGCATAAGAGACAAATATATGTTTAGGGTTACTTTTTTACAGTTACATAGAAAGATCCTTTTTATTTTATATTCTATTATTTCAGTTACTATTTAAATAGTAACTTGAAAATGTTTTTTTTTTAATTGGTTATATTTCCTTCTAATAAATATTATTCCTAAAAACAATTTCCATAGTATAAGATAGATACTTCCGTATATCTTAAACAAGCTTAGTTGACAGTTTAACTGGCATGTCTCCAAGTTTATCCAGAAAAACAATATTGATTCTTCCTAAAATAGTACCTCTTAGTGTTATGCAACTGTGGTAAGAATTTTATCCTCTATTAATTGATTTCTCAAGTCCCAAGAGATTTAATAGTTTGAAAACAGTTACAGATTTTGTTACAAAAAATCAATTAATTATATTGGCTTAAAAGTTGCTTTACTTAATTTGTTTGGTGAATATTCAATGCCAAAAAGTTCATCATAAAATAAAAGAAATATAAGAACGAAAGTCAAAATTGTTTTTTCTTTGTTATCTGTTAAACTTGGACAAATATATAATTCACCCAAACTTCATAATTTAATATGGGGGGTAAGACAGAAAGAAAAGTAAGAAAACTTCTGTTATCGATATAAGACTACGCAACCTAAGTATAAGTAAATCCCAGCAGCTCAGTGTACTTATTTATTAATTTATTTACGTATGGTTGGTTTGCCACATATACAGTCTGTCAAATAAGAACTTGACCGCTCGTGTTCTTGAAAAATTGCAATTACCTTAGTAAGTTGTCCAATCGGTTCCTGCATCAATAATAGCCTGGCATCTTCGAGTCGTGCTGTTGACGAGATTTTCTGCATACTCTGCAAATTTTTCGAATCTCGTGAAACAACTGAGCCAACTCCTCAGTGTCTTTCCTGTGAACTTTCTCTTTATAAGGGACCAAACGTTTTCAATAGGGTTAACGTCCGGCGATTCTCAGGGTCACTCTAGTATCTTATCGTGGGCTCAAGCGAGTCTCTTTGCTAAGTGATTTTCACCCAGCAAAGGTTTCTTCAATATGCTTCGGAATTTGATACCATGACCACGAAGATGTTGTCGAATGGGCTCATAGAACACACTCAAACCCGATTTTCTTAATTTTGCCGCTCTTTGACGCAGCGTCAATTTCGGGCCCCGTAAAAACAAAGACGTGATTCGTTTTTCGACTTTCGGAGTAACTTTGCCTACCGAGCCACGTTTTAACAAGTCGTTGAGATTTTTCGTCTCGTTAAAATGATTAACCCACTTATTCACAAACGATACCAACTTTTTAATATATTTAGCGCCCGCAGAATGTGCCATTTTAGGTCCCTTTGGATGGGGACAAAGAAAGGTTACCTCGAACCGACGCGCCGACAATTAGAGAACCATTACCCTGCTAAATAGCACTAGTAAATTACTAACAAAGATCATGACGGCAAAAATAACAAAAAAGATTAAAATAAGCAAAGAACAGTAAGGATTTAGAGAAAATAGATCAACAGTAGATACTATATTTACAATCCAACAATTAACAAAATCATTAGAGTTCAAGAAGCCTCTATTTCTCTGTGATACCAACTTTTTAATATATTTAGCGGCCGCGGAATGTGTCATTTTGGGCGCCTTGAACCGACGCGGAAACAAGTGACTCATTTTGGATTTTACGTTATTTCGACGAAAGTCGGAATCGATTGATACTTTTACTAAATGCGTCGTAGACAAACTTTTCCTCTACCGATTTTTTTGTTGAATCGCTAGAATCGCATCTACTAAAAATGAATTACCGTGGACACGTTCTTACTTGACCGATTGTATAAATAGTAGTTGTAGAAATGTAGTAACGCCCGTGGCAAAGCTACCGCGTTGCCGTGGAATACAAACGTATATTTCGGCACAATGACTTCACAAAACAAACCCCAAATGAGTTTTCAATGTGTATCACAATAAATAACTGTGTTTAAAATTTGTT
Source organism: Pachyrhynchus sulphureomaculatus (assembly GCA_019049505.1). Classification (NCBI taxonomy): domain Eukaryota; kingdom Metazoa; phylum Arthropoda; class Insecta; order Coleoptera; family Curculionidae; genus Pachyrhynchus; species Pachyrhynchus sulphureomaculatus. The sequence goes on from CM032447.1 coordinate 51,434,671, forward strand.
TCTTACCCTACCAATAACCAAGGAAAACTGTCATAATGATATTTATTCTCCGACCCCCCGGCCCTTTTACACCTTCACCTTAGGTAATATCGCCCAAAAACTATAGATTCCATTCCTAGTCCAGGTATCGATGTCTTATTCCGTTCAAGGGTTATCGTGCCAACAGGTGACGGAAATTGGGAATATGCTTTTGTGGTTTAGGAATTCTGAAACGTGAAGAAATGAAAAATTGCAAAATATATTGTCTGTTTTATCTCTAATGGAACTAGATCTTTTAACATTTGTATAAGCCAAATGTTATTCAAATAGTTGGACATGTTGGACATGTGGACAGTTAGAAATTTTTTTTGAAAATAATATAAAGAAAAGATTGCGCTAGTATTACATCATATACATTTTTGAACTCGTGTTTTTATAAGCTTTAATTTAACACCCCACTAGATGGCCTTGAAAAAAAAAATTTCACTCCGATTTGACCCCCCAAAACTAACCCTTTAGGTCAAAATTTAACTTTCGAAACTACACGGCTATGATTGGACCATCAGTTTCTATATTTGTGACCCATTTCAACTTTCTATGCAAATAGTTTCGGACAAAATCGGCTGTGACACACAGACACCGAAGTGGTTCCGTAAGCGTTCCGTTTTTCAATTTTCGTACGGAACAGGTATAAGTGAAGATAGATCTACATTAAATTTAATTTATTATGAATGTTCTCCACATCTTTTTCATTTCTACTCTGTTTGTTTCACTTTTTATTTCTGTGTGTAATATTCAGCATTTTCCTGACCTCTTTGCGAGGGTAAGTTATCTATCTAGTCATAAAAATTGCCTCAAACAAAAAAATCGCTTGGTTGATAATTTGCTGCTGTACTTTGACGATATTTTGTTCGACTTCGTTGCATTTTACATATTTACGATTTTTTTTTCTTCCGAAAGCCGAAGCTCATAACTCACCAGAATATCTAAATATGACCTTAGTGAAAAATCTTTAGATTTCGAGATATTGACACTTTTATGAATTTCGTGAAAATCTACACCTTAGATAAGTTTATTGAGTGCTACACTACAAATTTTCGCATTCTAGTTATTGCTACTTAATTCTGAATAAGCCTGCTGTTGATCACAGTTCAAAATAAAACTGCTGAGCCTGTCGAGAAAAAAACACTTTTGCCAGTATAATGAGTAAAAACATTTTAATTAGCGAACTTTAACTGGTCATACTCTAGAAAAAAAGTGTCTATGTTCTATCAGCCCTCGAAGGGAATATGTTGAATTTGGAATACCCTATATATATATATATATATATATATATATATATATATATATATATATATATATATATATATATATATATATATATATATATATATATATATATATATATATATATATATATATATATATATATATATATATATATATATATATATATATATATATATATATATATATATATATATATATATATATATATATATATATATATATATATATATATATATATATATATATATATATATATATATATATATATATATATATATATATATATATATATATATATATATATATATATATATATATATATATATATATATATATATATATATCTCTATATATATATATATATATATATATATATATATATATATATATATATATATATATATATATATATATATATATATATATATATATATATATATATATTACAGTGTTATAGCTTGCTTTTTATTTGGAACTAACATAAAATATTAAAATGAATTAAATGAGTGCATAATGTTTTTTGGTCGTTTTTTGCATATGTTTTATACATAAACATATTAACAAGCGTACAGAACACTTTGTTGGTTTTGAATCAATTTAATTTATACAAGAAAAACAAAAGCAATAATTCAGACAAAATATGCAATATTACATCATTTATTATGTATGAACATTTCAATTATTGCTGGTTTTGTTATAAACTAAACTTGTATTAGAATTGAATGAATGAACGAAATACTAAATATAGATTAATGGAAATCAGGATTAAATAGTAATAAAAAGTAGATAGATATTATTTATTAAATCATTTATTGTGATTAACAAAGCTAGACTTATGATTTGTTTAATTTTCATTTGTAGAATTTATTTTTATTATCAAATCGATCGTATTTTCGTTATGTTTCGAAAATAAAACAAAAATTGTTAAATAATAATGCAGTGGCGGCCCTTGCCCCGTGGTCATCGTGCCGACATACGGTATCCAGGGTAAAACAACACTTAGAGGAGGACGAAAGAAAACAATGGCATACTTATGCCACAAATGAAGAAAACACACATGCCTTTGTAATAAAATGTTTAGACCATAATTCAGACCCCGAATATATAAAGAAACAAGTAATGGAAGGACATAACATATAAATTAAAAATGTATATGTGGCACAACTTCAAAAAATTAGATCCCTAGGACAAGTAGATATCAGATGGGAAAAAAAAACGTCAAAACTATGACATCTTACAAAGCAAACGCATGTGGGGACATGCAGTACGCATATTTCTACAAAACTAAAAATGGTTATAACATAAGGGAAGGCCAACGGAAGTAAACAAAACTTTATGAACGACAAGGAAGAATCTTCATCTTAAATACGTTTACAAGAAAGAGATGAAAACTACCAGAAACTGAGAACAAAAAAAAGTTTTGTTATTACTGTTATAAATGAAATAAAATTAATTACGTTAAATGCTCAATATGTCCCCCTTTTCGTTCAATACATTTCCTAGAAATTTTTTTTTTTTTTCGTTTTATGGCTGTCGAAATGATTCTTTGGCCTTGGCCATTTGTAACTTCGACCTCCTGTCTAATTCTCTCTTAGTCGATTTACTATAGAGTTTCTTTTATCTTCTCATTTATCTTTTAAATGTCCCCATAAAAATGTGTCCAACACAGTTAATTCTGAGATATTTGATGGCCATCTCAATCTTTCAAATCTCATCAAATAAATACAGGGAATGTTTCATTTAAAAAATCCGTCACTACGAGAATATTGTATATTTGTGGATTTAATATATTTAAGCTAGGCATTCTTCTTTGCCTTCCATAATGTCTTTTTTTTTGTTATACTATTTTTAATAAATTTTTCGTATACATCTCGTTTTTCGTGCTCCTAAAAACCGTTTTTAAACACTAGTGCTTAGTTTCGACGTACCGCTATCAACAATCCCAGTACTAACAAACGCCAGTGTCAATTTATGTTATTGTCAAAGTAATTTGGCTTTGTGGGAATAGCGATTTTACAGAAAAATGTATTTTAAATGTATTCTTTTGTTTACAGGGCTTACCCAAAACACTTGCGATATGCAAGGCTATCGTCATGTGACAGCGATGGCAGACTATGCTCTTCGACTCAAAGAGCAGTTACAAGAAGTAAATGAGCACTCATTCAACAATTTTAGGATTAGAATTGGGATCAACGTGGGTCCTGTGGTGGCTGGTGTGATTGGAGCTAGAAAACCTCAATATGATATTTGGGGTAATGCTGTGAATGTCGCTTCTAGAATGGATAGTACGGGAGTTAGTGACAAAATACAGGTAAGAAAATGGTTAAATAACTGTATTTTTTTAAGGGTATAACACACGTGCTGCGGGGTAATCCCGAAAACGGTACGACACGCTTCAAGAAAAAGCGATTCACGTTAGTCTGGAATTGTAAATCGTACACGGTGGGAAACACAGTCCTGGGCAAATTATCCCAAAAGGATTAGGTTCTTCATAGAAAAGACTTCCTGAAAAAGGTTGTATGGATGTGATGTATTAGTGCGACGTGTATTCCTAGCATGCACCACTCTGGAAAGAATTAGTTCTTTCCATGAAGGTACTTGTAGAATAGACTTAAGTCACCGACTGTTCTTCGATGTTCGATTGCTGGCGATCGCTAGAATTCTGGATAGAATTTAAAAAATGCAGTGTATCTTTAGGAGCATAACTCCATGTCTCAGCTTCGTAGGAGAGTACAGAGAGAATACATATCGTACAGTTTTCTTTTTAAAGTATTGGCTACTTCTATTGTATAGCTGTCATTTAAGTTGCCAAATGCTGTCCAGCACATTTTAACTCGTCAAGAAGGAGTGATCGCAACCTCTGTAACTTTGAGACAAAAAAAGCAAACTTAACGTAAAAGGCCTTAAATCAAAGCTAATAAAAAATCTAGAAAAATATATCTTTCCATTTTTTTATTTACAGGTAACTACCCCCTATTTTGAGGGTTAAAATACCATAGTGAAAATAAATAAGTTTCTAACAGAAAATAAAAAAATATTTATGATGTGTAATTTATGAAAATTGATTGTAATGTAATATAATGTGTGGCCCAGAATGGCGCTTTACACTGCGACCACCATTGATCTATTGTGCTTCCCCTTATCCCTCACGGGTTTAATACATCCAGGAACAGGACCAGCTCCTTCAATGGGAGCGTTAACAGATCCTGTTCACCCAGCGTATAGGCATGTAGTATCCTATGTCTCCTGTGTCCCAATGCCGCACAGTGGGTAATGAAGTGTTCCATAGACTCCTCTTCTTCACCGCAGAATCTGCAAGTGTACGTGGTTGATAGGCCTATTCTGTATAGGTGCTTATTGCAGGTATAGTGGCCTGTGGGTGCCCCCGCCAGTAATTTTAGGCTTTTCCTATCAATTTTTAGGGCGAGATCCGCCCTCCTTGCATCAAAGCTCAGAAACTTTTTAGAATGTTCCAGACCGTTAGTGTCGTTCCAATGTTTCTCTACTCTGGATTTTGTCCATTTCGTCATCTCCTCTTTAAGGAGACCCCTGCTGAATCCAAAAGATGGAGAGGGTCCAATGAAGGTCCCTCAGCCCCTTTTTTTGCATAGATGTCTGCCATCTCATTTCCTCTATGCCCCTCATGTCCTGGAACCCAGATCAGAGTAATCTGATTTTGAATTACCAAGTCATTAAGCATGTTATGACATTCCAGTACTAGCCTGGACGTGAATGTACAGCTATTCAGGGCCTTTATGACTGATTGGTTGTCCGAGAGTATTTTAATATTTACTCCCATGTATCCCCTTTCGGATAGGATCCCTACAGCTTCCAATATTGCGTATAGTTCCGCCTGGAATATTGTGGTGTCCTTGCTCAATATTATTGCTCTGTGTGCTCTAGGCCCCAATAAGGTTGCCCACCTTAAATTTTTCCCTTCTGTGAATGGAGATGCCTGAAAAGTTGCCTCCTCTTGAACAGTCACGTTAAGCGGTGTAAGGTTCAGAAGAGCTTCCATGCCCGCCGTTGGAGTGGATCTCATAGCTCCTGTAACGCATAGGCATGTAAGTCTTTGCACCCTACATAGCCGCCGTATTGCTGTTTTTTCTTTGGTCTTGCCCCACCATACCAGAGATCCATATAGTATTTTTGGTTTGACCACTTTAATTATTTACATATTCTCTACCCAATACCGTATAGTCAATCCAAAAACAACCCTCTAAAAGGGGGTCGCAATTAATAGGGAATCTTGCCATACTCACAAACATGACTCCCAAGACTAGGAAAAAATACAAAGATATAATCAAAATACCCTTCTTATTGCAACCCCCTTTTAGAGCGCAGTTTTTAATTTATGATATGGTACTGGGTTAAAAATATGTAAATACTTGTATATTTTCAAACTTTTAACCCCCAAAATAGGTGGTAGTTACCCCTAAATAAAAAAATTGAAAAATATGTCCTTCTAGATTTTTAATTAGTTTTAAGACCTTTAACGTTAAGTTTGCTTTTTTTGTCTCCAAGTTATGAAGGTTGCAAAAAGGGGTTACACTTTTATGGGGTTACTCTTTCCTCAGTCACGCGGTCTTTAGTTGTGATTTTCTATCCTAAGTATATATAACACTTAGGCTGAAAAGTTTTTGGTCTAGCTAGTTAAAACACATTTTTTTGCAAAATTCAACTTTATTCATCGTCGTAGTCTCCTTCAAGAGCGATACAATCAGTCCAACGCTTTTTTTTACATTTCTATATCTTTCCTGTAGAAGGATTTGTCTTTGCTTTCAAAATAGTTTCGGCGATAACTTATTCACTGGAGTTAAATCTCTTTCCCGCGAACATTTTTTTAAGGTCTGCGAATAGATAATAGTCGCTGGGGGCCAAATCTAGAGAATACGGTGGATGAGGAAGCAATTCGAACTTTAATTCATGCAATTTTGCTATCGTAACCATTGACTTGTGACACGGTGCATTGTCTTGATGAAAGAGCACTTTTTTTGTTCATTTGGGGCCGTTTCTTTGCGATGTCTGCCTTCAAACGCACCAATAACTTTATATAATATTCTCTATTGGTGGTTTTTCCCTTCTCAGTATAGTCGATGAAAGTTATTCCAAGTGCATCCCAAAATACAGAGGCCAAAACCTTCCCAGCCGACTGTTTTGTCTTTGGTCGCTTCGGGCAGCTTTCACCGGTTGCTGTCCACTCACCTGACTGCCGATTTAATTCCGGTATATAATGATAGATCCATGTTTCATCCATTGTCACATATAGCATAAAAAAATCCGATCATTCCAAATTTTCCGACGGTAATCGATTAATGTAGTGTGTGTGAACAATTTGAAAATTTTTTGCTGAGCCGTTTTGAAAAAAGTGCATTTAAAAATGGAAAATTTTGAAATAAACGTAATTTTCTACGTTAATAATGCTCATTGAATTTATTTAAAAGATATTTACATCATATTTATGTGATATTATTGCAACTATCTATAATAGTACACGTGAAAACTATTAACTTGAGATGTGGTAGAAGTCTGTTGGTGATCTGGAACCAAAATTATGGTAATTTAAAGATTTTTTAAAATTCCAGGTCATAAATCAAAGTTAATTTTCTCGACATCATATAAATGTGCATGTGATAAATATATAATAGATTTTAGTTTGAGTGAGGTCAATAATGTTGCTAGTTGAATTTAAGTTGGCTAGGTATAAAGCTGTAGAAAATAACATAACATTTATTAATTTCTTTGCCTTAGTGTATTATTATTTAATTCAACAAAATGTTTAAAAAACGAAAAGATAGTGCCTTATTCATAAGAAAAGTTAAGTTCGATGAATAAAATTGCTGGATCTTTAAAAGATAATATTTTAGAAGCCATAATTTTCGACTCGGACGATAAACGCCTTCCTACAGTATTTTTTTTTTTATGAGTCTAGCAGACGTGCTGCAGGGAAGTCCCTAAAGCGCTCCAGGAGCGGCATGTGTGCAGAAAAAGCGATTCACGTTGTTTTTGAATCGCTGTAAATTGCACTCGGTGGAAAACACAGCGCTGGGCAACGTGGGAGCAGTATTCCATAGTTGGTCGAATTTGAGCTTTGTAAAGAATTAACAGTTGTTGTGGGGTGTAAAGCTTTCTGGTTCGAAATAATATTCCCAACTTTTGAGAACCTCTCCTTGCTATGCCTGCAACATGTTCATGCCAGGACATATTTGCTTCCAAACTAACGCCTAACAAATTGAGCGACGATGCTAGGGAAATGGAGTGCCCCGACATAACTATGTCGGGTTCAGCAACGTTAACTTTTTTAGAAAAAACTGCCGCCTGGGTTTTTGTAGCGTTAAGTTCCACTTGGTTCCTGTCACCCCAAGATAGAATTTCTTCCAGGCCTTCGTTAAGTTGAACGACCTCCTGCTGTCTGCGGATATTCGCCTGAGCAGCCGATGTCCGAGCGTTCAAGGTGAATGAAGAGACAAGCGTACTGTCATCTGCAAAGCTGTAGATTGGATTCCCGGTCTTTTCCAACAGATCGTTAATGTAAATGAGAAAGAGAGTAGGAGACAGTATGCAGCCCTGGGGCACACCGGCGTTGATAGTGAAGGTGTTAGAAAGAAATCCGTCGACCGCCACTCGTAAAGAACGCTCTCTGAGGAAACATAGGAGCCACAAACAGAACTTTTCAGACATACCATAAGAGCGTAACTTAGCCAACAGTCCGTCGTGCCAAACACGGTCGAATGCCTCGGATATGTCAAGAGCAACCGCTCAAGATTCTCCAACAAGTTCAATTGCGTTGTTCCAAACATGTGTTACATAAGTCAGAAGATCTCCTGTTGATCTATGTTTACGAAAACCATATTGGTGATCGCTAATAATATTGAATCGTTCAAGATATTTTAGAAGATGCTCATTGATAACCTTTTCCATGACTTTCTATATTATTGAAAGCAGTGCTACTGGTCGGTAGTTATTTGGCAAGGTCTTCTTGCCTTTTTTAGGTATCGGCTGAACCGTGACACATTTCCAGCAGGACGGAAATATTCCCTTTCTGTAGGATAGGTTAAAACGTCTACAGAAAACTGGTGTTAGCTCCCTTGCACAGTTTTTTGAGAACTATGGCAGGAATTCCATCAGCGCCAGAAGCCTTTTTGGTGTCATTAAAATACGCTTTATGATGCGCTGTCTGAAGACAACATCGGGCATCTTTCACTGCAATATGGGAATAGTAGGTGGTGTTTTTCTTTGGAAGTCGACAGTAGAACGTGAAGCAAAGAGTTCAGCCAACAAGTTCGCTCTCTCACCAGGTGTGGTTGCAACGGAATGATCTGGCCGTGTGAGTGGTGGTATGGTGGATTTGGTAAAATTTTGACTAACTGCCTTAGCGACTGCCAAAAAGGATCTGAAATTGTTGGAACAAGCGAGAAGTTTGTTTCTAATTCGTTGATTGTGTGCCTCCTTGGTTTCGTCGATAATTCCTTTGCATCTGTTCCGGGCACGAACAAAGATGTTACGATTTATGGTGTTATGATTTTCACGCCATTGTCGGTAGGCAATATGTTTAGAAGCAACAGCTTCTTTGCATTTTCGGTCAAACCAAGGCTTGCCGTTTTAGGAACATTTGCGCTTCTTAAAAATCTTAGTTTATGAGGCTGTTAAAAAAAATGAAACAATTAAATCCATTGAGTTACCTGATTATTCAACATTTAAAGCATTGTATAAGAATACAAGGTATCAAGAAGAAAAATTATGTGCATGCAGTTTGTGTGATTTAGCGAGAAAACCAGGACATATTAATTTTTTAAATAGTGAATCTAGAGTGGAAACAAAAGAAATAGTTGCAAGGTATTATCTAAAATGTACTATGGAATTGACCAGGGGAAAGCCTTATTTTGCTGCCTCTCAAATAATTTCGAAAATTTAAAAAAAAAATGTACGTGATACTCTGCTTCCAAACAAAAAAGAACATTTAGTATGAAATTTATTTAAAAAACATTAAGAAAAATTTGTTGAGAAAAAACCATTTGACGAAGCTATTTCTTTATCTCAAAAAAGAGGGACGCCATTAAATATGGTACTAATGATAAATTATATTATTATTTTGACGTAATTAGCAAAATTATACCCCAATGAGAAAACATGTTCATATTAGATTATGAAACTAGAAGTTAAATCCTTCAATATCATATGTTAAAGAAATTTCTAGATGATCTAGAACTAAAGTTATGAAAATTTTTAAAAATACGAAAAATTTAGTAAAATATCTTATGACAGATTTTTAACCTGGAATTTTAAAAATGAGCACCAACAGACTTCTACCACGTTTCAAATTAATAATTTTTATGTATACTACTCGTATTAGAGACAGTTGCAATAATCTATAATATATATAAAATGCAACGTCTCGCTGTTTGTCTCTCTATCTGTCCGTTAGTGCGCTTATCACTCACTTAACCGATTTGCGTGCTTTTTTTTTAAAACATACATATGTTCTCTGACCAGGTTATAGACTATATTTTATTACGATAGGTAACATAAGGAATAAGCAGTGACGATAATAGTGACTCAAGTCGGAAAAAAGTTTGCCGCTAGCGCGTTCTCTTGCAATCCAGTGCCTAAACTATTAAATATGGAACAATATCATGTAGCAAAGAATATAATATATAAAATGTAACGTCTCTCTGTCTGTCTGTCTGTCCGTTAGTGCGCTTATGACTTGAGAATCACTTATCGAATATACATGTTTTTTTTTTTTCTAATTCATACATTTGTTCTCTGGCCAGGTTATCTACAATCTTTTATAATATATATAAAATGCAACGTCTCTTCTGTTTGTTTGTCTGTTAGTGCGCTTATCACTCGAGAACCTCTTATACGATTTACGTGTTTTTTTTTTTAATTCATACTTTTGTTCTCTGGCCAGGTTATCTATAATCTTCTGTTTTATATATAAAATGTAACATCTCTCTGTCTGTCTGGTATGTCTGCCTGTCTGTCCGTTAGTGCGGTTATCACTCGAAAACCACTTATCTGATTTACGGGGTTTTTTTTTATCCATATGTTCTCTAGCCAGGTTATAGGCTATATTTTATTACGCTAGGTAACATAAGGAATAAGCAGTAACGATAATAGGGACTCAAGTCGGAAAAATGTTTACCGCTAGCCTATTTTCTTGCAATCCACTGCCTAAACCATTAAATATGGAACAATATTATGTAGTAAAGAATATAATATATATATATATATATATATATATATATATATATATATATATATATATATATATATATATATATATATATATATATATATATATATATATATATATAAAATGCAACATCTCTCCGTGCCTGTCTATTTGTCTGTCCGTCCGTTAGTGCGCTGATCACTCGAGAACCACTTATCCGATTTACGCGTTGTTTTTTTTTTAGATTTATACATATGTTCTCTGGCCAAGTCATAGGATATATTTTATTACGTTGGGTAATATAAGAAATAAGCAGTGACGATAATAGTGAATCAAGCTGGAAAAAAGTTTGTCGCTAGCGCACTCTCTTGCAATACGCTGCCTAAACCGTAAAATATAGAACAATATTATGTTACAAAGAATACATATATATATATATATATATATATATATATATATATATATATATATATATATATATATATATATATATATATACGTATATAATGTAGCGTATATCTGTGCGTTTATTATTCGAGAATGACTTATCCGATTTACGTCTTTTTTTATAAAATGCATATGTTCTATGTTACGTTAGGTAACATAAGGAATAAGCTGTGACGATAATAGTGAATCAAGTCCACGCGAGCGGAGCCGCGGGCAACGCTAGTATCACATAAATATGAAGTAAATATCTTTTAAATAAATTCAATGAGGATTATTAATGTAGAAAATTATGTTTATTATGAAATTTTCCTTTTTTAATTTTGAAATGCACATTTTTCAAAACAGCTTGGCAAAAAATTTTAAAATTGTTTACACATGCTCTGTATTACTACACTAATCGATTATCGTCGGAAAATTTGGAATGGTCGTCGATGTCATTAAAACCTGTTTCAGGCACACCGTGCTTATTCGTAACCTTCGATATTATTGAAAGCACAAGCTGAGTAGTTTTTTGGCAAGGTCTTCTTGCCTTTTTTTAAGTATCGACTGAACTGTAACGCATTTTCAGCAGGAAAAAAATATTCCCTTTCTGTAGGATACGTTAAAAGTCTGTTAGTTCGCTTGCGCAATTTTTGAGTACTATGGCAGATACTTCGTTAGCGCCAGAAGCTTCTTTGGTGCTTAGCTTTATTAGAATATGTATAAGGACACGTAGTCTGAAGACAATATCGGACTTCCTTGACTGCACCTTAGGAATAATTAATATTGTCTTAAGATGAAGTAATTTTAATTCTATCATTTCATTTTTTATAGGTAACTAAGGAAGTCTACCAAATTCTAAGCACGAAAGGTTACGCACTAACTTGTAGGGGAACTATAGAAGTTAAAGGAAAAGGTTCTATGGAAACGTACTTCTTGGAGGGTAAAATTAATAGACCTCCGACAAATATAACTGTAAACCCCTTGGCTGTCTCCCAATCCATGAATAGTACTGTACTAGGAACAATTTCAGAGAAAAATTAGTCGTACGATATTTATTATTTTTCGTTGATAGATTAAGGAGGTATTACTGTCAATTTTGTCTACTTCACATTAAGATACTATACCAGTTATGATATTGAGTATGGCAAAAAATCTACTGCAACTGTAAGAAACTGCTAATTTTAGTTGATAAAATAAATATTGAGATATTCTATTTTCGTGTACCTACTCAATGACACAAATAAGAAAGTTACGTGATTTTCCAACATAGTGATCTACCTAGACTAGGTAATCTAGAAACATTAGATATTTCTGTGTTTATCCTCGTTTTTCAAATTGTGAATGAAGATCATCATACTACTATAAAGATGAATCCAGATTGGGGATAAATCGAATTCACTGGAAATAATTTTCTTAATAATAAGTATATTTCTGTCTGCCTCTATAGCCATAGAGATTGCTTTTAATCTCTTTGTATACTTTTAAAAGAAAAATTGTATATATATATATATATATATATATATATATATATATATATATATATATATATATACATACATATATACGGTGACGGGCAGAAAGTGACTATGCAATATTTGGGATTTTTATTTATTACTAAATTTAAAAAAAAAAGGGAATTTATAAGTAGATTTTGTATCACTTGAAACTCCAAATATGATTTTGCAGTGCCGATTGTCATTTGTCGTTTGGCGTCAAATTTGAATTTTTTCTAAAGTTTGAAGTCCAAAAGTCACTCTGTTAAAATATATACGTATGTATTTAGAATTGCTTTTTTTGGTAGTGTGCAAATTTTTTATATCGATTGGATAAAAATCGTATTTTGTTAGTTGTTGACCTCCAAAGTATTATGATGTGCGACTTAATTATCAAAAAGTCATATTACGGGGAGTTTTGAAGATTGGCAACACAATGCGGTTTACCACATCAAACGGTTTGTTGCTAACTGAGCACGGGCCATTCTGCTGCTTACCGGCATATATCTCCAAATTGTTCACGTAGAATGTTTTTGATTCTACTAAGGCAAATATTTTTATACCATATCTTACCGGTTTAGACGGTATATATTGCCGGAATTTGCATCGTCGTCTGAATGCTACCAACATCTTGTCAAGAGTGCAGTTTTCTCCTAGCGAATACATTTTTTGACACTGTTCAACAAACGCTTCGAAAAGTTTACGTATTGGTACTAAATTATCAAGTTGGTGTCTTTCTAATTGATTCTACGTAACCCGATAACTAGCAGTTATATGGAGAACAACGCGTAGATGGAATAGATAGAATTTTGTCTATGCTTCTAACGAACCGAAAAAGGTGGTTTCGAAAGAAACTAGTTTAAATTGCAAGGATATTTTTATTTCTTGAATTTGACCTTGGTTAGATTGATAGAAGAATTTTAAAATTTATTGATTCATTTCAAGCCATGTTTTACTTCCTTGATAACCAATAAAATGATGATTTTTTTTTCGTAAAACCGCAACTGTCGCGCTGACAATTATCACTCACACACTCTAGCGTCACAATCTTATTGCAAAAAAAGAAAAGAAAACTAGTGAATTAATATTTGCTAAAAGAAACAAAGACATATACAGTCAGTCCAAAAAATCTCCATACACCACCTGCTTTCTGTACTATTTTTTCTGTTATGTTTAACTAATTAATTGGAACTATGAAAAAACATATTTAAATTAATATTTGAAAATTAACCAACGAGGATTAGTATTAAAAACAACTACGGAAAATTTTATTTAGAAGTTACATCATTGTTATAAAAATGTAAACAAAATTAATGTTAAAAAAGTCTCAATACACTTAACAATAATAGTTTGACCGAGTTTAACGGAAAATAACAACTTCGTTTTAACTAATATTTTGTGGGACAGCCTTTGGCCTTGATAATCTCCTCTAACCTCTTTGTCATGCTTGAAACCAGCTTACTAGTAACTTCTGTTGGCATGTTCTCCCATTCATTCAATATTCTGTTTTTTAATTTTTCTCTATTTGAAATATTATATTTGCGAACGCACCGTTTAAGTTCCTCCCATAAATGCTCGATGGGATTAACATCAGGTGATTGCGGAGGTGTTTGAAGCTGCTATCGCACATTATGAATCATCCATTCTCCCACTAAGTTTCTCATATGTTTCGGATCATTGTCCTGTTGGAAAATGTATCTTTTTTCGAGTGCTAATTTTTGGACACTTTCTCTTAAATTGTCTCTCAAAATGTTCAGATAAATATGCTGATCCATGGTACCATTAATAATATGTAAATTTCCAACCCCTCCAGCGGACATGCATCTCCAAAGCAGAACACTGCCACCCCCTTGTCTTACCGTGGGACAAATGTTTTTAATATCGAATGCGGTATTCTTCTTTCTCCAAACTTTAGTTCTGCCATCAGACCCAAAAAGGTTAATTTTAGTTTCATCACTAAAGATTACGGACTCTCAAAATTCAGGAGGTTTAGTAAGGTATTCCCTAGGAAAAGCTAACCGCTTTTTGCGATAAGCTTCCGAAATTAACACCTTCTTCCTGGCTGCACACATCTTATAGTCTTCCCTGTGTAAACAATTTCTCACTGTTTGTGAACAAACATTTTTCGAAAATAGTTCCCGTACTTCTTCTTTTAATTTTGGTGCACTTTTCTTGCACAGTGACAGATTATAAAGTACTACCGAAAATGATTCATTTGTTTTCTGTTTAGTGAGCAATAGATAGCTTGATAAAATGCTGCTGATTATAACGTGTTTTTTTCAATGCAGTTTCTTGAGTCTATGGAGAATTTTTTTCACATTACTTGTGTTAAAATTTTTATAACAATGATGTACCTACTGAATAAAATCTTCCGTAGTTCTTTTTAATACTAATCCTCGTTGGTTAAATTTCAAATATTAATTTAAACATGTTTTCTCATAGTTCCAATTAATTAATTAAACATAACAGAAAAATGCAGGTGGTGCTTGGAGACTTTTTGGCCTGACTGTAGAGCACACAAAAAAAAATAAATTGCAGATACTTCACAATTAAATAAACAAAAAAACATGAACTTAAAAAAAGAATTATATAGTTTGTATTTCGACGTGCCCACCTCCCAATTCTATGTACCGAATTGTCTACTATTGCAGTTCTTTTAAAACATTTCTTAACATGTACGGAGTACCGCTATTTATGCACTCCCTTTTTGCATTTTCCAAATATTGAATATTTCTGAAAGGTCTCTTAGCATAAACTTTGTTCTTGATGTAGACCCATAAAAAGAAATCGAGCGGTCTAATTTCCGGAGATCTCGCTGGTCAATGCACTGGCCTTTAAATCGTTCATTCAGCCATTCTCGCGCTTACATCATACAGTGAATAGACGCACCATCTTGTTGAAAAAATAGTTCCCTGCGCTGCTGATATTTTTTGCATGCACTTCCATGTCAAAAATTAAATATTTCTGTGTTTAAAAATTGCAGTAGTTAAACTATGTCGGAAAAAGAAAGGGCGAAGAATTTGGGTGGTCCATATTCCACACCACACGTTCACTTTAAAGTAGTACTGATTTTTAACTTCTAATACTAAATTTGGATTTTGGTCTGCTCACCATCTATCTGCATTTCTTTGAGCTAACTACTCCGTTAGAAAAACAGCAGCCTCATCAGGCCTGTGATAATGCACTTAATATCAGTTATTTGCAGAACCATATTCTTTTAAGATATTTAAAAGCCTTGCCGCCATCAAATGTATGCCTTTCGTTAAATATTCGGTAAAACTTCGTTACGCGGGGCTTTTCAGAGAAAGGATTTTTTTTTGGGAATAGGCTTAAAATGGTCTAATTTTGAAAGAATTACTAGAAAATATCGGGGGGAAGCCGTTTTTGCACTTTTTTTCTGGTAAATAAAAATTAACCTATGTCACGGACAACTGTTGATAACAACTAATCGAAACTGTCAGTTGTTTTCGGAATAATAGGCTCCGTTCACACTAATGCGTGAAATGTAGAGGTCAGTCTAATCTTTTCAAAAAATTATTAAATTTTTGATGAAAGTTCAGTACGCAAGCTTTTCAGAAAAAGGGAGGTTTCTTTTTTGGAATAGGCCTAAAAGTGCCTAATTTTGAAAGATTTACGAGAAAAAATCGGAGAGGACTTTTTGGTTAACCCGAACTAACTTTAACTAACCTCCAGTTACGAATATAGCACCTACATCATTTTTTCACATTAAGGTGGGATTTTTTTTTCATTATTTCATGTATTTTCTACTTACTAATTATTAAGTTCAGGTTAGTTCCGGTTGGCTCAGGTTAGCAAAAATGCCTCCACTCGATTTCTTCTGGTAAATCTTTCAAAATTGGGTTATTTTAGGCCTATTCCAAAAAAGAAGCCTCCCTTTTTCTGAAAAGCCCGCGTACCGAACTCTTACAGTTATAATCTATTCTTATAAAAATTGTTTATTGGTAAAATTTCGGTACCCGAGCTCTTCAGAAAAAGGAAGATTTTTTTATTTAAATAGGCTTAAAATGAAAAAAAAATTTGAAAAATTTCTGAGGTTAACCTGAACTAACTAAAACTAACCTGAATTAAATAATCAGCAATTACAAAATACATTAAAAAAACCTTGTGATTTGTTCTTTTCATGTTGTTTTCCGCAAAGAAAATTTCACAGCACAGTTCCTTATTGATTGGAATTTTACTATGATGTAAATGTAGCATAATCATCTCGGCGCATGCGCATAAACGAACTGAGTTCTCCCGAGCAGTATCGATCAGTGGTTTTCAATAGCATACTAGACTTTCGTACGCTTACGTATCAATGTTTATATGCAAAAAAAAGTATAAAAACGGCCTTCCCCTGATATTTTCAAAAGTCTTTCAAAATTAGACCGTTTTAAGCCTATTCCAAAAAAAAAACCCGTTTGCTGAAAAGCTTGCGTAACAAAGTATTACCAGATATTCTACCACCATTTCGCGAACTTTGATAATTATCACCACATATTAAAATGATTTCAATTCTTTCTTAAAGAGATTATTTTTTAGCTGCCATTGTACACATACAATTTGACAGATATTAAAATTAAATTACAACCTTACTGAAGAGACAATACAAACATAATTCTTCTGTTTCATCCATAGCTAACTTTACGAAAAGCTAAAGTAATTGCATTATGTTATTTACGGCAAGTATGTAGTAAAGTATTACAATTTTATGCTCATTTAGTTCTTTGGTTTTCGAGATCTAAAAAGATTTTAAATTTTTGGGGAAAATACTTACTTAAATATTGTGAATGATGCTGTATGTTTTGTGTAATTGTATACATAATATGTCAATATATGAATCCAAATTTGTACTGTAAGAAAAATCTCGAAAACATCTAAAGTAAGTAATAAATATTATCGTATTTGTTTCCCTCAAACTGTAAGTAACAGGGTAAAAATAATCGATAATTGTCATTTCAACACTTGTGACTTTACGAACATCAGAATTTTTTAATTATTGATTAATAAAAGAAGTAAAACATAATTTGAAAAAAAAAAATAAATATTTTTATTGGTCAAAAAAAACTGGCGAAATGCGAATTTTATCTATTCTATCTAAACTTCTGCATACCTTTTTTAGTGTTCCGTACGGAACACTTATAAGAGACTTCGGTGTCTGTCTGTCTGTCTGTCCGTCTGTCACACCTGATTTTCTCCGAAACTATTTATCATAGAAAGTTGGAATTTGGTGATAATATAGGAATTGATGGCCTCATCAGAGCCATGTAGTTTTGAAAGTTAAATTTTTACTTAAGGGGTTAATTTTACGGGGTGCAATTGGAAGTGAAAAAAAATTTTTTCCAGGTCATTGAGTGTGGTGTCAAATGAAAGCTTGTGAAAACACGAGTAAAAAATATATATATATATATAATGTAATACTTGCGCTCACTTTTCTTTGTATTATTTTTAAAAAATCGCGAAAAATCGCCGTCCACGCGCCTTATCTCGAAAAGTACTTATCAACAAATTTTGAAAAAATTCTGGAATATTCTCCACGGGGTGTAGATTGAACGAAAATTATCACGAGTGCATTACCTTTAATAATTTATCTGGTATAAAAAAAAAAACAAAAATTTCAAGGTCATCAGTTTTCAGTAAAGATTTTAAACAAACTTTGTTGAAAACTCATTTAAGGTGTGTTTTGTGAAGTCACTGATCATTTTATACCTCCGTAACAAAATTTTTTTATTTTAAAAGCAATCAACGTACGGAACACTAATTGCGCAAGTTCAACTTGCACTTGACCGGTTTTTGTAATAAGTGTTTTCGATATTGTCCCGCTAAACAACAAATGACAATCGGCACTGCAAAATCATCTTATGGGCTTAAAGTGATGAAGAATCTACCTATAAACTAATTTTTCTTCTAAATCTAATAATAAAAAAAATTCCATATGTGGCACACTTTCTGCCTGTCACTAGGTATATATATATATATATATATATATATATATATATATATATATATATATATATATATATATATATATATATATATTAAAACAAAATTTATAGTATACCTTCTCGTCAGAATTTAACAAGTAATAGCAGCTTCCGTCGATAATTATAATTTTTATAGCCATTTCATTACTCTACTCAGGCCTAATATTTCTATGGATACACTGTCTGAGAGAAGCTCTGCATTACAATTTTAATTTGAAAATAAATAAATTAAAATCTTAACATATTAAAATATAGTAGTTTCATGTTTACTATTTAGTGATTTTTTTTTGTAATTTGTTTGTAAATTAATAAATATTTTTATTTCTCTACACTTCTATATCTCAATTAGAGCTAGACCACACACAAACACATATACACACAATAACAGATGAAAAGATTTGAAAAGTATAAACACAAAAAAAATCATTAGCCATTAAACTTTAATGTAATCGAGTGTTTTTGTTGGCGATATCCATTCAATCCAAATTCGTATATGCATCCTACTTGAAAACACTCCGACTCCAGGTCTAAGTTGTACCGCCATCAACAAGATACCATCGGGGTCGACCCTCGATCCATCCAAGTCCGACTTTGGATGCACTGATTAGTTTGTTAATCTTTTCACGGCTTCCTACAGGCAACAATAGCAATTCAGAGTTTGCCGGTGTCCACTACGTGTCAGTATAACGTAGTATTTGGCCTGGCTAAATGTATTTAAGTTAATAAAAATGCTGGCTACCGTGGATCGAATCTGGGACAACGGGCACCGTATGTCGGAACTATACCTTGGACTACCACAGGAAATTACTTAAAAATCTTAAGTAATGATTATATTGTAGTAAACATAGGTGATACTTCTGAATACACTTGTAAAATTATCATTAAACGTGATGATGGAATTTTACATTGTCGACGATGTGTACTCAATTTCATTTAACAACACCGCATATAACTAAGTACCAGTATTAGTAGTATTATTTTTAGACGCCTGGCCCCGATTTATGGAAAATTGTTGGATATTTATTTATTCTGTTAATGTAAAATGGTATTGTACATGTCAAGGAGAATACTGACGTATTTGACATTTGGTAGTGAAAACGACTCCGCAACGCCAAACAACTTTTTTTCAATCGACATACGGTTTCTAAAACGGCATAGGAATACCCTAATTTTTTTCAACATTTTTACCTTAAACTGTTTTTTTTTTAAATTTATTTTGCAAAAAAGTTATGCAGCAAAAACCCACCAAAATATTATTTTTTAGTCATCGCGGTGGCGATGGATCGTATGCAGTTTTCAAACAATGTATCTAGTAGACGGCTGTCATATTTTAGTCTGACAGTAATTATAAAAATATTAATTATTAAGCTGTTGAGGTTTTTCCTTTTATAAAATATCTTTGAACAATAAAAAACGAGAAGGCATTATTTTTATTCAAATTAAATGTTTGAAACTTAAAAAATAAAAAAAAACCTCAAAAGAAATTTTCTATATGTCTTCCTTCTTCTATCATGCATTTTTCCATGTTTTTCATTAACGCTTGTTGAGTGGCTTTGTAAATAATTTCTCCAGATATACTATTGCACGCTTCTAATATTTTTGCCTTTAAGTGCTCAATATCATTTGTCGCAGTTTTGTATACAATATCTTTAAGGGTCTCCCACGAGAAAAAAATCTAACGGTGTCAGGTCTGGTGACTAAGGTGCCCATTGAATAAGTGGGCTGCGAACCCCTATCTGTCTTCATTGAAAGCGTTCATTCAAATACTCAGCAGCAGCAGTTGTATGAGGTGATGCTCCATCGTGTTGATTCCACATATGCCTTCTTAAAATAAGGGGAACATTTTCTAATAAAATTGGTTGAGTATTAACCACGAAATTAAGGTATCTATTTCGAGATAGTGCTCCCTCAAAAAAGTATGGTCCAACCAAATGTCTCATAATTATCCCACATCATACATTAACGCCATAATGAATTTGATTAACGTTGTATGGATTCTCGTCAGGCCAGTAATGATAATTTTTTCTGTTAGGTTTGCCGTTGCTGACAAAATGACTTTCATCTGTCCATAATATACGATTCAGAAAATAACGTTCTTCGTCATATTTAATCGTGATTGTTGCTACACAACTCAGTCGTCGTTCCGAATCAACTTGTGTTAATAACTAAAGATTATGCATTTTATAGCCATAGTATTGGTTAGCTTTAAGAGATTTCTGAATAGCCCCATAAGACACATTCAATTGCCTGCTTGCTTGTCTGATTCAATTATATGGATGGTTTTGAAAATATTGCATAATTTCGGATACTTTTTCATCTGTTAAAACAGTTTTTCGTTTATACGTTTCTGCCCAGAAAATGCATCCATATTGCTCCGCAAATTTCATTCTAATCGACAAAACATAATGTGATCCGGGATATACCTGTCGGGGTAACGTTCTAGATACGGTCTAACGGCTTCCTGAGAGTTTCTTCTTGCTTCTCCACTTCAACCAGAAGTTTAACTCTATTGAATTGTCGAGAATTTGCAAATGCAAAATGACTAGTGGTGGGCGTTGAATGAACGAACAGTTTTTTTAGACTGTTTATTTCGCATTAACTGATAAACTAGTTTATAGTCTACCGATAAACTAGTTCTCTCGTGAACGACATTTGTACACGGTCATAACCCGACCGTCGACGAGATAAACTGTATGGCCCTATGGTCTACTACAGACGAGTCGACGCGAACATAGTTCTCGTGGACGTTGTTCTGTCGACGACGGTCGAAACAAGTCGAAAATTAAACTGTTTTATGAACTAGTTTATCATCGACGATAAAATTGTCTCGTTTCGTTGACTGTAAAAGCGTCAACGACCCACCACTAAAAATGACCAACAAATAAAGATCCCATTAATGCTATATTCCATGCCTTTCCTCCTACGACTATAGTTTCTGAGCCTATACTCTTCATCAGGTAGGCAACGGTACCGATCGTTAAGACCAGAGTACCGTGGAGAGTCAAGTATAGCAATCATGGTACTTTATATAAACGAGGTACTACTCATTGGGCAAGATACAGACTCTTGCGCCATCTCTTAAGAGTTTCGAACATCGAAACCTGCTCAACTATATAAACCTAACATTGTTAGGAAGGATAAATTAAATCGATATTCCGAAATGAAATTTCGGAATATGGTTTGTTACTTGATTGGTCACTACAACAGAATGTCGAGAATTTGCAAATGCAAAATGACCAACAAATAGAGATCCCATGAATGCTTTATTCCATGCCTTTCCTCCTACGACTATAGTTTCTGAGCCTATACTCTTCATCGCTGGCGAGAGTCATTCCAACTTGACTCTCCACGGTACTCTTAACGATCGATACCGTTGCCTAACTTGCTGAAGAGTATAGGCTCAGAAACTATAGTCGTAGGAGGAAAGGCATGCAATATAGCATTCATGGGATCTTTATTTGTTGGTCATTTTGCATTTGCAAATTCTCGGACATTCTGTTGTAGTGACCAATCAACTAACAAACCATATTCCGAAATTTCATTTCGGAATATTGATTTGATCTACTGAATTGAATAAGTGTGCAAACAAGAGCTGTCAGATTAAAACATGACAGCCGCCCCTACTAGATAAATTGTTTAAAAAAACCGCCATCGCATACGAGCCATGGCAACCGCGATGACCAAAAAATAATATTTTAGAGCGGTTTTTGTTGCATAACTTTTTTGCAAAACAATTTTTTTTTTTTAAATTTTGATTTCTTATTTGAGGTATGTAAGTTTTTAAGCTTTTCATTATAGGTCAAGCACAAGCGTATTAGAGTAAAAATTAAGGGGGACAATTTCCTTCTGTGAATGTGATAATTATCAACTTTTTAGTAATAAAGAAAAAGCAAATTCATCTAATTTTGAGAATTTATTATTGTAAAAATTTGTAAACTAGACAAAAAACAACGAATTTTCCAAAGGCATCCTGGTTCTGACCTAATAACTATAAAGTCGTAAAGTACTGAATAAAACTGAGTTAAATTCAAATGCGCCAAGGATATCATCTTGTTAATATAACATATATGTTATCTTTTTATAAAATGTTTCGGTAATAATACGACCTCGCGGATATGGAGATTCGAATGTAGAGAGTCTATCTACTCACGACACAACATATTTTTTAATTAAAATATTATTCGTTTTTAAATTAAAATCTGTATGCAAGAGCCATCGTGGACCCTGTATTATATTCTTATTGCTACTATGCAATGGTTGTGATCATGGAGTCAAATCCTAGTAGTTGTGATATTAGAAAGATTCTTATAAGTTTAATTATATTTTTCTTTATTATATCGACTATTTAAGAAAAAAACTAAATTATGTACAGGTAATTAAACGATGAAACAACATAAAACCATTACAAATTTAAACTTTACATTACCGATGCTTACCGGTATAGACTCTTGAGGTGACTGTCACGAGTCATTGTAAAGGTTTAATCAGTAAGTATTGATAATGCCATAATGGGACTTTGGCAAAGCATCTGTGATTTTCGAGTCGGATGTGTTCCCCTCCCTACATTGAAACATATATACGAGGGTTGTATGATAAGTACCTGGCCTTGGCAAGAAAAAGAAATTTTTATGTGTAAAATTTATTTTATTTTTCAACATAGTCTCCTTTTACCTTGATACCCTTAGTCCATTCAAAATAGGCGTTTGTTTCAGCAATCATTGGCGTTTGAGCCAAATTTTTTTTCCGCCGAGCCATTTTTTCATATTCGGAAATAGGAATAATCGCTGGGGGCTAAATCTGGCGATGACACTAAAGTGGCGCCCGCGTGCGCACGCGTGCATTGATGAAAGAGAATTTTTTTCTTCGCCAAATGCGGACGTTTTTTTTTCACAGCGTAGTTACCCCAAGGTAATCGACGTGGATTATGCCAAGTGCATCTCAAGACACTGTGGCCACGACTTTGTTGGCCGATAAGGTCGCCTTGGCCTTTGTTGGCGTCGGTTCGCCACGGAAAATCCACTGTTCGGACTGGTTTTTGGTCTTTGGTGTGCTGTGATAAATCCATGATTCGTTAACAGTTATAAATTGATACCAAAAATCATTCCGATTGTGCTTCCACATAGCCAAATATTCTTTTGAAATTGACACACGAGCGTCTTTATTGTCAATTGTGAGCGATCGCGGCACCCATCTTGCGTAAAGCTTTCTGATATCCAAATGTTCTACTCCCGTTCAGTTGAAATGCCCATAATCTCAACAATCTCATGCACTTTCACTCTCCAATCATTTATCATTATATCGTGGATTTTTTTCAATCATTTTTGATGTGGTGACCTCATTTGGACGAGCTGGTCGTTCTTCATCAAAAATTCTTGTACGGCCGCGTTTGCATCTAGCTGTCCAATATTTTATGATCGAAAACGAAGGTACAGAGTCCCCATAAACTTCGCTGACTGCCGCTTTTATCTCATCATTCGTTTTCTTTTTCAAAAACAAATATTTTATTACTGCTCGATATTCAGTTTTTCCCATTGTTGTAAAATCACAAAAGTTGTTCTATTTAAATGGCTGTCACTTGAAAATTTGACACGATTTTTGTGAAAGGTT